>JAHZTW010000001.1:450315948-450424899 GCA_020283515.1 Alliaria petiolata | reverse complement strand
AAGTGATAAGTATAGCAATGGACTGTAAATAGTTTTCCTCTTATTTAGCTAAGTGTTAAAGATTACAAACCTGGGAACATATGATATCTTGGGCAGTGACAGCTTTGAATTGATCGATGTTGTCCTTCGGAACAGCATACTCGTTACAAAACTGAAAGTAAACGAAAAGCTAACTAAACAGAACGAGAATGCTTTCATATACAAAATAGAATGCTCTAACACAGACAATAACTCTACCTCTAAGTCAAACTCTAATTCAAACTCAAACTGTAACTCTAACTCTAACTGAGAGAAAACTCTAACACTAACTCTCACTCGCACTCTAACATTAATACTAACTGTAACTCTTAACTTTGAACAGAGAAACTAACTATAAGACTCTCTAACATTAACTCTAAGACTCTCTAACTCAAACACTATAACTCTAAGGCTTTTGAAAAACTGAAACACTAAATCTAAGATCTTAAACTGCAGCGAGCGACAATGGTTTGAAGCAGAGTTTCCATGTCTTTCAATTTGACAAAACACCATAAGTTAGCAAAAGGGTACGAGGAAAAGAGAAAACATACTGCAAAATTCTTGTGAGAAACTTCAAGTTTGATGTATGATCCTACTTACCTCGCATTACTGAGATTAAACAAGTTTTTGGACTTCCTAAAAACCAAGAAAAATTTAGACAGAATCACAGTCGATAAGAGATTGACGAAAGGAAGCAATAGCTCACGATTTCGATTACACATATAATTGTTTGAAAAACCAAAACCAAATCTCTAACTCAAACTCAAACCCTAAGACTTTTGAAAAACCGAAACCAAAACAATAACTCTAGGACTTGGCAAAGACAATCAGAATCTCGAATTTTTTTTTGAAAAACCGAAGCAAAAAGAGGAGAAATGTATGTTTAATACGAACAACAAACAAACGAGACCAGATCGAAACCCTAAATCTAATTCGAACACCAAATAAACGAGACCCAATCGAAATCCTAACTCTAAATCAAACACAGGTTTCAGAAAATTAACCATGCAAGAGAAAAACAAAGGAAGAGAGGAAGCAAGGAAGACGTACCCGGCAGAGTGTTGTCTGCGGTGACTGAATTGCGACGGTTACCGGAAGGAGCCATCAGGATTCGTGGAATCGGAGTAAGGGACGAAGAGATGAGAGGAAGCGACGGCGATAGGAAGCGACGGCGAGAGGAAGCGACGGCGATAGAAAGCGAGGACGAGAGAAAGAGATGAAGAGAGGAAGATAGAAATTTGATATTTCTCTTTAAGTGTTTTTTTTTTCTCTGAAAAATAATGACCAATAAGAACGAGACACGTATGGGTTTCTTATGAATTCTGAAATACCCTTGTTCAGAACCGATTCTGCTCTTTTAGTTTGTTTTTGATTTTTTTTTTTTTTTTATTTCTTTAGAACCTCAAGATCAGAACCTCCATCGGAGATGGTCTTATATTCCACGTCATGTGCGATTTTGCCACGACGGCAAACTTAATCGATCCTTCTTGCCGTCTGATACACAGACGTAAGAACTACCTGCCGTTTTCGAGTAAGAACAAAAAACGATGAAGAACTTATGCTGTGCAGAAGCCATTATAATCTACAGATAAAGTTACAAGAACGGCAAAAAAAAACAACAATAGAGTAAGAAGATTGCATAATCTCTTCTGTGAAACATCGTCCCAGGATGAGAAAGATGACAATAAGAGATGAGCCAAAAACAATGCTGGCGAATCAGATGTTTGATGCACTTAAAGCCATAACTTTGCATTGTTCATTCAAAGCTAGAAGCTGAGCCTCTTTCTTGTCGAGAAGTGCCGTCAATTTCACATTCTCCTCCATCAGTTTCTGGACTTCAACCTCCTTCTGAGCCTTCTCACCCTCTAGTTGCGTCGTCTTAGTGACCAACCTGCTTTCGCCATTAAACAAAAATCGAAATAACGTGAGACAAATGATTTGTAATGCAGCAAAAGGTTTATAGGCTTTTGTGGTGGATAAGATATGATGAGACTGACCGTTCAAAGAGCTCTTCGATGGTTTTGAATTGCCTTTCGGACGAAAGAAGTGTTTCTCTAACGTTGGTAAAAGTACTGACGTAGCTTTTAAGCGACTCGAACTCTCTCTTCACACGACACAGCTCCTCTTCGTTTTCCACGGCTTTCTCCCTCTGTCTCATCGTCTCTTCGACTAGCTCCTCGATCCTTTCCCGCAGTTCGTTCAGAACACTATTAGTCCCATGAGCAAAGTGTTCCATCTCTTCTAGCTTCACGGACAGATTCTCGATCTGCACCGTCTTCCTACTAATCTCTTCCTCTCCCAAAAGCACCATCTCCTTATGAACAGCCGTCTCAGATTCTGCTTCTGTAGCTCTCCTCACAAGAGACTCCAGCACATCAGTAACCATCTCTATAGATTGGAGCATCTCACTAGTATATGCTCCATCCTCTATATCCCTAGACCCTTGAGAAGATGAACCACCACCATCTTTCTCAAGAAGGTCTAATCCTCTCAGTTTAAACTGTTCCACATCGCATGAGAGATGGGCTAGATCAGGAATGGCCAAGATTCTAGCTTTTGATCTCAAATACCGCAGCATTGTTGCGGTCCTTCTCACCCTACTCGAAAGAACACCTAACTCCTTTCTTGCATCTTCCTCTGAACCAAACTCAAGGTAAGCCTTGACATCCGAAAGCTCAGCTTCTAAACTATCTACCTGAAACCGACGAGACTCCAATTCACTCCTCCATATCTCACTGGCTTCCTGGGTTAAAGACTCTTGTGCAGATGCATTAGTATCCTCTTTACAAGCCATCCCCAGCCTCTTCAAACTGCAACAAGTCAGAAAAAAACAAAAAAAAAGACAGCTTTGAAACCAAAACAAAAACCAAAAACGCATCTATAACCTAAGTTAAGGACAGATCTAGCTTCTATTCCCTCTCTACTAGACCAATCATTAGCCTTTTTATAGCTTCCTTTGAGTTTGAAACAAAGAATCTGGGGGGCAATGGGTACATTTCAGAAAACGATAATTGAACTTAGGCTATCATCAAAGCGAGGATCAAGACAACGTAAGGTAAACAGTGGTTTTGATTGGCTGGTCAAAAACACAAGGCACTAAAAGAGAAGCATATCATCATCTTCAATCATCTGAGCTAAATTGAAACGGGTATGAAACATAGAAGAAGGCTAGCTAAAACAAACGAGAGGAGTGATCATTTCCGAGGAGAAACAACCGTATGAACAATGATCAAAATCGACTCAATCCTACAGAAATCGAAACCGATCGGGAAAAATCTTTATAAAGAAGAGTTTGAAATTATATCATACGAAGAGAGGGAAAAAAAAACAAAAGGATCCTCACAATTCGAGATCATAAAGGTTGGAGATTTGCTCCGGCTGATTTGATTACAGGATCGAATTAGAGGCAAAAAAACTTAATCCTTTGTCGGGGGTTTTCCGAAGAGAGCGGGTGAGATTGAAGGTAGAGACGAAGAAGACAATGGGAAAGGACCAGCTGCTTTGCTTTTGTTGCTCCCTCTACTTTATTTTTCTCCTTTAATTTCTTTTGATTTTTTGCCTTTTTTTTTGTTTTCCTTTTTTAATATCTATAATGTATTCTTACGCAGCAAAGTATCATCGCTTGCTTTTTTTTTTTCTCTAATCTTAAATTAATTTGGAAAAAAAAATTACGGTACATAATTGAATCCGATTTGAAGTTGAATCCGTATGAAGCTGATGATTATCCATATTAGTCGTAAATTAGTTTACTTTTATTAGTCGATGCCTTCTTTCTTCTGAAGATCTTGGAGCTTCGGAAAAACTTGAGCAAGACGCTGAAACACAATATGCGCGTTGATGAATAGGCCAATCCCGAGAGAGCATATACCAAGCCTACCAATGCCTCCACCGGAAAACGTATCCAAAGTGCTCAACAAGCTGTTCTGATCCAAGTTTCCGACGAAAGCCTCTCGATTGACCCCGCCTAGAGGTATGTATATTCCAAGACGAGAGAGAGCTAAGAAGCCAAGAAGCTTCAGAAACTTCCCAGGCAATGGTCCTTTAAAGAAATCTCCAAAATCAATGGAACTGTCCTCGATAGCAGCTGAAAAGTTTCAAAGAGTAAAGCATCATTACAATTCAAAGAGCAAGCATCATCACAGTTTAGCACGATATAAGCTAAAACGGACCTGCCACTCCTCGACCAGAAGACGGCTTATCTCTTNTGCTTTTGCTTTTTGGTGTGTGTTTTTTTTTTGTTTTCCAGCTGAGATCATGTTTTTTTTTTTTTTTTTTTCCAGAAGATGGAAATCAACCAACACGAACACGAAGTGGTAAGCAAAACGCTAACGCTGCGTTTGCGTCTCTTTGATTCCGTCGCCGCCTTTTCTTCTTCGTCCCTGAATTCTTTGTTTTGGTCTTCCTTTCGTTGAAACAGACTCGGGGCTTGCTTCGGGCTGCTACCTTCAACATAAGCTACATCAGAAGGCTCTTACCACTTCGATGTATTTCAACGACCAATCGGTTCCTGCTGCTCTGGGTAAGACGCGCTTGCTTACCGGAAGTTTCTAGAGCTAGATCTGGAAGAAATTTATTGGGGAAACAGATATTAAGATCAAGGAGCTGATGCCTATGGACGCTGAATCACGCCGATTGATCGACTGGATGGAGAAAGGTTAGTTTTCTACACTAACGATTTTTTGAAATTCCCCTGTATCTCTTTAACTGTATCCTCATTTATCTTTGATGATTGGAATCTAGGTGTCTACAACGCGCTGCAGAGAAGACGCTCATGTTCAGCATCTGTGAAACCGCAGATGGTCCGATGATTGAGGAATACACATGTAAGTTCAGGCGAGATGGTTGATTAGCTTGATGATATATATAGTGTGGTTTGGTCCGATGATTGAGGAATACACATCTTGGTTCATATTAGCTTACTAAGAGAGCTTGTGTTACTGCAGTTTCCTTCGGCTATTCAGATTCTGACAGCAAAAGTGTCATAGATGAACATCAGTCGTAAGAAACATGGAGGGACTTTCAACTCCACTGCTGACATTACCCCTAATCAGTTGAGGAGTTCAGCTTGCAAGATGGTTCGTACCCTTGTTCAGCTGATGAGGACTCTTGACAAAATGCCAGATGAGGTAATGCATATTTTAACTTTACTTTGGTATGTAGGAAGGAGTATCACAAGTTGGATCACAAAGAGAATAACAAAGATGATGACAATTCTGTTGGGCCCAAAAATCTCTAATGTATTCAAACCTTGCATTATTTGTTGCTTTTTGTTGTTTTATGCAACTTTGCTTTGTTTTGATTTTGTCACAAAAAAACTTTGTTTTGTTTTGCTTTGCTTTGTTGCTTTTGGTAATGGCACGAATGAGTCATAAAATTAGGAATCATATTGAAGTCTTACAAAGCGATTGAAATCATACATAAGGTCCTACAAATGACAACATTTCTCAGGCTCAGTGACCAGACGATGAAGACGAAGCGACCGGACCTCCCAAACCCATCTTCTTACCCAAAAGCCCAAGCTGTTCCACCAACTCACTTCCGGTAAGAATCTCAGTGGCTCCGTAAATGACGTTCTTAACGGTTAACTGTCTCTGAGTCAGCTCCTGCAAACTCCCATACTCAACATAGTTTCCTCCACCGATCATGAACACCATAGCTTCTCTAAACGGTCCCTTCACGTGGCTGCCACCACCACCGGAGCTTGACTTTGGAGCTCTCGGGTCAAGCAAGAGGTACGAATCGAACTCTGGGTTCGGTTTTCCTTCTGTTAAAGCTTCAACGGTTCGAGTCACCGCCAGTTGTTGATCACTAGATAACAGATTCTTGACTCCTGCGGTGACAGCGCTTATAGATTGCCCGTAAAGCTTCTCCGCCCAGTCTACAATGTTGCTTCTGCTTGCTGAGTTCGCCGAAGCCGCAAGAGACACGTTCAATGATTTGATCTTCTTCACGTACTGAAACGCGCTCGTGTCAGCCTCGGCTTCGTTCAGTGCTGCTTCCACGGATTCCACTTCGGATTGGTTTATGGTTTCTGTGGAGATCAAGTACATGATTGCGAACCGGAGCTTGTCCATCTTTGTACCTTTGCCCTTTAGAGCAGCCATGAGTTCGGCTCTGTCGATCCCGCCTCTCATCATCATGTCGCGCTCTTTCTTTGTGTATGCGTCGATAGATCTCTCTTTGATCTGTCCTAAGAGCGCGGTCGCGATGTTTGTGTGTTTGTCAATCACCTGCTTCCTCTCTGTCAACTCCGGGAGCGAGTTCACAGCGTTCATGAGATGTTTGGTGTTACCAATCAGATCCGTCCCGTCAAACTCAGCGCCGCTCCCGCCTCCGGTTCTCTTGTTAACCTCCTCGACGTCTCTCTTGTACTTGTTCAGCTGCGTTTCGATCTCCACAGCGACTTCTGGAAACTCCAGGGAGCTGTTTGCTGACCAGAACGGATCCGAACTGTCCAGCTCAAACGATTGCATTCCTCCTTTCTCTCCCTGCACGTTCAATCGGTTGAGCTTCAAGCCAAGAACGTCGTGGACGAGAGGCCGGTACCTGAAATCATGCTGAATCCCAACAGAGAGCTCGAAGTTCCTGTCGAAAATGCACAACAGCGGACGCTGGAACGAGCTCATGAAACCGCCGCCTTCAGTAAACAGATTGTTCTTGGACAAAAGATGATCCCTCAGTTTCTGATCCAACAGAGTCGCCACCATCTCTGCAGGTCCACCACGAGGGCATCTGATAACAGGGACCACGCCGAGCGTCACCAAGACACAGAACAAACCACTAGCTACCTTTTCGATGATCTCTTCGATCTCTTTATCTCCCGCCGATGGATCGTTCAGTTGAACATAGGTAGATTGCTGAGCCAGAGAGAACAAGTTATCTTCCAAAGTCACAAACTCAAGATACTGATCATGCACCTTCGAGACTTTCTCGACGGAGCTAGACTTGAGAGTCCCGGAAGCGAGGTCTTCGAGAAGCTTGCGAGGGATGGAAGACGATAAGTTCAGATGAAATGTCTGGTAGAGAGTGTTAGAAGCATCAGCTATGATCCTCTGGATGTTGGATTGAGTGGGTTGAACAAAGTACACAGCGGGAACATCATGGACGGGTTTTCGATCTTTGTCTATGAGAAAGTAGAGTGTGACTCCATGCTTACGCAGATCCTTGACATGGATCAATGGAGATAGAATGTTCTGGCAGAACCTGTCGTAGATCAAGATCTTATAGACTTCCTCGTTCGCAGTTCCGCTTTGATTCAAAGGCTGGTTCAGATTCAGCATCCGGATTATACATTCTGCAACCGAGAGATCAAAGATCCAACATTAACATTCATTCCAAAGGAAACCAGAATTTCTCTTCGTTTCCAGATTTCTCATAACGAAATTCAGCCTATCTATTCTACAGTGATAAGAACAATATCAATAGATCGAGCAACAGAGAGACGAATCAGAAGAAACTGAGATCGCTCGCTCATACACACACATAAGAGAGAATTACCAGTCTGTTTCTGGCGGAGATTGAGAGCCATGGAAGCTTAAAATCCGGTTGATCAGAGGAAAACTTGTCGATTCTGAGCTATTCCTCTCTGTATCGTCTTCTCTCCCTTTGCAAAACTCAGATCGAGATTAGATGATTCCACGAAATGGGTTCTGAGAAATTCAAGGAAACAATGAAAGCAGCAAAATTTCAAGATCTAAATCCAGAAACTTCAAAAACCCCAAAACTGATGAGTGATGAAGATGAATGTAACGATTATCACCTGGAAATTGGAGAGGAGAACGACGAAAGAAGATTCCGATGTAAAGGGAAACAAAACTTCGCCGAAGAAACAAATGGGCCTAATGGGCCGTGTCAGTTTTACCTTAAAGTCGGCCCATTTATATTCTCCCTCTCTGCACGAAAAGTGAATCCCGGAGATTCGTCGCCGGAGACAGGAGTTTCCGGGAGCAGAAGCAGAAGAAATGGGAGATGGAAGAGAAGGAGATTGGGAATGTTTAGGTTGCAGCAACAGGAATTACGCGTTTAGATCATTCTGCAACAGATGCAAGCAGCCTCGTCTTCTCATGGATAGCAATACCTCTCCTAACTCCAAGTGGCTTCCTCGTATCGGAGATTGGATCTGCACTGGTTCGTTCTTTTTCTTCTCCTATCTCAATTTCAATTCTTTGATAGCGCATACGCGTTGAAAATTTTTCCGATCATAGAATCAAGCTTCCTTCTCTCTTTATCATTTTCCCCTCAGCTCGATCATTACATACAACTAACTGTTATTACCTGAGAGATTTCAAAATTAGTGGGTATTAGCTTCTCAGATTGCTGCTGTGTTCTAGAAAAGTCTGTCTAGTGAATATGAAGCAAAACTAGGATGGATCTGTATCTTAAGGTTCTGAGTTCAAATCCTTGACCTTTCTCAAATGCCCATGATTCATTAGATTAGAATTGTGGATTAGGCCTTTACCTTATAACTAGGTTGAGCTGTTTTTGTGTATTCTGTGTTATGTGGTATATGGAAACTGCTGGTGTGTGTGGTGTGGTGTGGTGTGCGTGCGTGCGTATCTTCTTCGTGCTGCGTTTTGCGTTTGGGTGTGTCCGTGTGTGGTGTGGTGTGGTGTGGCAATAGGTTGCACTAACAACAACTATGCATCACGAGAAAAGTGTAAAAAATGCGGACAACCTAAGGAAGTAGCAGCGTTGTCAGCACTTGCAAACCCTGGAGCTTCTCTTCAGACTCATCTCAATTACTTCACTCGTGGACCTGAGCCAATCGATCAACCTGGTTCTTTACTTGCGTTCTCTAACCCTGCAAATCAAGCTTTGGCTCTTAAAGAATGGAGGAGCGGCGACTGGATTTGCAGATGTGGGTTTCACAACTATTCCTCTCGTATACAGGTGAGGAAGCTGCTTCAGGGGTTTAGGGAACCGATTTGTATGTTCCAGCTTGTTGTTTACTCATTTCTCTTTTGTATGTTTCTGCAGTGCAAAAAGTGCAATGAAACAGCTCCACTAGGTATGGTTATTTGTCTAATGTGAACACATTTTGTGGAAAACTTTATCTCTGATATTTCTTCAAAACAAGTTTTCATTTTGGGAAAGTTTCTTGGTTTGCAGCCCTTGGAACAAAGAGATTAGCATCACAAGTTTTGGCTCATGAATGGGATAGCAAAAGATTGAATCAAGGATATGTAAGGATTAGTTAGAGCGTATAATTTGATTAGCACATTTAAGATATAGTCTAGCTAGCTGCATAATCTTAGCTCTGTTTCTACTGACTCTTTGTGCAGACAAGCATGCAACCACAATCAGCGTTATATGCGTCTTTTCCTGGTAGCATCTCAAATTGGCAACTTCCTCTCCCGTTTCTACAGCAACATTCAACACCTGCTTTACTTGGAAAGGGGTACAGTATTGATCTCTGGTCTCCATTGCTTTCTTGTTTCCTAAACTCTAGAACTTGGCTCGAGACATATATTCTCTTGAAGAACTTTTCGCAACTTTTCCCAATTCTTTACTTTTACTGCTTATGTAGAGCTAAACAATGGCGTGATGGAGACTGGATGTGCACAAATTGCAAGAATCACAACTATGCATCCCGATCAGAGTGCAACAGGTGAGTTTCTGCTAGTGTTATCAGTGAATGATGAAATATCTCTTATGGTTCTTTGCATTGAGTTAAGGTAAACAAAAGCCAAAGACAAATCTATGTTCTTTTTAATGTCAGGTGCAAGACTAAACGAGATATCCTTGAGCAGGACACAACAACTCCAGCACAATCTTGAAGGATCTCGAAGAGTATTCTTTAGTGTCATAACTCATTAACACGATATCTATAAAACGGGTCATAAAAACTCTCAATCTGTTTGTCCTGATTTGGGTACACATTACTCGAAACTAAGTTTAATATAAGCCTCAAAATGTTTGGAACAGAGAAAGCTTTTTTAACCCTTTAAGATGTTTTTAGGATCAAGAGGCGGCGTATCGAGCTGATAAAGATTCAAAGCCGGTCCGACAAACCGGAAAAGAATCCAACCTCCAATCACAATGTAGATCGAAGCGTAAGCCAATTTGTTCAGCCAAAACAACAAACCTTTCTCTCCTACTTAAAGCTCCAATGCTTTCTCATTCAGTGTCATCTCTTCCCATGGCTTCTGAACACTTCTCTCTGCCTTTTTCCCGTTTTGCCCTCCTCCTTCTCCTGAACCTTCCTCCCTCATTTTCCTTCTCGATCCTCGTTTGAATCTTATCTCCACTCCATCCAACGGCTGAGAGATCTTCTCGTCGCCGCCATTGTTGTTCCCACTGTTTGAGCAGTTTATGGAGAGAGATTGTCTTCTGTTACGAGGCAACACGATCTGGGTTTGCGTGATTACACCGTAAGATTGTTGCTTCAGATTGATAATAGCTGGTTTAGCTGAACTGGGAGCTAAAAGGTGGAGAATTTTCATTTTTTCTTGTTCTTAAGATTCTTGGAGCTATGAAGAAGAAAGGAACGATTTTGCATAGATAAGCTTTTATTTTATCCTGAACCGTTAAGTCTGCCTACTCGAGTGAGAATCCTTCGACCCACTTATTTCTCGCCACGTAGCAACTCCATATTAATGGGCTTTTTATAGAAATTAAACGGCCCATAAGTTATACTCGGCGGCTGTTAAATGTGCCGTAAAAGAAGAGCTGCTATACAATCACAGAATCACACTGACTAAAGAACAAAGATTTTTTCAAATCGTGGACTTGGAAAAATAATTATTCGTACTAGACCAAGACGAATCGATTGCGAGATCGGAATCGAGCGAAAACAATGGAAGACGACCCATTTCTCCGGCAGTTCCAGCCGTCGGAGCTCAAGATCGCTTCGGAGTTTTTGACGAATTGGCTTTCTTTCTTGTCTAGAGATCTCTGCAAGGACTGCGTCCACGCTCTCTCCGATCGAATCCGCTCGCTTGACCCAGGTAAAGGATTAAGCGGGAAAAACTTCTGGTTTCTGCCTTTTTTTTTTAATTGATGTTCTGCTTTATCCTGTGAAGAATCTAATTTGAACGTTGGGGTTTAATAAATGGAGGAACAAAGAGGATGCGAGAGAGTAGCGTTTGCTTTGTTGTTAGAAATTGACTCTTTACATACAAGAATGTTTCTAAAACTGGTGGTTTTAGGTTTATGATCTAACGATTCATTTGTTAGTTGCTTATGAGAAATCGTATCTCCTTGTGTAGAACATTGTAGTAACACAGACAAAGTTGATGGAGATGGTAAAGCTGGTCTTGAATCAGAAGGAACCAGTAACAATGTGGATGATGATTATGATGGGAAGTCTACTAGAGATTTGGAAAATGGCGGAGTCTGTGATAAGCATTCATTGGGTAGTTGGAAAGAGAGTGGGATTTCATTTGGATCCTTGTCTGAAGTTTTTGGTACCGGTGGTGTACCGTCATCTCGACCAGCTGCTGCTGAAACGGCAAGCCCTCGAATGTCTTGGGCAGATATGAGTCAGGAAGATGAGTTCGAGGAGGAGGAAGCGGATGAGGAAGAGGAGGAGAGGGGATCGAGTAGGAAAGCTTTTGATGCGAGTCCGATGAAGACTCCAGAGAAGCCTAAGCTATCAAGAGAGCAGAGAGAGATTCTCAGGCTGAGGCATGTGAAGAGAAAGAAAGACTTCATCTGCTTGGAGAGAGTTAAGGGAAAGCTCGTTAACGTAGTTGATGGGCTTGAGTTGCACACCGGTGTTTTCAGCGCGGTGGAGCAGAAAAGGATTGTTGATCAAGTGTATCAGCTTCAAGAGAAGGGACGTAAAGGAGAACTTAGAGGTATAGCTTCTTGTTTTCGAATCTGAAAAATTCTCTTAAATCTTAATCGACCTAATTTGTATCTGAATCTTTGTCTTGCTCTCTCTCTCTCTCTCTCTGTTAGAGTGTACATTTACTGCTCCGCAGAAGTGGATGAGAGGCAAGGGACGTGTGACTATTCAGTTCGGCTGTTGTTACAACTACGCTGAAGTAAGTAACCATTTTTTTCCGTTGATCTGTTTCATTGTAACAAAAGGAGTGAAGAGTTTTGCCTTCTTGTATGTTGTTGACAGGACAGAGCTGGAAACCCACCGGGTATCCTTCAACGCGAAGAAGTGGATCCATTACCTTCTCTTTTCAAAGTGATCATTAGAAGGTTGATTAACTGGCATGTGCTGCCTCCAACTTGTGTGCCCGATAGCTGCATTGTCAACATCTATGATGAAGGCGACTGTATACCTCCTCACATCGACAACCACGACTTTCTCCGTCCCTTCTGCACCATCTCTTTCCTCAGTGAATGCAACATACTCTTTGGCTCAAACCTTAGAGTAGAAGGTCCTGGTGAATTCTCGGGCTCATACTCAATACCGCTTCCTGTTGGGTAATTAAGTTCTTCAATTGAAACTTTTCATCAGTCCTTTGTTGAATAGTATATATATAACAAAGAAATCATTTTTTGGAGGGATTTTCAGATCAGTTCTGGTTTTAAATGGAAATGGAGCTGATGTAGCTAAGCACTGTGTACCTGCAGTTCCAACAAAAAGGTTATCTATTGTTTGCGTCCGTTCCTTTCACAGAACAAACATCAGTCTTTGTACTCATTTGAGTTTTGGAATTTTTGAACAGGATATCAATCACATTTAGGAAAATGGACGAGTCTAAACGCCCGGTTTGGTTCACTCCAGAGCCTGATTTGCAAGGGATCGAGCCACTGCCGTTGGAGCAGAACCGCTCTGGTTCTGCTGCAAGGTCCTCGGGATCAAGCAACCATAACGCTACTAACCAAAGAGGACATGGACGTAGAGGAGGAGGAGGCAACAATTACGACACGAGAGGTTACTATGATCCTGAGAGAAGCAGTGGACAGTATGACTCTAGAGAATGGTCCTCAAGCCAGAGACGAGGAAAGCCACGTTCTGGTAGAACCTAAGGTTTAAAAATACTACAACTTCTGAAGCTGAAATTTATGGCTTTTTCATTATTAGCCAATTTTTACCACATTAAAAATTGAACATGTACAAACATAACGTCCTTTTTTCTGCATTTCCATTCAAACAATTTTTATGTCCGGTGTATTTGTTTTTCATTTTTTTGACCGTATTTGTTAGTTTCTGAAAATTGTGTAATGTATAATATTATAGTTTGATTTGTGGTCTAGTGTGAATTGTTTTGTGGTTTGTTTTGCTTTGCTTTTTTCTTCTCTTTCTTCTTGTCAAATTTTCCAACTGATGTGACTAAAGAATTTCGTTCGAACCAAAGCATATATATATGGTAATCGATAATTGATTTGACCAAGTAATCATTCTTCATCTATATATGTTTTTGTGAATATCGTTTCGTTTTCTATATTAAACTTTTATAATATATTGATCTTTAAATGATAAAATATTTGGAAATTTCATGTCCATGCTAGTTTACATAACTTGTGAAAAAAGGGAGAAATTTCTTTAAATTATTTACAAGTTGCACACTACATATAACCACAAAAAAAAAAGAAACAATTACAAGTTGCACAATTGAAAATATGAAATGGAGAAAACAGAGAGCGACATAATGAAAGAACACGTGGGTTAAGGGATCTAAGAATCTCTTTCTTAAAATCAATAGAAAGAGAGAAGTAAAAAAGCTTTGGGCTCTATCGAGTATGACACTTTTATATCAATGAAAAGCGACGATGTAGTTTATATACTTATGTGAGATATGGAATGATCTTCTCATCTCAAATCCCTATTCGTATTTTTTTCTAACATCATCATTCCCTTTTTCTACCATTTTCCTACTTTTCTAACAATGCATCCTACCTTTTTTCTTAAAAATCATGCATCTATCAGTTTAACTATAAATCATTCATTATCATTTCGATTTCATTCGATCAGTTTATCTCTCTCCGTATTTCCTCTTCGCAACCAGCATCCGTTTTACCGATGATCGGCGCGTAGCGGCTTCTTTAGCGCCGGCGTCGATCTTTTCCGTTTTCTCTTCCTGATTTGTTGTTGTTTCTGTTTTATTTGGTTTCGGTGAGAGTTCTGGGGAGTAGTGGATGAATAATAGCCTTGAGTGGTTTTAGATCTAGATCTACACAGGAGGTTTTGGCCTTAGTGATGATGGAAGCGCCGGTTCTTTATGGACTACGGAGCGGTTTTTGTCTGCAAACGCCTTTGGATTCACAGATTTGAAATTTTTCTAGATCTAGATCTATTTCGATTTCCCTTGTTTTATCTCATCTGTTGCGGTGGTTTGGATGAAAATTTTATGGAGAAATCTCAAGCTTTCATTCGTGTTTGGTCTCTGGTGAGGAGGTGGTTGTTGGTTCGAAATCAGGGTTTTTTTTCCGTTTCTCTTTAGAAGATCCAGGCGTTTTCAAGTGTGTGTCAATATGGTGGGAGCTTTGTAGGTGTTGCCGTGAATTTGTGCGATTCTCTGTAGTTTCACCAAAAATGATTTGCTCTTTTCAGGACTGGATTCACAGTTTCTATAGCATGTATGTTACTTTTAGTTGGAGGTGTCTCTTTCATCTTTAACTTTGTAGGTTAAAGTTTCTTTGTATGTGTCTTTCTTGGCTTCGGAAGATCTCAGATCTTTGCCTTTGTATTATGTAATGTTATCTTCAATCTAATATATCTTTCAGAGGGAAAAAAAAAAAAAAAATCAGTTTAACTATAAATGATATCATCATAAATATATACTATATTTTTATGTAAAACTTTTAGGACTCTTATTAATCAGTTTAAATATATATGATTATTTGTTAGGTTGATAGGGAAGAGAGAGAGAAGAGAGGATGAGAAAATGATTACCCGTAAGAAAAGGAATGCAAAAAAAGCAGCTTTGATGTGTTGTTGTTGATTTGGATAAAAGGGATGTGTGTGTGTGTGTGTATGTGCATACAAAACACCTTTTCATGTAATCCCATCACAAAGTGTTGATCTGTCTTCTGTTGAATTGATCTTGACCATTTATCATTCCAAATAACGAACCCTGATTTTTTAAATGTTATACTCTTGTTTTTAATTGGAAAATGAAAAAAAAAACTAACTGGATTCTGTAACATTTTCTGAACGTTGTGTTCTTATGGAGACATTCGATGATAAAAAAAAAAAAAAGAAGAAGAAGTTATGAACGTTTTATATTAGGACCACCAAATTCTTTTTTTAAAGATCACATATTTTCTCTTAGGGTCATGGTTTTTACTAAATAAGTAATAGTTGTTTATAAAATATTTTAATATAATTTTACATACTTCAAAAAGTGAATATAAAAAAATAACTTTCTTCTTTATTCTAACCACCTTTTTCATTTGATCTCCCATGCGCATAACATTACAAAGTTGGAACCATTTGTACTTTGAAAAGTACGCCAGAGAAACATTAGACAAATAGCACACATATATAGGAGATATGTGACAAAACAATAATCAAAATACTAAAGAAGATGAATACAAAATCTTTTTCTATCGAGTGTCTGCGAGAATAATTAGTTGAGCTTTGCCGGGGTTAATGAACAGAAAAAAACATTAATAACAGGCCGGTCGATCGAAACATTGTAACTAAGTGATAAGAAGGAGGTGTTGTGGTGCATGCTACGTACGTACAAGGATTAGCTTGTGACCGATGATGTTTGCTCACAGTTTTGGTCGGCCAGACACGTTCTCTCTATATTTATGCTCTCATCAGTTTGATCAGCTACAACCGAATCAGCTGCCTCTTGTGCACATCTCTTAAATTAGTTACGTTCTCAAATTTTTGAATTCCTGACAAAAGCTCATTCAAAACACTATTTGTGAATATATATTTTTTAGAGTAATAATAGTATTTTTGTAAAAAAATTAATGATACGGTCCTTGAACAAACTAACTTTTAGAGCTAAGTTTCTAGTTTTTTTTTGTGATGGAAAAAAATTAGTATATGTATATGTGATTAATTATTAATCGAGGAAGTTATGAACTCAGGGGCTATTTTATTGATTTTGTAAGAAGAATTTTGTTAAGTTTTCTTTTAGTTAGTGTTACTTAATCGCTAGTTTGTGTATATTAAATGCAGAAAACTACAGTGGTAATGAATATATATTTCTTATAAGAAAATCAGAAGATCATGTGGCTTAAATTGGTAATTCAAATGATCAAGATCGCTATTAAAATGAAAATTATCACTATATACATATACATAAATCCGTATAATATATTTTGTGTGGTATGGAAACGTCATGTGCGTTGAATATTATTCTATGCAAATTTCTCACTCTCCGTATAATCAATAAATCGGTAAGAGATCGAGACAGTGAGAGAGAGAGAGAGAGCAGTAATAAATAGTCACAACCACCAATGTAATTGGTGCAGTACTTGTGGGTGTATAAGGTACTTCTCTACCCAATTTAAGAAGCTTACAACAAGAGACATGCCCTGTTTATATGATGTAATATTCCATATTTTAACGCCTTTAAAGCATGTATGTATTATTACATATGCATGTAAAAGTATATATATCATCATTGATTCATCCATATGTTGTACGGTGTGTGTGTTTGAATGAAGATTGATGATGATGAAGTTGTGTGTGTTTGATGATGATAATGGACTAATTCTCATGGATTCATTTCATTTAATGCTTCTTGCATTGCATTTACGTTATCGAAGAGCGTGCTTCTTTCTTCGACAGTGAAATTCCTTCTGCAATCTCTCTCTCTCTCTCTCTCTCTCTCTCTCTCGTTTTAACTTTTAACATTCTTTTTTTTTTAACTTTTAACATTCACTCTCTCTATTATTCCGATCATGAATACTATGGACTCATTGTTTATTGTACACACAAAACACAAAAATCTATTTATTTAGTTTTATACTTTTTACTTTTAACATTCACTCTCTCTATTATATATCGATCATGGATTCTATGGACTCATTGTTTATTGTACGCACAAAACACAAAATCTATTTATTGAATTAATAAATTATTAATTTGCTTATAATTTTTTTTTTATCTTAGGCTGTAAATAACATAGAACTTTAAATATGAAGCGAAATATATATAAATAAATTGGCATAATAGATTCAAAATGCGTGATAAGCAAGTCATGTATTGAAAAAATCAATACATATTGGTACGGGTAACTCACACAAAAATGTCTAACTATAATTATGGTACGTCGAGTTAATTAAAAAATTCAATAAATGCACTATATATATAAACAGTGTAACGTAAGGTGTAAATAGCGAATAACATATGACAGACTGAATATATAGCTCGGATCGTATAGGGGGACCATGCATGTTCCTCCAAACCCTATAATTCTTCGGCCCATTAATTTCTGGGAAATCAAATTATTATTATTTTTTTATAAAAGAAAAAAATAATTATTAATGTTTTCATGAAATTGGGGCAAAAAGTACAAACAAAAAACTAATGATGCCCTAATGAAAATGAAATCTCTGCAATAAAGAAGAGTGGTTTTTAGGGGCCACGTAGACACATTATAGTTACAAAAGCTGATCTGAGTCTTTTAGCCCTCCTGCCTCTTCAACAGTACTTTACGACCATGACAAAGATCGTGAGGCGTAATTTAAGATCCCCTGTTTCTCACTGCATGCTCGTTACCGTACGCACTCGTAGGAGTTAAGAAATCAAATGGTCTATACTCTTTATAGAGTTTATATATACTAATAAGACCATATGTTCATGTAGTTGCTTGTGTAGATAAATTATACACTGCCTATGGTAACGAGCTTTGTTTTCATTCGATAGAACAAATGTCAAAAGATAAATAGCATTGAAATTATTATACTCGTATATATCAAAATCACCAAAAACTCAATACAATCTTTAACATTAAAAAGTTATTGTACGAAAGCTCAGAAACCTTTAAACTAGTTTAACTGATTGAAAAAGGGTTTGTAAGTTATACAAATATATCTTTGCTGCATTAAAGATGATTATATATAATACAGTATATATAGTTAATTAATCATGAGGTGAATATATATGTTTTCCTATTAAAAATTCTGCAAACCTATTATTTGTTAAATTAATTGAATACAATCCAAAACCTTATCTGATTGGCTAAATAAATCTAAAACCTTGTGTCATTAGTCCAAATTATAAATTTAATTAATTACTAAAAAAATTCGAATTTTAGATACAACCGGATTTCAAATAATAGTTACAATAACTGGTTTGTAAAAAGTTCGTTTGTTCATGGTATTTCTTTGCACGTTATGTATTATTGCTCATGAATCCGAGAAATCATGGGAGTCTATAAACAACTATACTATGTAATAGCCTAGCAACTTTTGTGATCCGATTTCTAAATTTCATTTTTATTTGAATAAAATTCTAATCGACCGTATCTTTAGACTTTAGACCCGTTTCCCATAAAAACTGTTAGCTCATAAAAAAAAAAAAAAAATTTTAGCTCATATATATGAAATTGAATAATTTAGTCAATTTTTTTTTTTAATCAGAAGAATCTCTATGTATCGCTTTATAAATGGCTATTACGTAGAACAATAAGATTGTACGAAAGTTGGGTATGGTTCCTTTTCAATTAAAAATGTCATATTCGTTATTAACCAACAACCTATAATGAAACAAAGCCCTTCAAACTTTTATAACTAAAAAATAAATAAATGACATCTTTCTACAAAGATCCATTCCCCATATAAATTAATTCGCGCATACCACAACATTCTCTTCAACCATTTAACTAAAGAGAATAACTCAACATTTTCATAAGTACATATCAGTCACGCTTGTTCTACACACTGTATTTGATAGATAATTTATTAAAAAGATCAGAAGTACGTATGTACTCATAGTGTATATTGATATCTTAAACTTCTTTTGAAATATAAAACACAGCTATATATTTCCCATAACGGGATTTTGTTAATTGTTCACAATGGTTGTCATTATAGCGTACCAATTATTACATTTAATGCAACGTACTCTGATATATATTTCGTGGTGTGCGTTTAAAAATTACAGGATGTTGAAGTTGAAAGAGAATCTGTTGTTTTACACAAAATATAAGCATTCATTTTTTTTTGTAAGTGTTAATTAATCTTTGTTATATTTGATCCATACATCTTTTTAAACCGAAGAGCTGGAACTAAACCTGACAAAATGAAAAACCTTCTCTTCAAACGTACGTAGTAAAAAAAATTAACGCTCGAAACTTTATTTTTTCTTTTCTTGATGAAACAATTTATATTAATCTTGAGATATAAATTACATTATCTGCGTTAACCAGTTTGGCGATTAAATTCTCTAACCGACCCCACGGAAAATACCTATGAATGTACATGACATTAATATGGTCATATACATAATACTACATGTTAGGAATAATTATTATTTTGTGAGACACGATCAAACTTAAAAGAGTGGAGAAAAACTTAAAAGACACGATCATTCATTCTCCAAACAATAATATTAATTAATCAAAAAAAGTTGTGGAGTAGTCTATTTTATTTCGTTCCTGCGATAAATTTTCTTGATTTATCTTTTTAAAATTCTTAGCAAAAATTTGTTTTTATCCTTTTTTAAAATGTTGTGTGTATGGGGTAAATATCTTTCATACGTAGACAGATAAAAAATTAAAGCTGGTGGGGTAATAATTAGAAGAGACAGAGAAATTGAAAAAACATGGAATGGAGTTTGTTTTTCGTCTAAGTAAATACCGATGATGCCCTCACCTTTCTAATTCCCTTATTTGTCCCTTTCCTTTTTCATGTTTATTTCTAACTTCTCTGTCCCTTTCAATCCTTCTCCACCAGATATCATCTGATTCGATCCCCACAACATTTTTTTTTTTATCAATTAATATTATTATTGTCACTAAATCAATAACTTTCCCCTAGGGTAGTTTCAATATACTTGAAAATTTCTTATTTTC
Source organism: Alliaria petiolata (assembly GCA_020283515.1). NCBI lineage: Eukaryota > Viridiplantae > Streptophyta > Magnoliopsida > Brassicales > Brassicaceae > Alliaria > Alliaria petiolata. Next base: position 450,404,998 of record JAHZTW010000001.1, on the reverse strand, counting down.
GATATACTTGAAAATGAATTAGTTTTGTTATTAAAAGAAGAATTTAATTTATCTCTCCTTTTCAACAAGTATATTTAAAAAAAAAACTTTTAAATCAGAATTTTCTTCCTAATTAAATATAACATTATATTCAGATATTAATTCAAATTAACATTTTGTGTCATCTTCTCATCACTTGTGTATCACAATTTTTTCTAGGTGATAAGTTTATCTAATTTAGTGATAACTATAAGCTCACACATACAATCTTATGAGTCACGGCCCTTTTCATTATATAACCTATAGTAAATACTTAATGTATTAACATTTTATAAGTCGTTTCCTTGATTACATAAATATTAAATACGTTTTGTATGTTCATATCTACATGCATAAAATAATAACTGATTTTTTTTCAGAATATTGCAAAACTTTTATTGGGTCCCCATCTGTGTATATATAACTCAACACCTTTCACACACTATCTCTATATCTCCAACACACAAAACCTAAAATCTCTTTTGCTTAAGTTCTTTTCTTGGTAAAGTAAAATTTCTTTCTCTCTCAAGGTCATATTGCCTTTTTTCCTCCGATCTGTTCTTCATCTTGATCTTGAAATGGAACCGCCGCAACATCATCTTCATCATCATCAAGCCGACCAAGAAAGCGGCAACAACAACAAGTCCAGCTCTGGTGGTTACACGTGTCGTCAAACGAGCACGAGATGGACACCAACGACGGAGCAATTCAGAATCCTCAAAGATCTTTACTACAATAAAGGAGTCCGGTCACCAACAGCCGATCAGATCCAGAAGATCTCTGCAACGCTGAGACAGTACGGCAAGATCGAGGGCAAAAACGTCTTTTACTGGTTTCAGAACCATAAGGCTCGTGAGCGTCAGAAGAAGAGATTCAACGGCACAGCCATGACCACCACACCAACGTCTTCATCGCCCAACTCGGTTATGATGGCTAGTGATCATTACCACCATCATCCTCTTCTCCATCACCATCATCATCATCATGGTGTTACCATGCAGAGACCTGCTTCGGTTAACGTTAAACTTGACCAAGAAAATCATCTGCTTCATCAGAACAGATCATATCCGAGCTTCAATAACGGTGAATAATTTCTTATAATGGTTTTCTTTTTCCGATGGTTTTTTTAAGTGGTTAAATTTACATCACTAGCTAGTAACCATTTACATCACTGTCTATTACATGAATTAGCCCAAAAAAAAAAGTAAGAAGATTTTGATAGATATATGTATACGTGATGACGTATAAAAAACGTTGAAAATATTTTTAAAATGTTGCTTTTTATGAACTTATTAAGATAATTTCCTTCTTCAAAAATTAATGTTTAATTTGCATTACTAGTAAAACCATTTGCACCACTAGCTATTACATGAATTAGCAAAAAAAAAAAAAATAATAAGATTTTGAGAGATATATGTATATGTAATGACGTATATGTGAAGTTATGGATCTTGATTCGGGCAAACCAAATTTGCATCTAGAGAACGGTTTCTTTGTTGTGTAATGGAAACTAGCCTCACGTGTTGCGATTTGCAACCAAATTAGGGATTTGGGTTAGTAGAAAAATGACTTATCTTATGTTGCTCTTCCCTCATTTTCTTTATACATAATGGATGTGGAATATATATATATGCTCATTAATACGTTTTTTTTTATTGAAGGGAATTTAAATCATGCTAGCTCAGGTACTGAATGTGGTGCTGTTAATGCTTCTAATGGCTACATGAGTAGCCATCTCTATGGATCTATGGTACGTTTGAAACTATAAGTCATTTAATTCAAACAATATATATCCTACATATATATATATATGTGAATATATAAATTTAATGAAATCAAATCAAACTGGATTTTTTTGGATGAAGGAACAAGATTCTTCTATGAACTACAACAACGTAGGAGGAGGATGGACAAACATGGATCATAATCATCATTACTCAGCTCCAGCTTACAACTTCTTCGAAAGACCAAAGCCTCTGTTTGGACTAGAAGGTCATCAAGAAGAAGGTGAATATGGTGGCGATGGTTATCTGGAACATAGACGAACACTTCCTCTCTTCCCTATGCACGGCGAAGATCATTTCAATGGCGGTGGTGGTGCCATCTGGAAGTATGGTCAATCGGACGATCGTGATCGTTATGGTACTAGAGGCCCTTGCGATGCTCTTACGCTATGTCTTAACTCGTACGCCGGCGTCGCTCCGAATTAAAACTCTTGCCGTCCTCTCGTATCTGTCGTTACAACTATATATGGTTCGCTAGTGATTAATGATGCAGTTATTATATAATATAGTAGTGTCTTCGTACGTAGTTCAACTGTGATTACTATCGTCTAGGGTTTAATTTTAATTGACTTCGTTTTTCCCCTTTTTTTTTAATAATGTAAGATGTTGAAGTTTTACTACTATGAAGTTGGAGTCTATTTTAATCGAATTTACAAACAGGAATTTCAAAAATCTAAAAGTTATAAGATCATGCATTGCATCATATGATCATTATTCATTATGGGCAAATTACGATCTTATGCTTTGTTAAGTCATGTAACGCGATGTTCGTCAGGGATTTCTCTCTGAGTCTGAGTCTTATGTTCTGATCAATGAGAACGTTTTTAATTATTTCATATGAAATTAATAATAGCTTTTTGTTTCATCCCAATATTTCATTAGGATGTACATTAACGAAGTTTGAGCGGTTAAGATACTAATTAAAATGTTGTACTCTTCGGTGTGAGACTTTTGCGTAGAGGAAACAAATTGCATATATAAACATGACTCTGTTCATTCTTTTTCTTAGACTTTTTTAATTTATATTATAATACATAGAAATAAAATGTACTGTTATCATAATTATCAATTTTTTTTTTATAAAGATTCATAAACCCTTTCAAGAAAAAAGTAGTGTCATGGTGTCTGATTTTTATTTAATTGTACCTATAAATTATTAGATTAGTCTCCTGGATCTCCAAGCTATATATATGCAACCAACGTTAAACTATATTTCTGCCCTTGAATATTTCCGAAATGTTTGTCAAGCTTACTGTTTTTCTTAATTTTGTGTCCTTGTCGTAAAACAGTAAACATGACAAAGTTAATGATGATATTCAATAATCATTGATTAGTCACCAAATTGTTTCATTAAATTCAATTCATGGAGCATATACATCATTAGCTTCACTTCAATTCTTCTGCATATATCGATTACGTTAAGGTGGCTCACGCGTTTTGAGAGCGCGTGCATGTGAATCCCATATTTCCTAAAAAAGAGATTTTTGCAAGTCCTCGAGCCGCGTGACCTAAGATGACACGAGTAAGAAAATGATTTTGGTTAGTTGCTTTTGTCATAAATCTTGTTTAGACCATCATTGGTCTCATCATGTTTAATATTAATATTTTAATTATAATTTTATTTTATAATTAATTTATAAGCTATTTAAAAAATTGAGACACTCATATAAAAATAAAAACAAGTGTGTAATGAGTTTCTCAAAGTTTTTAAAGAGTCTCTCAAATGAGAGATTCATCTCACCTTCTCTCCCCTATTTTTATTATTTTATTAACTTTTATTTATGAGAGACTTTTTGAGAAACTGCCCATGCAAATGCTTTTAACAAAAGCTTGGCTTTTGGAATTTTAAAAGATAAATAATACTCCAATAATTATGTTATGTCTAACCTTTTCCATTTGAACAAAAGAAATATTATATATTCTTTTGATTTTTTCGACTTATATTATTTGTTTATTATATAAGGTCGGTTTATTATGAAATGTGCACCAAATACCAAAAATAATATACTTCTTATTAAAAAAAAAAATGTGGCAGTTGCAGCCATTTTTTCTATATGAAAGTAAATAATGAGTATATTTTTTGTAGTTTGAACCCTCTCTTCATCGTAAACTACGCTAATTATTAATTCATTGAAAATTTATGTTATATTCATTGATCTCTTTTTCTTTGGCTGGTCTGCCTCGTTATAAGCTCCTTCTCTTATATCACAAGTTTAACCAAAAAGTAATACTACCATTCGTNTATTTAATGACCGTTTAAAAATCAAGGAAGGGTGGGGGACAAGCTTTCAAAGAACATATTAAAATCAAAGACAACGAGCATAAATTAAACTATTAAGAAGGGGGACAGCTTTGTCATAGAAATTTATAGAATTTTTTAGGGAAGTGTGAATGAATTTTTTTGACCCCCCCCATTATACTTTCTGACTACTACTATTTAATTTTCTTTTGTTTAAATTAAGGTCGCCATGGCAATCAAGGTTTGTGTCTAATTTCTCATTTCCAGAGAACATTAGTAGTATCTTTTTCTTTTAAGTAACATCAACATTTTGGGAGACACAAATGGTGTTTGTTACATATTTTCTTCAATCAAATTGTTAGATACTACTCCCTCCGTTTTGATTTAAGTATCGTTTTAAACTTGTTTTTTTGTTTACAAATAATTGCCGTTCTCGGATTTCAATGCAGATTTATAATAAATTTTCCTGTTTTATCCCTACTTTTTCAGCTTATTAATTATTACTATCAAACAAAATAATGTTTTAATGAAGGGCAAAACAGAAAAATTTAATGTTTTCTTAATCTGTGTGAAATATCCTAAAACGACACTTAATTAAAAACAGAGGGAGTATTAATTAAGTATTTAAAATTTTTGGATCAGGTTCGATTCGGTATTTTTTGGATTTGTATCGATTCAAATATTTAATTAGAGAACCAAACATATCTAAAGTATCAAAAATATCAGAAATATCTGAAAAACGAAAAAACCCAATATATTTAAAATGTTCAAAAAATCAAATTTTACGTATTTCAGATTTAGATATTTTCGGATATCCGTTCGGTTTTTAGATATTTCGAATATCAGTTCAGTTCTTGAATAATAACCAATCTGAATCGAAATCCAAAATATTTGAAAATATGACCCGATTGAGTATTTCTCAAAATCTGAACTGAAACTTTTGGGTCGATAACGGTTCAAGTTTTCCGATTCATGTAAAATGCTCAGACCTAACCAATACCAAGCTTTAGGTTTATAGTATTTTTGGACCAGAGATCATAGTTTACATGAATCTTCTTTCCGAATATATGCCTAAACTCAATATTTACTCTGATTTTTCCTTTTCTGACTTAGGATTCAACCGGTTGAGAAACCGACTCTAACTTACTAATTCATTCTTTATCATGACATCAATTTTTTTTATTTTTTTTTGTCTTTGTATAAGCTTACGTGAGCAATCCCTCGCTCTTTATGTATACCATAAAACCAACCCCTTAAGAAGAAAAAGGAGTCTACATCAGTGAGATCTCAAATCGAATAGGCTTTTAAATTCTTCAAACATAATCTCAATTGCACACATCTATCATCTTGACCAAATTGCCAATTTTCTTTTTGAACTCGGAGAGAGAGAGAGAGAGAGAATGAATCAAGTTGATAGTACCAATTTTTTTTTCTTTGTATATAAATATTTGAACATACACGTTCCATTCATATGGTCTAGACACTGACATATGTAGTTATGTGTGTCTAAGGAGTTACTTACTTGTGATGTATACATGCTTGTATATATATTCAAATGAATATAGATATGACTTTTTCTGCGGATCCGAGAAGATCTTTAAATGCTTTTTGTGGATTCAAAGTACGTTATTTCTATAAAAAGCAAAGATGTGAGGCTTATGTAGCATCATGGTCTGTGATTCCCTTTATGTGAAATTCTCCCTAAAAGACTTGTTTGGATCAGTTTGGTCCATTTCCCATTTTTTGTTGGCTGAATTTTATAATGCGCCGAAATCCAAACTTTATATCCGTTACATATGTGAATAATTCGGTGAATTGGTAGTACATTATCAAAATCGGTCAATATAAAAACTGTTTTACAAATTTCTCATTTGCCATTTTGCTTTTATAGACGTTGTCAACTAATCTTAATTAATCAAATTCTGTTAAACAACAAAGGGAAAACAAAAATATTCATGTAGTCGAGAGAGAAAGAAAAACTTTTTTTTTTTTTTTCACCGATTTCCCATAAAACAATTTGGTGGCATTTGTGATTGAAATTTGGAGTAGGATTTTGTAGTTTTTGATGGAAATTGGATATAAAAGCAGCAGAATCTGCCATTTTAAAACATGAAAATTGAAATATTTTGTGCTCTGTTCTTTTTACACAATGTTAATGTGAATCAATCTTAGAGAAAAGTGTAATGAATCAATGTTAGATCATTGCAACATGCATTAGTAATTATAATATAAATTTTTTATTCATCTAAATCTTAAAACGAGATCGATTCACATCACATATCATCATCACATTATAACTATATTATATAACAATACAATTGGTCATATAACCAGTGAGACCATGCAATATGCCAATATTGGAGACTGATCAATCTCCTTTATGGGTTGCTCTAAACCATCCCATGAACGGAGAAAACCCCCTTTTTAATTTCGTCTTCTTAACCGAAAACTCTCTCTCTAAGACCTTCTCTTTCTTCGTCCTCTCCTCCTCGTCGACGCTTGACATCACACGTGTCAGCAAAGGCGAGCTCACGAATGTCACGAGTCTCCTCTTCTCCAACTCATCCGTTGTTACAACCTCTTGTTCAACATCTTTGGACGCCGTCGTTTGATGTTGTTCCACGAACTTGATTTCCTCGATCTCCGGATTGTCTAGGCGTCTTGACCTCATCCTGTTGAGTCGTTGGATCTCTTTCCTCCCATGTTCGAGTTCCTGTGTTAGGGTTTTGATTCGGTTGGAGAGGATGGTGTTTAGTTGTAGGGTTCTTGTAAGAGTTTGTTTTGTCTGCTGGAGCTCAAGTGTTAGGGATCGTAATCTCGATTGAGGACTCGAAGTTGAACTTGTTTCCTTTGTCCGTATCTGAAACTGTTAATTACACGTTTTGATGTAAAAAGTAAATTAACACTATGCGTTATTATACAAATGGAAATTAGATTATGGATGTGTTACATTTTCAAGGGATTAGGTCCATATATATCACTATATGGTTTCGTAGTTATTTTTTTGTTTGTTTATCGTTCATACGCATTTAAATTTAAGATTCAAATCTATGGAAAAGAATTTACAAAAGAACCAACTACGTTCAATCGAAAAGGTTAAAAAAAAAACATTCCTAATTCATCTCCAAAAATTATACAACGTGGAAGCAAAAAAAATATACAAAGTGGAATCAAAAAGAGAGAAAACAAGAAAACACGTCTCCAAAAAATAAATAACGATGTCATCTAAAAGAATTATTAAGTATTGTTTGACCCTTCATAAAAAATCACAACTATTTTTTCATGTAGAATTTTTTTTTTTTTTTTTTCATTTTGAGGGTTTTTGACCCTTTTCTATATAAACAAAATTTTCATTTATATAAACGGTTGTAATAGATAACTGTATAAAAAAAAAACAGATACTATTAGAGTGTGAGATAGATAGAACCGGTTTCACTAAACCATGTAATTAGTCTTGGTTAGATTAATGTAAACCGAGAGTAAATGTAATTGTTCTCGTTAAGATGAATACCATTATTCTTATCCATTTCTCTCATCTTCTTCATTTCCTTCGATCAATCAATGATCTCTAACATGGTAACATAAGTTTGTATAAATTACAAATATATTAGGTGAAATGTTAGATATATTCGTGAAGCAACAATCATTGTGATAATATGAAAATTAATTACCTCTCTAAGCCTAGTGGCATAGATCTCTCCGGCTAAAACTTTCTCTCCGAACAAGGCCACCGCTTCTTTCACCGATCCAAACGGTGCTCTCGTGTCTATCTCCGCACGGCCGCCTAACACGCTTCTACAACCATTTTCTCTCTCCATAGCCTTTCTGCTGCTAAATACGGTTAGTGATACTGAATTTATAAATTAATTTCACGATTTACTCTTGATTTTCTTTTTATAGTAGTAGTTTAGAGGGTGTTAGATTCTTGGCGTTCACTACACTTGAATTTTGGTTAATGGAGACTGAAATGATGTGATTTGGTTCTCTCTTTAATATTCGGTTAGCTTAAATGTGACAGTCTTGATAACAACACCTCTCCTCTTTTTTCTTTTCCGTTATTACGGGCCTTTCAAGATTAATTTGGGCCTAATGTTGGGCCCATTAAATGAAAACACCGAAAAAATAAAACCGGTCGGTACAAACAACAAGTCGGCGATCTCATAAATTTGTGTCGGAGTTCTCCGACTGAAGAAGGAGAAGAGAAAAAAAAAAAAAAAAACAAAAATGAGAGGGAAAATTGCTTAGAGAAATCATCATCATCTTCCATAGTATCCCCTCCTCGAAGTCGTTCTTTTGCTCTTTGCTCTCGGAAATCTCCAGAATTCTCTCTAATTCAGTACCTTCTGTAAAAAAACCCTCGTTAATTCCACTTGTTTTTGACCTAGCCTGGCACTTGTGAGGAGCGTTTAGAGAATCGTCGGCGACGGCGGAGGAGCTCCTCCGTGTAAATTATTTAGCTTTTTTTTTGGTCAGCTCTTTGTTCGCCATGAGTCCAATTCAGAATTTCGAGCAACACTCCCGTCGTCTCGTGGATCCTGACCTCCGTAAGTTTCTCTTTGGTTTTCCCTCGTTTTTTTTTTTTTCATGATTCGAATTAGTTCTTATTCTTTCTCTCTCTGTGGGAAAAAATTGATTTCTGTAGCTATCCAAACAAGGCTTGAGATGGTGGTGGAGGTCAGAGACAGTCTAGAGATAGCTCATACAGCTGAGTACTTGAATTTCTTGAAATGTTACTTCCCAGCATTCTCAGTTATTCTCCTACAGATCACGAAACCGCAGTTCATTGATAACCCTGAGCACAAACTGCGGAACATTGTGGTCGAGATACTTAATCGTCTTCCTCACAGTGAGGTTCTTCGTCCCTTTGTTCAGGACCTCTTGAAGGTCGCTATGCAGGTGCTCACGACGGATAACGAAGAAAACGGTTTGATCTGCATTCGCATAATCTTCGACCTTCTTAGGAACTTTAGGCCAACGCTAGAGAACGAGGTTCAGCCATTCTTAGACTTTGTCTGCAAGATCTATCAGATATTCAGATCCACTGTCAGCCATTTCTTCGATAATGTTAAAATGGAAGAGGTGAAGCCTGTGGAGACGTCGACTTCTTCTGATCAGTCCCTTACCCCTATCGCGCCTGTCGGGAACGGGCAGCTTAACCCGAGTACTCGGTCTTTCAAGATAATCACGGAGAGCCCTCTTGTTGTCATGTTCCTTTTCCAGCTGTATAGCCGGCTCGTACAGACCAACATTCCTCATTTGCTTCCCTTGATGGTTGCTGCCATATCTGTCCCTGGACCTGAGAATGTCCCTTCACATTTGAAGCCTCAGTTCATAGAGTTGAAGGGTGCACAGGTTAAGGTGAGACGATGGTTTCTCTGTCAGGAAGGAAATCAAACCTTTCTGCGATGTTGAAATATGATTATAACTCGGCCTATTCCGACTCATTTTCATCTGAATTGTATTGTTCTTAAGGGGCCATGGCATGGTAGATTGACTTTTGTGTTTTTTGGTTTTTTTGCAGACGGTTTCTTTTTTGACTTATTTGTTAAAAAGTTGCGCCGAATATATCCGGCCGCATGAAGAAAGCATATGTCAAAGCATTGTAAACTTGCTTGTGACCTGTTCAGATTCTGCATCTATCAGAAAGGTAACCTTTTGTTTCTTTTCTTCGTCGTTTTTTTTTTTTTAATTCTGACTTCTGAGTGACACCATCAATGGATTGCAGTGACATTTTTTTTATTTTCATTACATGAAATGCAGGAACTCTTAGTCTCATTAAAGCATGTACTTGGGACGGATTTCAAGAGAGGCTTATTTCCTCTTATAGACACTCTTTTAGATGAGAGGTATGAGGCATCCCTGAATTTCAAAAAGTTTCATATTTTTGAAGGAGCTGTTTTACTTAATAAGCACACCTTTTGTTTGTCCATATAATCTATCAAGCTGAAGTATCTATAAACAGATAATGACTTTTGTCAGGTATTCTTTTTTTTGTCTTCTTTTTCCTTCTGTTCTGTGCCAGGGTTCTAGTTGGAACTGGGCGAGCTTGTTTTGAGTCTTTGAGGCCTTTGGCTTACAGCCTGCTCGCGGAGATCGTTCACCACGTTCGCGGAGATCTTTCTCTTTCTCAGGTCTTTAACTGATGAAGAGCTTTAAATTGTGTTTAACGTTGATCTTGACAGCCTGGATTCCATTATAAGTGAAACTACGTGGTTAATATAAGTAGCTATTGCTCTCTGTGTGGAAAACCTTAGAAATGTAACATATTGATCAATGTTTCTTTCCACCATCAGGCTTTCCTTTTGCAACATCATTTTTTTTGTTCGTGCTTAGTGAGTGTGCTTTCCTTTACATTCCTCTGAATTGACTACAAGCAACGTCGCAGTTATCGCGGATTATCTACCTATTTTCAAGAAACATGCACGACTCTACCCTCTCTCTTAGTATCCATACAACATGTGCCCGGCTGATGCTAAATCTGGTAATTCTAAATCCCCCCACCGTGCTTGTCTTGTTTGTTTACGTTTCTGAATTAAGCTTCAGTTAATACTCAATACCTGTGTTGGATTCAGGTAGAACCAATATTTGAGAAAGGTGTTGATCAGCAGTCAATGGATGAAGCACGGGTTTTACTGGTAAAAATTTCACCGGAGAGCACATTTTAGAATTGGTTGGTTTTTCTATCCATTAACTTAACTCATGCAACAACCATATATAGGGACGTATCCTCGATGCCTTTGTTGGGAAATTCAGTACTTTCAAGCGAACTATTCCTCAGGTAATCCTGGTTGCTGTTCAAAATCAAATGTTGTGCTCAAGAGTTCAGCTTTTTTGGATCGGTTATCTACTGTATATTGATGATTTATTGTTATGCAAGTTTCAAAACCAAGCTACGCTGCTTGTGTTTTGGTCTTTTTCCTTCTAGTGTTTGAGTTTGGTAAAGTTGTGCATTTATTTTTAAGATCTGTAATTGTTATCTCTTTGAATTGCTATATGATCTTTCAGAAAAGTTGTAAAAAGTATCTGGCTTCATATGCCATTTCTTATATTTTTATGTTACGATTAAATGAGGTGTCATGAGGCTAATAAAGAGCTATATTGAACCTTTAGCTAATTCTGTACTCAACTCCATATTTTTATTGATTTTTTTTTACTTATTCTTGCTTTGTGATACATAGCTTTTGGAGGAGGGTGAGGTGGGAAAGGATCGGGTCACTTTGAGGGCAAAGCTTGAACTTCCTGTCCAGGTAATTCGTGTCTGTTTATATTCCGTGATGACTGTTTTATGTGTTTATATTCAAACTCAATTTCTAATTTTATGGTCTCTTATTTTCTTACATGGATAGTGCGCTTCCTGTTTTCAAGTTAGATTATAGGCAGTATTATAATTTCAAGTTGGAATCTTAGATTTCATACCAGGCTTTTTGTCTCTTTACCAAAGCATTATGCATTCTTATTGATAACTTTGTATATTTTGTTTGGATCAACAATTGGATTATTAAGTACTAGTCCACTGGTTGCAGGCAGTTTTGAATTTGCAGGTTCCTGTCGAACATTCAAAAGAAGTGAATGATTGTAAGAATCTGATCAAGACACTGGTCATGGGTACTGAATCTTGGCAGAATTATCTTTTTACATTGATTATAATTCTATACTCAAAGATCAATATGTTTTCTTTCCTGATTTGTGTTCAGGAATGAAAACAATAATATGGAGTATAACCCATGCCCATTTGCCTCGACCTCAGGTTTGTGTTCAATTCTCTCTAGTATCAGTGTTATATTGTTTTGTCATGCAAGTATATTAATTGTGAAGGTTTCTCCTGCTGCCCAGGGGATGAACCCTCAAGCTCTTGCTTCACAATCATCTGCTCCTCAGGGTTTTAAAGGAATGAGAGAAGATGAGGTATTGTTTGGGAGATTGTTTGCCCTAGTCATTAATAGTTCATTGCTGATAAACCTCTAGTAATCTCTACCTTTACGCAGGTGTGGAAAGCCTCTGGTGTTTTAAGGAGTGGTGTCCACTGCTTAGCTCTCTTCAAAGAAAAGGACGAGGAGAAGGAAATGCTTAGTCTTTTCTCCCAGATTCTTGCTATTATGGAACCTCGAGATCTAATGGACATGTTCTCTTTATGCATGCCAGAGCTTTTTGAGTGCATGATTAACAATAACCAACTGGTTCAGATATTTGCAGCACTTCTGCTAGCTCCCAAAGTCTATAAGCCATTTGCTGATGTTTTGATTAATTTACTAGTAAGCAGCAAACTTGATGTTCTGAAGAATCCAGATTCAGATGCAACTAAACTAGTTTTGCATCTGTTTAGATGCATCTTTGGGGCTGTTACGAAAACACCATCGGATTTTGAAAGAATATTACAGCACCACGTGCCTGTTATTATGGAAGTCTGCATGAAGAACGCTACCGAAGTTGAAAAGCCTCTTGGTTATATGCAATTGCTCCGCACTGTGTTCAGAGGTCTCGCTGGATGTAAATATGAGTTGCTTCTGAGAGATTTGATTCCAATGCTGCTACCTTGTCTTAATATTCTACTGACAATGCTCGAGGGTCCAGCTGGGGAGGACATGAAAGATCTTTTGTTAGAGCTTTGTTTGACGCTTCCTGCACGCTTAAGCTCCTTATTGCCATACCTTCCCCGTCTCATGAAGCCTCTTGTGTTCTCTTTGAGGGGAAGCGATGAACTTGTGAGCTTGGGATTACGCACCCTTGAATTCTGGGTGGATAGTCTGAATCCTGATTTTCTGGAACCTAGCATGGCGAATGTGATGTCTGAAGTGATTTTAGCATTATGGTCCCATTTGAGGCCTGTGCCATATCCTTGGGGTGGAAAAGCTTTACAAATCCTTGGAAAGTTGGGTGGTCGCAACCGAAGATTTTTGAAAGAGCCACTTACACTTGAATGCAAAGATAATCCAGAGCATGGGCTCCGCTTAGTTCTTACATTTGAGCCATCCACGCCATTTCTGGTGCCATTAGACAAATTCATTAATCTTGCTGTAGCAGCGGTTATTCAGAGGAACAATGGCATGGACATCTACTACAGAAAGCAAGCTCTAAAATTCCTCCGTGTATGCCTATTGTCTCAGCTTAATTTGCCTGGATGTGTCACTGATGTGGGTCAAACGCCCAGGCAATTATCAACTTTGTTACGTTCCTCTGTTGATTCATCTTGGCACAGGAGCGAATCAGTGGAAATTAAGGTTAGTTTTAAGTATTATTCTTATAATCTTAATCTGTCATAGTTGGTCTCTGTACTTTACTGGTCAAATATCGAGTTTATTACCGCATGCCCATGGCTGAAGTTATCTTAGTGTGACAAATTTTTCTTATTTGTCTACTGCTTGAATTTTGGCACATTGTAGGTGTGTCAACGCTAATTATTTATAATGCATTATCTGCCAAGATCTTGATATTACTTAATGTTGGAGACAGTTAGTATTAGAGAAAGGTTTCTTGATTGATCCACATTGACCTCTGGCATGATTATAGTTCTGTAATGCTCGTTCTTTTGCCATTTTGTTCTTGTATTTTTGTCCTCTCCTCTAAATGACCTTTTTTTCCTTATACTACATGTTTCGCTTGGCTTAATATGCTGAAGAAGGATTCGTTTTATTAAGTGGGCTGTCTTCTTGCTGTCGCAGGCTGACTTAGGAGTGAAAACAAAGACCCAGTTAATGGCTGAGAAGTCAATCTTCAAGACACTGTTGATCACTATACTTGCTGCCAGTTCTGATTCGGATCTCAGTGACTCGGATGATGACTTTGTTGTAAACATTTGCCGCCATTTTGCGATTGTTTTGCATATTGACTATACCTCCACAAATGCATCAACTAGCACCAGTGCACTTGGGGGTTCTGTGATTTCGGCGAGTTCCAGGTCCAAGGTTAATCGATCATCTAACTTGAAGCAGTTAGATCCTTTGATATTTTTAGACGCGCTGGTCGATGTGCTTGCAGATGAAAACAGGCTTCACGCCAAAGCTGCTCTGAATGCGTTAAATGTGTTTGCTGAAACACTTTTGTTCCTTGCTCGTGTCAAACATGCCGATGTGCTGATGGCTAGGGGTGGTCACAATGCTTCCATGATTGTCTCGAGCCCTTCAACAAATCCAGTATATTCACCCCATCCAAGTGTGCGAATTCCAGTGTTTGAACAACTTTTGCCCCGGCTTTTGCATGGCTGTTATGGGAGCACATGGCAAGCGCAGATGGGAGGGGTTATGGGGTTAGGTGCATTGGTGGGGAAAGTGAATGTTGAAACATTATGTCATTTCCAAGTAAAGATTGTGCGTGGTCTGGTATATGTTCTAAAGAGGCTTCCTGTTTATGCTAGCAAAGAGCAAGATGAGACAAGTCAGGTTCTTATGCAGATTCTACGAGTGGTTAATAATGTTGACGAAGCAAACAGTGAAGCACGTAGAAAAAGCTTTCAAGATGTTGTAGAATATCTTGCTACAGAGTTGTTCAATCCTAACGCATCCATCCCTGTGAGAAAAAATGTTCAGAACTGCCTTGCACTTTTGGCTAGCCGAACTGGAAGTGAGGTAACCGAGTTGCTTGAGCCTTTGTACCAACTATTGCTGCAGCCACTTATAATGCGTCCACTCCGATCAAAGACAGTTGATCAACAGGTGCCTCACGCTGCTATGTTTCTTTTGTGCATCCATCTGTTTTCGGCATTGTCTTCCTCTTGGTCTTTAATTTTTACCTTATTTAATTTACCTTACAGGTTGGAACAGTTGCAGCTCTGAATTTTTGCTTGGCACTGAGACCCCCCCTTCTCAAAGTGACTCCAGAGTTGGTTAATTTTCTGCAAGAAGCATTGCAAATAGCTGAGGCTGATGAAACTGCATGGGCTGTGAAGTTGATGAATCCTAAAGTGCTTACATCATTGAACAGACTTCGAACAGCTTGTATCGAGCTTCTGTGCACAACTATGGCGTGGACAGATTTCCGAACGCAAACTCACAATGAACTACGAGCCAAGATAATTTCCATGTTTTTCAAGTCTCTAACATGTAGAGCACCAGAAATCGTGGCGGTTGCTAAGGAGGGTTTAAGACAGGTTCGTAGTTGTCTTTGATCCTATTCTTACTAGCCTGGCTGTTTTTTTTCCTGGGGTAATTGATATGTGCAACCCAGGTATTTAACTACCTGCATGCAATATTTCCCTCTTTGAATATGAGGAGCTTGCTTAGCGGAGTTACCATAGGAGTCTATTTCTTTATAAAATTAGTTGCTTTTTTTGAAATTCCATTTTATGATTTAGGTTATTAATCAACAACGAATGCCCAAGGAACTTCTTCAGAGTAGCCTCAGGCCGATACTAGTTAATTTGGCACACACAAAGAATCTCAGTATGCCTTTACTGCAAGGTCTGGCACGCCTGCTTGAGCTTCTGTCAAATTGGTTTAATGTGACATTGGGAGGAAAGTTGCTGGAGCACCTTAAAAAATGGTTGGAGCCGGAGAAACTTGCCCAGTCCCAGAAATCTTGGAAAGCTGGAGAAGAGCCCAAAATAGCAGCTGGTAATTTGGGTTTTGAAAATATATCAATCGTTTCTGTTCATATGATTATTCACTTGAACACAACTCTTCTTTTGTTTCCATGGCAGCTATTATCGAGCTCTTCCATTTACTTCCACATGCTGCTTCAAAATTTCTGGATGAACTTGTAACCTTAACCATTGACTTAGAAGCAGCTCTTCCTCCTGGGCAAGTGTACAGTGAGATTAATAGCCCATACCGTCTACCGCTTACCAAGTTTTTGAATCGATATGCGAGCCTCGCTGTTGATTATTTTCTTTCTAGATTAAGTGAACCAAAATATTTCCGAAGGTGAGGACACTGTCTTATGATAAGTTTTTGTTCACTGCATTTTGCTATATGTTGAGTGTGAGCTTTGAGTACATTTTTCACAGATATGCTAACGATACCTGTTTGTTTCTTTTTAAAAACCTCAGGTTTATGTATATAATCCGATCAGATGCAGGCCAACCATTAAGAGAAGAACTAGCAAAGTCTCCACAGAAGATTCTTTCATATGCCTTTCCTGAAATTTCGCCAAAACCTGATGCTACAATGAGCTCGGCAGCTTCAACTCCTCCAGCTACATCATGTGGAGATGAAAATCTTGTCTTTGTTAAATCAGAGAGTTCCCACACGGCATCAACAAAGACTAATGTAGCATCGGATGCGTATTTTCAGGGGCTCTATCTCATCAAAACAATGGTGAAACTGATACCCAGCTGGCTGCAGAGTAACCGCATTGTTTTTGATACCTTGGTTCTCATTTGGAAATCACCTTCAAGGATATCTCGTTTGCAGAATGAGCAAGAGCTGAACTTAGTTCAGGTAGTTTTTTCTATCTTGACTGCTTAGATCTGAATAATCTTCCGTTTGAGTTATGTAAGATATTTGAATAGTTGGAATCTGAAGTCGTTTGCATTCTCAATCTCACAGGTGAAAGAAAGCAAATGGCTTGTGAAGTGCTTCTTGAATTACCTACGGCATGAAAAATCTGAAGTGAATGTTCTATTCGATATTCTCTCGATTTTCTTGTTCCATAGCCGCATTGACTACACCTTTTTGAAGGAATTCTACATTATTGAGGTACCTGAGATTTAACAATTTAGTTACAGTTTTCTCTCTCTCTCTTCACTTAGTTCACACACTTTTCAGCTCTAGTATAATAACTGGGATCTATTCATCAGGTTGCTGAAGGTTATCCGCCCAACATGAAAAGAGCACTTCTCCTGCATTTCCTTGACCTTTTCCACTCCAAACAACTCGGCCATGATCATTTAGTTCAGGCAATGCAAATGCTTATTCTTCCAATGCTTTCTCATGCTTTCCAAAACGGCCAAACATGGGAGGTTATTGACCCTGATATAGTCAAAACCATTGTGGAGAGGCTTCTTGATCCACCCGAAGAGGTAGGTTCCTTTTCTCCCCTAAACAACTTAACTTAATTGGAAAATACCAATAAAATAGTGGGGACAATGGTCATTACTGTATACAGTAGTTGTCATGCTGGTTATTATTGTATCTGTAATCCGATTTTTCAAAATTATTAAGATTTTATTATACTTTTATTGTTAAATCTCCTCTTTTATTGTTGTAGGTTTCGGCTGAATATGATGAGCCTTTGAGGATCGAACTTTTGCAATTAGCAACTTTGCTTCTAAAATATCTTCAGAGTGACTTGGTTCATCATAGAAAAGAGCTCATTAAGTTTGGATGGAATCATCTCAAACGAGAAGATAGTGCCAGTAAACAGTGGGCATTTGTTAATGTTTGCCACTTCTTGGATGCTTACCAGGCTCCTGAGAAAATTATTCTTCAGGTACCGTTTAAATTTGTTTGGCCATTATATGTCACTGATGCTTATTGATTTTCTTGAATAATGATAAAAAAGAATCACCTTGAACTTTCGATAGCGTATTTCATATGAACCGCCTCTTAACCCTGCAGATTATGTCATAACCTTTGTATATGACTGAGACAGTCAATTATTAGCTTAAGCGGAAGTCATTTACAAAGCTATTGTTGATAAACAAACTACATGAAAGCTAAATCTGAAAGCATATTTGTCTTAATAATTTAATTTGGCAATTGGATGTAGGTTTTTGTTGCGCTTCTTAGGACATGCCAGCCGGAGAATAAGATGCTAGTTAAGCAAGCCCTGGATATTCTAATGCCAGCTTTACCTAAAAGGCTACCTCTTGGCGATTCACGCATGCCAATTTGGATAAGATACACGAAAAAAATATTGGTGGAGGAAGGTCATTCAATTCCAAATTTGATCCACATCTTCCTACTTGTTGTTCGGCATTCAGATCTCTTTTACAGCTGTAGAGCACAATTTGTCCCTCAGATGGTGAACTCCTTAAGTCGTCTAGGTTTGCCATATAATACTACTGCAGAAAATAGGCGGCTGGCTATTGAACTTGCTGGATTGGTTGTCAGCTGGGAAAGGCAAAGACAAAATGAAATGAAAATGGCCACTGATACTGATGGAACCAGTCAGGTTACTGATGAATTGCATACTTCATCTAGTGCTGATCCTAAGCGTTCAACAGATGGATCTGCCACATCAGAAGATCCAAGTAAACGAGTTAAAATTGAACATGGTCTCCAATCAATCTGTGTCCTATCACCTGGTGGTGCATCATCCATCCTCAACGTAGAAACTCCTGGATCTGCTGCCCAGCCTGACGAGGAATTCAAGCCAAATGCTGCCATGGAAGAAATGATCATTAATTTTCTCATACGAGTAAGGCTTTTTTACGCTCATACCTTCCATTTAGCATATATTTACATTTGTCAGCTTCCAATTCTCTCAACCATGTCAGCTCATGTCTAAGAGCTTATGTGCATAACATTGCTCCAGCTAGAACAAATTCATTTATTAGTCGAGTTGTATTTAGCAGACATGAGTTCTAGTTTCTCTATTTTTAAAATATTTCGCTTTCTTGAACAGGTAGCATTGGTAATTGAGCCTAAGGACAGGGAAACCAACACTATGTACAAACAAGCATTAGATTTGCTTTCGCAAGCTTTGGATGTTTGGCCAAATGCTAACGTGAAGTTCAACTATTTAGAAAAATTGCTGAGCAGCATGCCACCGTCTCAGTCAGATCCGTCAACAGCACTTGCTCAGGGATTGGATGTCATGAACAAATTTCTGGAGAAGCAGCCACATCTTTTCATTAGGAACAATATCAGCCAGATTTCACAGGTATGCTTGCTGCAGTAAGCTTTTATTCTAATATTTGAAACACAATAATGCTTTTTTGCGTTCTGCTCACAAGATTGACTGCTTGTTTCTTCACCAGATTCTTGAACCGTGTTTCAAACACAAGATGCTCGATGCTGGTAAATCGTTATGCTCCTTGTTGAAGATGGTCTTCACCGCATTCCCACTGGATGCAGCTAGCACACCTCCTGAAATAAAGCTATTGTACCAGAAAGTCAATGAGCTGATAAACAAACATGTGACTGCTGTTACTGCTCCACAAGCTTCAGGAGATGATAACTCTTTTGGTTCAATTAGCTTTGTACTTCTTGTCATCAAAACCTTGGCCAAGGTACATAAAAACTTTGTTGATTCATATGTGTTGGTGCGTATTCTTCAACGCCTTGCGCGGGACCTGGGATCAGCAGTGGGTTCTCATCCTAGACAAGTACGTTATTTTTACTTAGTAACTTGTTTTTGTGTTAAGAGATTAATAGTGCTTGCTTTCCGATTTATGGAAACTTTAAATGGAAATTAAATTTGCCACATTAGTGAGTGTGGAATCTCCTATGCATCTTTTCAGCTTTACCAATGACTTTAATTAATGTCTGGTAAGATCTTAGGATTTAGACCGGTTCCTCACATTCTTTACTTTGCTGGTCCAACTCATTTGGTTTATGTTATTTGCTCGCCTCTTTAGATATATTTCTATCCGTTTTACTAGCTCCTGTAATTTACTTTTTTTGTCCGTCTGACTAATAGATAGTGACTAGAAAACCTAGTCATTCCCCAATCATGGCTTACTCTGGGCCTTTTTCTTTCCATTTCCAGGGCCAGCGAGCAGATTCAGATTCTGCAGTAACTTCTTCTCGTCAAATTGCTGATGTTGGATCAGTCATATGTAATATAAAGTTGGTCTTGGAACTTATTGATGAAACGGTCATGCTTATACCAGATTGCAAAAAATCTGTTACTCAAATACTGAACACCTTGCTTTCCGAAAAGGGTACTGACGCTAGTGTGCTTCTCTGCATACTTGACATGATAAAAAGGTGGGTTGAGGATGATATCAGCAAAACAGGTGCATCTGGAATGTCTGGTTCTTTCCTTACCCAAAAGGATGTAGTTGCTTTTCTCAATAAGCTTTCGTATATTGATAAGCAACACTTCTCTTCTGATGCTTTGGAAGAGTGGGATCAGAAGTATCTTCAGCTGTTATATGGACTTTGTGCTGATTCAACAAAGTATGTTTTGTGCTTTATAATCTTTTTTTTTCCTTACTCACATCATTGCTTTTATGAGAGGGATAATATTATCTTCATCCAATTGTTGAATAGGTACCCTCTGGCCCTACGACAAGAGGTCTCTCTGAAAGTTGAAAGACATTTTATGCTTGGTTTACGGGCAAGGGATCCTGAGATGAGAAGGAAGTTCTTTTTGTTATATCACGAGTCTCTTGGAAAAAATTTGTTCGCACGGTTGCAGTACATTATTCAAATCCAGGACTGGGAAGCTTTAAGTGATGTTTTTTGGCTCAAACAAGGTCTTGATCTCCTTTTAGCTATCTTAGTTGAGGATAAGCCAATTAGTCTGGCGCCAAATTCTGCCAGGGTACCACCACTTTTTCCTTCTGATAATCCTGGAATGCAACACCAAACTCTTGCTACCTTAGAGGGTCCTGAAGAAGTTGCTTCAATGTTTGACAACATTGTTATGAAGCATGCACAATTTCTGAGCGCGACAAGCCAACTTCAGGTGATTACGAATCATTTGAAACTTCCTTTGTGTTATCATAATGCTTTCTTTTTGTGCTGCTTGATTTAAAATGTTTACTTAATTATAACCCCTTGGTGTATTTATTATCCACGTGATCAATTTGGGATAATCTGAAGAATACATTGTTCATATCCTGAAGTTCTAAACTTTTTTTGAATTTCCACTATAGGTGGCTGATGTTGTCATCCCTTTAAGGGAGTTGGCACACACGGATGCAAATGTCGCATATCATCTGTGGGTTTTGGTATTTCCAATTGTATGGGTAACCCTGCTCAAGGAAGAACAGGTTGCTTTGGCTAAACCGATGATTTCTCTCCTGTCAAAGGACTACCATAAGAAGCAGCAAGGACACCGGCCAAATGTTGTGCAAGCACTTCTGGAAGGGCTTCAGTTGAGCCACCCTCAGCCTAGGATGCCTAGTGAGCTTATCAAATATATTGGAAAAACGTACAATGCATGGCATCTCGCATTGGCGTTGCTAGAGAGCCATGTGATGTTGTTCATGAATGACTCAAAATGTGCCGAGTCTCTTGCTGAGCTTTATCGTTTGTTAAATGAAGAAGATATGAGATTTGGGTTGTGGAAGAAGAGGTCTATCACTGCTGAAACTAGAGCTGGGCTCTCATTAGTTCAGCATGGTTTTTGGCAGCGTGCTCAGAGCCTCTTTTATCAGGCAATGGTTAAGGCAACCCAAGGCACTTATAATAACACAGTCCCTAAGGCTGAAATGTGTCTGTGGGAGGAGCAGTGGCTTCACTGTGCCACTCAGCTTGGTCAATGGGATGCCCTGGTAGATTTTGGAAAAAGCATTGAGAATTATGAAATACTGCTTGATAGTCTTTGGAAACTACCAGATTGGGCATATTTGAAGGACCACGTGATACCAAAGGCACAAGTAGAAGAGACTCCAAAGCTTCGCCTGGTTCAAGCTTATTTTGCCCTTCACGACAGAAATTCAAATGGTGTCGGAGATGCTGAGAACATAGTTGGTAAAGGCGTTGATCTTGCCTTGGAACAGTGGTGGCAGTTGCCTGAAATGTCTGTTCATGCTAGAGTGCCTTTACTGCAGCAATTCCAACAGCTAGTTGAGGTTCAGGAGTCTGCTAGAATTCATGTTGACGTCGCAAATGGGAACAAAGTTTCAGGAAATGCTGCTGTTGGTGGACTGGGAAATCGTTATGCAGATCTGAAAGATATTCTTGAGACTTGGAGGCTGAGGACTCCAAATGAATGGGACAATATGACAGTCTGGTATGATATGCTGCAGTGGAGGAATGAAATGTATAATGTTGTTATTGAGGCGTTTAAGGACTTTGCTACTTCAAATTCTCAACTTCATCACCTTGGGTTCCGTGACAAAGCATGGAACGTCAATAAGCTTGCCAGGATAGCTCGGAAACAAGGGCTTTATGATGTTTGTGTACAGATACTTGAAAAAATGTATGGACACTCGACAATGGAAGTTCAGGTACATTTCTCTAAGATCTTTAATCTTTTCAGAATTTGGGCAATGTTGAATTAATAGCTGAATTCTATACAACTGCATCTTTGTTTTTTCTTTTTTTGGTAACATATTTTTCCAAGTTTGTTTGTTAGCTTGTTTCATCTGTCTTGTTTGAGCTTGAAATATTGTTATTATTGAAGGTATCTTCCTCATCTTTTTGTTTTGGATGTGTGAGTGCAGGAAGCCTTTGTTAAAATTAGAGAGCAGGCAAAAGCTTATCTGGAAATGAAGGGAGAGCGTGCTAGTGGTCTTAATCTGATCAATAGCACAAATTTGGAGTATTTTCCTGATAAGATCAAAGCAGAGATCTTTCGTCTGAAGGGGGATTTTCATTTGAAATTAAATGACACCGAAGGTGCTAATATCGCATATTCCAATGCAATCACCCTGTTCAAGAATTTACCCAAAGGATGGATAAGCTGGGGAAACTATTGTGACATGGTATTTCTTATGATTGTGTTGTGTTTCTTATATGCTCTTAACATTCCTCGATGTTTCGTATGCCTTGTACTTATATGATACTCTCTTTTGTAGGCCTACCAAGAAACACAAGATGAAATCTGGCTTGAATATGCTGTCAGTTGCTTTCTTCAGGGTATAAGATTTGGAGTTTCCAATTCCAGAAGTCATATAGCTCGTGTTCTTTATCTTCTTAGCTTCGATACAGCGAATGAGCCTGTTGGCAGGGTGTTTGATAAACACTTTGAACAAGTTCCTCACTGGGTGTGGCTTTCTTGGATCCCACAGCTTTTGCTTTCCCTACAAAGAACTGAAGCACCCCATTGCAAATTGGTGTTATTGAAAATTGCTGCAGTCTTCCCACAGGTATTTTAGCTTTTAGCGTTTATGACTAAGTCTTGCATTTTGATTATTTCAACCTGAGTATGTTGGGATTTTCCGTTTCAGGCTCTCTATTACTGGTTGCGCACATACTTGCTGGAGCGACGTGATGCGGTAAATAAGTCTGAACTTGGCAGATTGGTTTTGGCTCAAAGAATGCAGCAGCAAAATGCTTCTGGTGCAGCGGGTCATGGTGGAGGCAATTTACCATCGGAAACTCAAATCCATCAAGGCGCTCAAACTAGCGGAGCCAGTGGAACCCATGACAGTGGTAACCCTCATGGGCAAGAAAGTGAACGCTCCACCGCAGAAAATAATGCCCATCCCGGGAATGATCAATCTATGCACCAAAGCAGCTCTACTATCAATGAAAACAATGAAAACACTGCGAGGCGGAATGGTGCATCCTTGGCAATCTCTGCTGCGGGTGCTTTTGACGCTGCTAAGGATATCATGGAAGCTCTTAGGAGTAAACATAACAACTTAGCCAGTGAACTCGAGGTGATACTTCTTTCTTTTTGTATATATATCATCAACTATGTTTGTCCGAATTGCTCGAAATACATTAAAAATAGCTTCAATCAGATCCTGACTCAACTTTGCAGTTTCCTGCCTCTTTGGTTTGGATGATCTAAGCAAGTAATCTTCCTTTTCAGGTTCTTCTCACGGAAATAGGTTCGAGATTTGTTACATTACCAGAAGAAAGATTGCTGGCTGTTGTGAATGCTCTGTTGCATCGTTGTTACAAGTATCCAACTGCTACCACTGCTGAGGTTCCCCAACCGCTCAAAAAAGAACTGTCCGGTGTTTGCAGAGCTTGTTTCTCTGCAGATGCTGTGACTAAGCATGTTGAATTTGTGAAAGAGTACAAACAGGATTTTGAGCGTCACCTTGATCCAGAAAGTACAGCTACATTCCCGGTCACTCTTGCTGAGCTGACAACGCGACTGAAAAAATGGAAAAACATTCTTCAGAGCAATGTTGAAGACAGGTTTCCGGCTGTGTTTAGATTGGAAGATGAAAGCAGGGTATTACGTGACTTCAATGTTGTTGACGTGGAGATACCAGGGCAATACTTTGCTGATCAGGTAGAATTAAGTCTGTAATTGAAGTAATTTAGTCTTAATTTATCTGTTTGTGAAACTAATCATGCTCTCAACTGTTCAGGAAGTAGCACCTGATCATACAGTAAAGCTGGATAGGGTTGGAGCAGATGTACCTATTGTTCGAAGGCATGGAAGCAGCTTCAGGCGGTTGACTCTTATTGGCTCAGATGGCTCGCAAAAGCATTTTATAGTCCAGACATCATTGACGCCTAATGCCAGAAGTGATGAACGCATCTTGCAGCTTTTCCGTGTGATGAACCAAATGTTTGATAAGCATAAGGAATCAAGAAGACGACACATTGGAATCCACACTCCAATCATCATTCCTGTCTGGTCTCAGGTGATTTTTATACCATAAATTCAGATTTCATGTTTTTTTATCAAATCTTAACATAGAAGATGCTCAGGAAGTCCCTGCCTCTCTCTTTCTCTCAGCATGGTCTTTAAAAAAAAAACATATTTGGTTTCAGGTCCGGATGGTTGAGGATGATCTCATGTACAACACTTTCCTTGAGGTGTATGAGAATCACTGCGCACGGAATGACCGAGAGGCTGATCTTCCAATTAACCACTTCAAGGAGCAACTCAATCAAGCTATATCAGGGCAAGTCACAGCAGAGGCAATAGGAGATCTTCGTTTGCAGGCTTACATTGAGATCACAAAGACCTTGGTCAATGACAGTATATTCTCTCAGTACATGTACAAAACTCTGATGAGCGGAAGCCATATGTGGGCTTTCAAGAAGCAGTTTGCGGTCCAGCTAGCGGTCTCCAGCTTCATGTCCTTCATGCTACAAATCGGCGGGAGGTCCCCGAACAAGGTCTTGTTTGCGAAAAACACCGGGAAAATGTTCCAGACAGACTTTCACCCTGCCTATGACGCCAACGGGATGATCGAGTTCAACGAACCCGTGCCTTTCCGCCTCACAAGGAACATGCAAGCGTTCTTCTCTCAGTTTGGAGTCGAAGGTCTCCTCATGTCATCCATGTGTTCAGCAGCTCAAGCAGTTATCTCCTCCAAGGTAAAAGTCATAATCCCAAAAAAAAAAAAAAAAAAACAGAGAAGAATGAATATGGAATATATACAAAAGCTGATGGGTGCAACAAGCGCCATTGATTGATCTCTGATCTCTATTCTTCTCTTTACAGCAAAACGATCATCTTCGGTATCAACTGGCTATGTTCTTCCGTGATGAATTGCTGTCTTGGTTTGGAAGAAGACCTCTTGGCATGCCGATTCCGCCTGTCGGAGGAATTGCTACACTGAACTCGGCGGAGCTGAAGGACAAAGTTAACTCCAACGTGAAAGAGGTCATTGACCGGATCAGAGGAATAGCCCCACAGTACTTTTCCGAAGAGGTACGTGCACCATCACCATCACTTTATCATCACCATCATCATCAATCGTGTATCATCATAATCTTGACAAAACAAAACATTCTGATGGGTTTTGTTTTGTAGGATGAGAACATTGTGGAGCCGCCACAGTCGGTGCAAAGAGGAGTGAACGAGTTGGTGGAGGCAGCCTTGTCGCCTCGCAACTTGTGTATGATGGATCCAACATGGCATCCTTGGTTCTAACTTCAATAATTACTACTTTTTAGAAAATTTGTGTGTTTCAGTGTTTTCAATTTAAGAAGGTCACGTTTGCTCGTTCATTAGGTTTGTAAATATTTATTTAACCGTGTGTATGTATTTATTTATCATCACTCCTTTAGTTGATGTTTAGTAACATTTTCTGTACTTATATAAAATGTACTTTTGCAAGTTTTTTGTTCTTTTAAACTGTTCTCGAAAATGTCTTGAGAGTTATAAAAGAAGATAAAGAAGCAACGATCAAGAACAATTTTTTCTTTTACGAAATCATTGGATAAAAATTTTAGTTTGAATTCAATCATATTTGCTTCAATCATGCATGAATTGGGTAAAAATTGTATAGATTGTTAGAAAATTCAATCAGACCGAAATTTTTCATTATCAAACCCGGTTGGAGCTAAACCGACGAAGCTGACCCTAATTGATTGCAAGTAAGTTTGAATATGTTCTAGAGCTCTCTCACTCGAGAAGGCGAAGGAAGCTCCAGTAATGGCGGATTTGCAGAGGTTTCTACGAGATCGCTGCTTAAGCGTTTTCAATCTCCCAGAGAAAGGCCGCTCTCTGTTCACTGCCAGAGATTTTCGTCCAGGTTCTCTTATCTCTCTCGTGGAAGTTTTTAGGGTTTCGTATGAAATCTCTTTGAAAATTGCTTTTGTTCGTCGTTTGAAATTTCGGCTGGGTTTTTTTTTTCAGGAGAAGTGATTCTAAGCCAAGAGCCGTATGTTTCTGTCCCGAACAATAACTCCTCGGAATCAAGATGTGATGGATGTTTCAAGACCAATAGCCTTAAGAAATGTTCTGGCTGTCAAGTGGTTTGGTACTGTGGGAGCTCGTGCCAGGTATAACGGAGTCCTTTCTGGAGAAATTCGATTTGATGATTGTCTCGTATTGTAGCCGGTTTTTTCGTTTGATTTTGATTCTTTTTTCAGAAGTCAGAGTGGAAGTTGCATCGCCATGAATGCAAAGCTCTCTCGAAGCTTGATAAGTTGAAACGGAAGTTAGTGACTCCTACGATACGTCTTATGGTGAAGCTTTACCTCAAGAGGAACTTACAAAATGAAAAGGTTATCATCATCTGTTTTTTTCTTTCTCTCGCTATGAGTGATTTTGCTAGTTTCTTGCATTCACCTTTTGTAGCTCATCGTTTTAAACGTGTTTGGTGCTTTGATTCACTGTGTTGAAATGTGGAGAAGAAGTGTAGTATAGTGTAAAGATAGCAAAGATGTATCCGGATTTTGTTTTGAGCTGCCTAGTGTCGTTTTTACACTAGTCTATGTATCCTAAGTTCATAATGTGTTTATCTGGTCCAGGTCGTACCGATCACGACAACAGACAATTACAGTTTGGTGGAAGCTTTGGTGTCCCGTATCCTTTCTATTTGGGGGTTTAGTTTTGTGAAATTGATAATCTCGCCTTTTTTCCTAGAATTGCTTGTTCTTTTTGTCTTCTTTAACCTTTATTTGGTAGACATGTCTGAGCTTGATGAAAAGCAGCTGATGTTGTATGCGCAGATGGCTAATCTTGTGAACTTGATTCTTCAGTTTCCTAGCATTGATCTCAAAGAGATTGCCGAGAACTTTTCAAAGGTTCGTTCACCAGCGCTTTTGTCTTCTTCTTCTGGTGTTAGCTTGACACAAACTGAATTGTCTTGCTGCAAGCTGCCGTTGAATAGTTTTCCTTTTTTGTATTAGGAAAATGTATCGTCTTGATTTTCTGTTATGCAGACAGATAGGTTGGCGATAATATGATTTTGCATCTTAAAACTCATGAATGGCCACTTTGTTTTATTTGTTGGGCTACAATGGGAGAACTTCTTGTGTTAATCTTCAACCTGGAATGTATTTTAGCGATGATTATTTAAGCCACTTTCATTTCTATCGAACGCAGTTCTCATGCAATGCTCATAGCATTTGTGATAGCGAATTGAGACCTCAGGGGATAGGATTGTTTCCCTTGGTTTCCATCATTAACCACAGGTAATTGCTGCGTTAATTTGTTTTGTTTGTGGTTTTTTATCAGTTTATATCCTGCCTAACCCTTATCCTTTGTAGCTGTTCTCCCAATGCGATTTTAGTGTTCGAAGAACAGAAGGCTGTTGTTCGAGCTATGGAGAACATATCGAAGGATTCAGAGGTAGTTTCTGCTTTGTTTCATCCTGAGTCTTTTGTACGTGCTAGTAGCACACTGACATATAGCTGTTAGATCCTTTGTCTTTGATCAGGTAACTATCAGCTATATTGAAACCGCTGGAAGCACTCTGACTCGGCAGAAGTCTCTGAGAGAACAATATCTCTTCCACTGTAAATGCGCCCGATGCAGTAACATTGTAAGTAGGCACTAATTCGTCCACTTATCAATGAATGGAGTGTCAATTGATCACTCAAATATTCTAGATTTCTTACAACTTGTACCAATACTTTTCATACCTAAGGGCAAACCTCATGATATTGAAGAAAGTGCAATATTGGAAGGCTATCGGTGTGCCAATGAGACCTGCACTGGTTTCTTACTCCGTGATCCTGGTATGTCAAGATCTGACTACGTAGTTTATGTGTCCAAGAACGTTATTGATCCCCACCATCCCCTTTTGTTTGGCTTTTGTAGATGAAAAAGGCTTTCTTTGCCAGAAATGCACGCGTCTTAGGAGCAAGGAAGAGGTTAAAAAGTTGGCGGGTTTTGTGAAAACAGTTTCAGAGAAGGCTCCTGCATCTCCTTCCTCAGAAAGTATTTGTTGCCTACTTTGCTTCCTCGATGCCTGCATTTATATGTCCGAACAAACTTAACTGATCTTGGTTACACTGAGCTGTGTTGCAAGTTGTCTGAGAGAATCTTTGTCCATTTTCAGATAGGCAAGACGCTATTGCACTATATAAGACAATGGAGAAACTACAAGATAAGCTTTATCATTCTTTCTCCATCGCTTTAATGAGAACCCGTGAAAAACTTCTCAAGGTACGTTTCCTTTGGAAAGAAAGTTTTGTACTTTTGGAAGTTGTACAGATTTTTAAAAAGATACAAATGTGGTGTCTTAAAGCTTTGCTATTACGCGTTCTTTTGCAGACGCTAATGGAAGTAGAAAGCTGGAGAGAAGCTTTGTATTACTGCAGACTAATAGTCCCTGTTTACAAAAGTATGTCTCTGCTACATCTTGATTATATTGATCTAGATGTGGGATCTATATTTTAAACATAACTTCAAAGCTCTTTATAGAGTTCGGTCCATGTACATTTTCCTAGAATTACTGTGCAAACTATACGCCAAGTTATTGGTACTAGTGGCTACTAATTAATTACCTTTAGCAGAAACAGCTACATATAATAGATAAATGTAAATTCATTCAAATGCTTACTTTGTTCGCAACACAAAATTGCAGGAGTATATCCAGCAACCCATCCTTTGATTGGACTGCAGTTCTATACCCAGGGGAAACTCGAATGGTATCAAAACTTCTTTCATCCTTTCTCTAGTTTACTGTATTAGATTCGAAGCTTTTAAATCTAACAAAGAGTTTGAAGATGGATTCATAGGACCAAATAAGCGTTTTCCCTTGACACTTCATGTTTTTCCAGCTGCTTTAGACTCTTATTCCACTGTAACTTTCAGTTAGGATCTCAGACTAATTTGGGTTAAAGCCTAAATGCTACATTCTATATTTACCAAGAGAGGTTGCCTTAGTGGTGAGAGGAACTCGGAACTTACCATCTCGAGCGCAATAACTTGGCGATGGTTTCTATCATGTTCTGTTGATGAAGAGCACTTATTGTTACGTTGCAGGTTGCTAGGGGAAACCGAAGAGGCGGTGAGTTCACTGGTTAAGGCATTTGACATTCTGAGGGTCAGCCACGGAACAAGCACACCTTTCATGAAAGAGCTCTCGGCAAAGCTGGATGAAGCTCGTGCAGAAGCTTCTTATAAAGCTGCTTCCATCAAAAGATGACAACTACTAGCAAGTTACTCTTCTCCTCGTGAACCACTTTCTTTACTCTCTTGCAAATTTAGTTATGTAATGTAATTGTAGCTGGCAAAAACAAAAAAAAGTAATTGCATTTGTCAAAAGAAAGTCTTAGTTTTTTTTTATTCTTTATTCAAAGTTTAGATAATTTTCATTACATTAGTTTCATTTATTTTATTATCATTTAAAATTGTCATTTCTTCTACAGTTTCCCCCAAAAAGCATATGTTGCTAAATGGAGAATTTTTTTAAAAAAAATCGTTCCTTTTCGTTGGAATTGTTAAACTCTCATTCAACAGAAAAAAAACAAACAAATTATTTACATAAAAGACTATTTCTTTACCAACGCATATGAGAAAGAAACCTTCTTCTCCTTCTTCCCTTCTCCAATCTCCATCTCTCTCTCTCTCTCTCTACATTTTCCCACAATTTTCTGTCTGGCAATGCTGTTTCAATGGCGACCTCATCCTCCATTCATTAATGCCAACAAAATCACCAGAGAAAACATCCTCCTCGCGTAGGGTCGAGAAACGTTGAAACCACTGTATCATGGGTCTCTGTTTCTCCTCCGCCAAAATCCCCGGCCGCCCCAGCCGCAGCCCTCGGAATCACATCCCACATCCTCCTCTCACCGTGGCTAAACACAGACCGCCTCAATCGCCGTGCTCATTCATGGCCGTTACGATCCAAAAAGAACACAGGACCCAACCGCGACGCCCCGCGGCTAATAAAACGCAAACGCAAACGCAAACGCGTCAGACGCCACCGCACGGGAGAGCGAGAGAGAAGGTTGGCAATAATAACAACAATAATAATAACAACGGGAGGAGACAAGGAGAAGCGATCCCCTACGGCAAGCGCGTCGATTTTGGGTACGCTAAAGATTTCGATAGCCGTTACGTCATCGGGAAATTGCTCGGACATGGCCAATTCGGTTATACATATGTCGCTACCGACAAGAAAACCGGAGATCGTGTCGCCGTCAAGAAAATCGACAAGGCCAAGGTTCATCATTTTTTTCACCAATCATTGATCAAAGATTCTCTCTTTTTGTCTTTCTTTTTTTTTTAATCGGAGACTTTTTGGCTTTTTCTTCTGGAATTTCTATTGTTTTATGAGGTTTTAGCCTTAAAAATTCCAGCTTTTTCTTAATTTGATTTTAAAAAATTTCAGCTTTTTGGGAATCTTTTTTTTTTTTTGTCACAAAATTCACCAAGATTGTTCTTGAGCAGATGACGATTCCGATAGCTGTGGAAGATGTAAAGAGAGAGGTGAAGATACTTCAAGCGTTAACCGGTCATGAAAACGTGGTTCGGTTTTACAATGCCTTCGAGGACAAGAACTCTGTTTATATAGTCATGGAGTAAGTTTAGGTTTCTTGTGATGCAAGAAAGACAAAAAAACGGGTAAATCTTGTTGTCTCTTGCTGTTGCTAATTTAGTTTGTCCGTTTACGATATTGTTCTTTTAGGTTATGCGAGGGTGGTGAATTGCTTGATCGGATATTAGCCAAGTAAGGCCTTAATCCTATCCGAGTGAAGTACATTTTTGTGTGTGTATTACTGAACTTTTATAGACTAATTAAGCTATTTGTTTTGTTTGCTTGTTTACAGGAAAGAGAGCCGTTATAGCGAAAGAGACGCGGCTGTGGTAGTGAGACAAATGCTGAAAGTTGCGGCTGAGTGTCATTTGCGCGGTTTGGTTCACCGCGACATGAAACCAGAGGTATATATACTTTCAACTACTTCCTAAATGTGTGTAGTTGGTTTTGCTTACCAAATCATTTTCTTCTCAAACAGAATTTTCTGTTCAAATCAACCGAAGAAGATTCGCCTCTTAAAGCTACAGATTTCGGTTTATCAGACTTCATCAAACCAGGTTTTGGTTGCTAAGTGATTCATGTATATTATCTCTTTTTTCCCCCACTTCTTTGATCTAAGTACTGTTGTGTTAATGTACACCAAATGCAGGGAAAAAGTTTCATGATATAGTAGGGAGTGCGTATTACGTAGCACCTGAAGTGTTGAAACGCAGGTCAGGACCCGAATCAGATGTGTGGAGTATCGGTGTAATCAGTTACATTCTTCTCTGCGGGAGACGACCTTTCTGGGATAAGACTGAAGATGGTATCTTCAATGAGGTTTGTGTAGCTTCCCTGAGGAAAAAGAAGATGGTATCATCAATCTTTTCTTTTTCTCTAATGATGGAGAAGTGTTTACACATATAGGTATTGAAGAACAAACCTGATTTCAGTAGAAAACCTTGGCCAACCATTAGCAACAGCGCCAAAGATTTCGTTAATAAGCTGTTAGTAAAAGACCCGAGGGCTAGACTAACAGCTGCTCAGGCTCTATGTAAGCTTTTTGATGTTTCATCAATCATTTTGTTTTCATTTTCTGATCTTCTTCTGATTTTTATTTGTGGTTTTTGTTTGTTGTTGTAGCACATCCATGGGTTAGAGAAGGAGGAGATGCAACTGAGATTCCCATAGACATATCTGTTCTCAACAACATGCGTCAGTTTGTGAAATTCAGCCGCCTCAAGCAATTCGCCTTGAGGGTAAAATCAAGAAGAGAGATTTGTGTTAATTTCATTTTGAGGGTTTTGATGTGTGTTTTTTATAACCTGAGTTGCTTCTTTTGGTTGAAGGCTCTTGCAACGACGCTTGATGAAGAAGAGTTGGCTGATCTTAGAGACCAGTTTGTTGCGATTGATGTTGATAAGAATGGCGCCATTAGCCTTGAAGAGATGAGGCAGGTAAAATTGAAAAAACAAAACTTCTCAATCATCACTAGCAAAATGTGATTTACCAAATACTATACTTGACATCAAATTCATGTTTCTATAGGCTCTTGCGAAAGATCATCCTTGGAAGCTTAAGGATGCACGAGTTGCAGAGATTCTTCAAGCGGTAAGTATAATGTAAAAATTTAAGTTAGTTAAACTATGATGAGATTCTTGAAATCTAAACTAGCTAAGAGTTGTGTTTGCTGCATGCAGATTGATAGCAACACAGATGGATTTGTGGATTTCGAAGAGTTTGTTGCTGCTGCGTTACACGTGAATCAACTAGAGGAGCATGATTCTGAGAAGTGGCAACAGAGATCAAGAGCAGCATTTGAGAAATTCGACATAGACGGAGATGGATATATAACAGCAGAGGAACTTCGAATGGTTGCGTTTATATACTAACTATATTATCTGCGTCTTATTTAAGTAATTAACGTCACGTAATCAAAGGGATTGTTTCCTTTTGCAGCATACTGGCTTGAAAGGCTCCATTGAGCCACTTCTTGAAGAAGCAGACATTGACAATGATGGTAAAATCAGTCTCCATGAGTTTCGTAGACTTTTGAGAACCGCAAGTATCAAATCAAGAAACGTTAGAAACCCTCCTGGTTATCTTATTTCTCGAAAGGTCTAATCAAAGAAGTTTGCAGTGTTGGAGAGTCAAAATCAAGAAAGTTTTTTTTTTTGTAATTTTTGTATCCCTTTTGTAGAAAAAAAAAAAAAAGAGGGAAGAAAATGGGGATT
Organism: Alliaria petiolata; assembly: GCA_020283515.1. Taxonomy (NCBI): domain Eukaryota; kingdom Viridiplantae; phylum Streptophyta; class Magnoliopsida; order Brassicales; family Brassicaceae; genus Alliaria; species Alliaria petiolata. The sequence goes on along the minus strand of JAHZTW010000001.1, from coordinate 450,371,896 downwards.
AATTGCAGTGTTATCATGTGTTGTTGTAACATATATATTCATAATTTTTATAACCAATGACAAAGAAATCGATATTCATACAGCCAGTTAGTGCAATGTAATGATAATGATATGTGAGGTTATTGATTGTGTATACCTTATGATCAATCAGATTAGCTTGTGTTGGAGTTGCCTGATCCGAATCTTGATACATTTTGATACTATATATCTAATATCCTAAGCGAGAACTTATCCTGTTTTACATGTTCTAATATCCTAAGTTGCCTGATTCATGTGTTGTCGTAACATGTATTTCATAAATTTTATAATTAATGGCAAAGAAAATCGATATTCATACAGCCAATAATTAGCGTGAAAACACAAGCTTGTGAATTAAAATCGAGTTATTAGGCATTGGGCCAAGAGTGTTTTACTTGTTCTTATCTTTTTTATTACGATCGCGAAATAAAAGAGCTCCGAAGCAGACATAATAAATTCGGTATAAAAATGCATTGTATTTAGCTCAGAAGCAGACATAATCAATTCGTTACTTGTTGAAAAGAAAAGTGCATTGTATTTGGCTTGTTTTATTATAGAGAGCTTTTTAGGTATTAGTAGTGTGAGGGAGACGGCACACGCAAAGGCCAAACCATGTTTATACACTTTTTTTTGGTGTTTAGAAATTATAATGATTAATTAGGTTGAAATGGGCTCTATTAAAAGAGAGAGAGAGAGAGAGAGAACAGCTCATTTCATAATATCTTGATATTTACAAATCTAAACAAAATATCAAGACATTGTAAAATCCGTACTTATTTTACTATTTTGCTAATTCCTTTTTGAAATAGCCAAACTATGTTTGTACACTTTTTTTGTGTTTAGAAATTATAATGATCAATTAGGTTGATGTGGGCTATTAAAAGAGAGAGAACCACTCATTTCACAATGTCTTGATATTTACAAGTCTAAACAGAATATCAAAACATTCTAAAATCGATACTTATCTTACTATTTTGCTATTTGTTTTTTGAATCATTATGAATATCATTATGATTTTTGATTCGAAACAAACATCGAATGAAAACGATTTTTATTGGATACATGAACTTTATAATCATTTCAATTTAAATCGGTGAAAACAATAATTATAAGGTTCATGTATCTAATAAGATTCGTTTTGAATCGAAATTCATTCGATGTTTGTTTCGATTCAAAAACCATGATAATATTCATAATAATCCAAAAAAAGGAAGTAGCGAAATAGTAAAATAAGTATCGATTTTAGAATGTCTTGATATCTTGTTTAGATTTGTATATTATAATCCATAGAAACATAGTAAACACACAAAATACTGATTTTTTTTGGATATTCGTTCTACAATGAGTTCAGGGAGAACATGGATCGAAGTTTTAAAATTTCATAAATAAACAAAAAAAAAATGAAAAGAGAAAAATATATAAACATGACAAAATAATTTTTTTTCAGTTTTAAATTAACAAAAACACGATAATTAATTTTTAAAGGTTTAACGTCATGAATTTATAAAAAAATTACTATATTATCAAACTTTGTTAGATGAAAGCGAAAACGAAAATTTGTTGGATGACAGTTTTGCCCACTATGCACAACAGTTCGTTCCTTTATTCTTAATTTATTATCCCTAAAATTTCCAACTGGATAAGCTTTTCGTCTGACTCAGCTTCAAGGATCCGATTTGACCCGACCCGACCCGGTTTAATGTTTCTATAGTCGCACTAACGAATGGATAATTTGCAATTAATTAATTTTAAGTAATCATTAAACGAATAATCACCTCTTCGCCTACTATAAATAAACCTCCCTAGTTTCTTAACTTCCTCCGTCTATCACACATCACACCAAATCGGAACTGAAACAAACAAACTAACAAAAACCTCAAACGCCGTCGTTTCACTATGCTTTCTTCTTCCACAACCTTCTTCGCTCCTCCATTTCTCTCCTCTTCTTCTCCGCCGTTTTCCCCCGTATCACCACCGTCTCGCGCTTCCCAGATCTCGCCGTCTCTCTCTGCGACCACCGCATCTTACACCTGCGCCGATGAACCACAGAGATTGCGCCAGATCCCGCAGCGATTTTCGGCCGCCGCGTCACTCTACGAGATCCTTGAAATCCCCGTCGGCTCGACGAGCCAGGATATCAAATCGGCTTACCGGCGACTAGCCAGGATCTGCCATCCCGACGTGGCTGGAAACGATCGGAATCGCTCGTCGGCGGACGATTTTATGAAGGTCCACGCGGCGTATTGCACGCTTTCGGATCCCAAGAAACGCGCCGTTTATGATCGGAGGATCCTTCGTCGAGGCCGGCCGTTAACCGTCGGTGTTTCTGGATTCGGCAGTTACGGCGGACGGAATTGGGAAACCGATCAGTGCTGGTAATCAAACCAGTGCATTACTTTTTTTCTTGTAATTAGTGCAAAACCCAGAGATTACCGAGAGATTAATCGATTGTAAATGATGTATGGGTCATTACCTTGGCGTTGTATAATTAGCTGCCTAACATGGCGATAATCAGCGTGCTAATAATATTCCCCGATCAGGATCGTTCATCCATCGTGCCACGTGTGATCAACGCGTTTTTATCCCTTGTGAATCACTAAATCCTAAAATTAGAAAGAAAAAAAAATAAACTAAAAACGATGATTTAATACATTGGCCTAACTCCGTAATATATAAACAAATATATTTGAATGCCCAAAAAAAAAACAAGATTTTCATGTAGAACAAATACACGTATCAATCAAGGTTAACGTTACAGTAATCAACATGACACCACTCGTATTGAAAATTATATCATTTTCAAATTATAAATGTAACTCCAAAGAATAATGATGTGTGTATTTATAATTTACGTTTACGGTTGATCAAAGTAAAACCATATTATGTTCTCTCTAAACATTTTTTTTTTGAAAAGGTTCTCTAAAGAATTTACCATTTTGTACCAATATAAACTCGAAACTAACATATTCATGTATAAAATAATTGAAATTAAAAGGATGGATTTTTTTTTTTTGAGAATATATAAAATGATAAGATATGAAATTAAAAGGATGGGTTAATCATAAACTATAACAAATTCTTCTTAACGAAAAATAACGTTTATTATGACAACTAAGTAAATAAATACTCATACATATGCACGATTTTTTTTTCACAGCCATTTTTGTATAATATTATTTTATATATAATGAAATTGTTTAAAACAGCTCAATTTTAAGTTTTCGGTTCAATAATAGTCCCAAAAAATTTGTGAATTATTTTTATCATTATTAGGAAACCGTTATACATATTTAGTAAAACTTTTCTAACTTTTAATGAAACCGCTAGAAAGCCGTTAGATACATTCAAGAAGACTTTCCTAGCTTAAATTTATGAAAGCTTTCATAACTTTAATAAAAACTATTTATGATCAAAATGAGGGTAAGGTACTATTTTTTATTAAAAAACTTCATTTTATGCTTTTTAAAAAAAAATCTTTAATAATTTGATTTTATGTAATTATATTTGATTTAATATTCGGTATTTAGCTATTATATGTGTAATATACTGGTGGTAACAGATACCAACTGCGTTTTTGGCTTTAAAATATCAGTCAATTTAATTTACTTGGTCTCACAAGGGCCACAAAAATTGCTAAGCAAATACGACAGACAAGATTCTTTTCTTCTCGTCATGATAATGTATGAATCACTCTTGTTTCAAGATGCCATGTCCCGGAATATTTGCATCAATTTTTCTTATTTAACAAAAAATCATATTCTTTTCACACAAAAAAAAATTAGATGAAACAATTATTCATTGTTAATTCAACTTTTGTATTGAATTATATATCTTATTTCTTTCAAAAATATATTTGGAAAATGAAAGAAAAACATCATCAGGGAAAAATAATATAATATTCTATGTTGAAAATAATATCAAATTGAGTTTTCTCCATATTATGTGTCACCTCATCAATATTTATTTCGAATATTTGTTGTAAATTTACTATTTAATTTATGTTAGTTGTGTGTTGGGAATTCGCCGGTACGCAATTTAAACATAATTTAATTATTTTATAATTTTAGAAAACAGTTTCAAGAAGGAAAAAAATGTTAGAAACTCAAAAACAAAATAAGTGCGTTGACTAACCTAGTCTAAACTAATATATAATTTCGTTAGAATATCATCGCTCAAATGATGAAATTATGCCCTCCGCCAAAATTTGGAAATTAAAATATTGGTGCCATGTGAGACTGAGACCCTACATCATATTTGATAAAATGAAAAAGCAATAGACCCTAATTATATTATTTATAAAGTAATTAAGATGCCTTTGTCCTGCCTTCTAGAAGAAAATTCGATCGAATCATTACGACATACACATAAGAATAGTGAATTGTAAACAGTTACTGAATGATGATGGATAATGGGGTCTAGCATTTTGCCTTTTCTTCCCTCTTTGCTCTTTCATTTTTTCTGCCATATACGATATACATATACCCCCACAAGATATATTTATTATTTGATGATTTTTACACCTTACTAAGAGATGATTAAATATTCTTACGATAAATAGATCTAACTAACAACATATAATCAAATTTAGCTTTCATTAAAATTAAGAAAGCCTTCCTAAATGTGTATACCGGTTTTTTTACGGCTTCATAAATTTTTATTAAAGTTAGAAAAGTCTTTCTAAATATGTTTAACAGTTTTCTAAGTTTGAGTTAGAAAAGTCTTACTAAATACTAAATGTGTCTAGCAGCGTATAATAGCTTTCTAATAATGCTAAAAATGATTAACAAAAATTTTGGGGCTATTATTGAACTGAAAACTTAAAATACGGTTGTTTGAAGCAGTTTCTCTATTATGAATAAAATTACAATAAAAGTGGTTGTGTAAGTAATTAAGTCCCTTTTCGAAAAGAAAAAAAAGTGGTTGTGTAAGTTAAGTCTTGACTAAACTGAGCAGTACGTATGGTTGTAATATTTTGTCTTTAAAACTAATTAATTTCATATACAAACATTATTTAACGTTTGTAATTCATATTAGTGTTTACTTACAAATATTGCTTACCAGCTTTGATAAATCCACGCAGATTATGGAGGTTGTTTTCACAAGAGAAAGATGTTAATCCACTCAAAAAGTTGAGATGGTAACCACACAAAAAGTAAAAACTAATCAGCGGCTAATAATATCAAATTAACTTAACTGACTTATTCAATGATGGATTTTCATAGAATTTAAATCCAACCATATATATTGTTATTCAATTAATGATTTTAAATTAAATTTTAAAATTTTGAGGTTATTGGATCTTCTATTTGTAAATCATGCATGGTTACAAGCAGGGGCGGAGCCACTTTGACGTCTACGGGGTCATGTGCCCCCTACTCTTTTTTATGTTTTCCTTAATAACCTAAGTAATTTGATTAATTATTGTTCTTATATTTGCTAATTCTACTGCTATGTCCCCGGTCAAATTTTGTTCTAGATCCGCCCCTAGTTACAAGATTTTTAAGTTTGATGTTATTTAATTAAGATTTCAAATGTTTTATTAAAATCTAGTATTATTCAAAAATTTAAATTTTCATATACATTAAAAAATAAAAAAAAATAATATCCAACCCTATAAAAAAACGGGTTAGTAAAATAATGCCAGAAAAAGGTTTAATAAAAGATGTTTTTAAGGGATAGGCTATTGGAGTATGTAGTATCATTTCTAATTTTTAGTTTAGTTTACATTTTATAAATTTAAGCCTGGCGAAATAGAAACATCAGTATTGAGCCAAAGACTCAAAATACGTTAGATCAAGTCTAGATTCAATCGAAAGCTCCTAAAAAAAACATTCAACGTCATGCGAGACTATCTAGACTTATGGTCGGACCTTTGTGTCGATCCAAAGTAAACTCACGTTACGAGACTTCAGATCTTGTCGTTATACATTATTGTCAGTTTTTTTACTATGACATGTCAGATCAATGTCGGGAGCTTCTAGAAGCTTTAGAGATGCAGTGTTGGTCTCTCTACTTTTTCATCTTTATTAAAAAAACAAAACAACATCAACCTTTTGTCGGTGCTACATTGAAAAAAAAAAAATTGCAATCCAACAAATTCGTGCGTTGTATTTTTCTTATTTCATGTTTTGGACCCTGTGTTAATTATTTTAAAAATAAATTAATTTCAAAATAAACATTGTACTGCCATGAACTTTTATTTGTCAAATTAAATACCAAAACCTCTCAATAGCTTGACTCTCTTGCTTATTAATAAACAAATTTTTGTAAAACTTTAGCAAATAAAATGACATTTACATAAACGTCTGGTGTCACGTCTAGTTTTGAAATCACTACAGTTGCAGTGAGGAAAGTTTATTCGTTTATAGTTCTTGAAGTCGTTTATGCATGCCTTCTTCCCGTCAGGGCCACATGTCCCAATGAATAATCCTCCATCTTGGTTACACTCCCTTGCTTCCACTAGTTTTTTAAGTTGTAGATATTACTTAATGTTAGATAAACAACAATTGATAATAATACACCAAGGTTTAACAAAAATAATAACAATGTGCGTGTGTATATAAAAAATACAAACCAATTCCATTCATTGATAATTAGTGTTGAGTTGTGAAAAATTCGTAAAAATGTAACAGTTTTTTAGATTATATGAAGCAAAAAAAAAATGATACATTACCTTTAACATGATTTACAGCGAGTAACATGAGAATACAAAAAAACATTAGCAAAATAGAAGACCTCATGATCAAACAAATTGACAAAAGTATTTTCTACGTTATTTGCAAAACTTTCTTGCTTGTCATACTCTCGTTATATACACTCATCATATACTAAGAATAGATGTTTGTACTTAATTTGATATCGAGAAGTGTGGGACCAAGTCAACGTGATTAACGGGATAGATACTTTATTTTTAGAAATCAATTTCATATGGGTAGTGATGTGACCATAAGTTTTATGGTCATTTCCGTATACAAAGATTTCACTACAAAAAATAGAGTTATTGTGACTAAAATTTGAGACAGAAAATATTCATCACAAATCTACAACGTTTTAGATACGATATTATGACTATTTTTTTTTGTCACTGTTTCGTAATTATTTCGTTACAATATTGCTACGAGATAAGACGTAACCGATATTTGTCGTAATTAATGACGAAACTGTGACGATAAATATCAGTCGTAACAATTGTGATGGTATGGTGACCAAATTTATATCCCAAATTAGTTACGGAATTGGGACGGTGCTGCGAGTCTGTATTTGTGACGACACAATGACTATTTTTCATTGTTACAAGTTATACTAGATTTTATATATGTATTTCAGTTTGCGTTTCTCTTAAATCTATATTTATAAGGATCAAATTATAATCTACGTAATTGACAGTTCAATCAAGTGTGTGCAACAATAATTTAAAACCACGATCTCTTTCGATCAGTATATATCATCTATCTAGTTATGTAATTGAAAGTATAACCAGTTGCATATCCTACGATTCACATTTAGATTAGTATGTAATTATCAATTTTCTTGGATTTATGATTATGCTAGTTCGAAAACTTTACTTATACATGACTAGTGGGCCAACATGTAATCATCTATGCAGATTTTATGATTATAGCATGTAATTTTGAAACAACGAGTAAATAATATTCTTATATTCTTATTTTTTCCGACGATATCTTCCTTCCAAACTGGTATGTTAGGTGCTCATACCAAGAGATGTCGCTCTATCATGCGAGCACAGCCGGTATAACAACTAAGATAGTGCAACTAATATGATAGTGAACTAGTGATCATCTAAATTTTTATATTTCTTGTTGTAAGTCGAGACAATAAAACATGATCAAGCAGATTTTGAGGAGATAGAAGAAGAAATAGTTTTTGAATTGAAAGAAGAATTAATATTTGAATTGGATGATGAAGCTGCTGGAAATCATGATATTAGATGAATTGATAAAGAGTGAATAATTTTTTTTAACTTTGCTATTTCATTTATATAATTTTATTTTATGTAAGTTTAGGAGGTTAAGTATAATTATTCTTTTCTGAAAAAATCAGATTTGATGAAGTGCGCCAAAATTTTCCGTCTAAAATTCTACAGTATAAAAGTTTTCAAAACACGCAGGTTACATTAAAAAAAAATGGATCGTCACTAAACCGTTACAAACCCCTAAAAGTTTACCTAGTATGTAAAGTATTTACCTAAGATATATATAATAACCCCCTTGCATATTTAACCCTAAGAAACCGCTCTCACCCAGATGCGGCTGGTAAGCGAGGATATTCTCTCTGTGGGTACGTCGATGACTTCCTTTCTTGCTGGTTCATTCTTCCCGATCCCGCCGTTCACTGTCTCGTCACGGTCGCTGTCTTCTCATTCAATACTGTTGTGAGAACTATTATCCGATCTAACGAAAGAATAAGAGTTTGTGGGGGAAAAGAGTAAGTCTTTATTATATTAAGCCAGAGCTCGGGAATAGTACAACTTTGGTTAGGTCGTCGGAATAAGAACGCCAACCTAAACCTTTAAAGTGGTGAATCGAGATCTAGAACTTATGCCGAAGCGTGGTTTGTCCTAAGTCTCGAGAGTAGAATTGCGGATCCTCCCAATGAATGAGGTTGCCACCTATTTATAATAGGACTAAGTCGGCCAACCGAACTCCTTCCTTTTCGGAAAAAAGGAAATCTTCCTTTTTCTTCGGACCGACCTCCTATCCCTGAGGGAAAGTTTCCCCTTTTCTTCGGGAAAACTAAACCTATCATCGGACTCCTTTTGAAGGTGGCGCCGACCTAATTCGTTGGTCGTCTGATGGGTCCGAAGTCGTCTTCTTAATGGGCCGAGCTGAATTTAGGAAGGACTTTTTAGAGGGGTGCTAAACCCATCTCTAACAATTAGTCCGGCGAATTAGGTCTTCGGGCCCATCAGGGCCCATTAGAGGGGTGCTAAACCCATCGGATAATAGTTCTCACATATACACACGCATATTTCGTTAGAAAAGAAAACAGTTCGGCGTAAATACAGCTCAGATCATTTCGTCCTTTCAAGGTGGATCTTTATTTGGGAAAGATCGCTAAAAACCGGGCTATCAGACATCGTTTCGTCGTTTGAAAAGAGGACCCACATTCTAGGGTTTCCTTGCGCAACGAGCGGGAAAATTTCCGAATTGATTTAATCCGGAAAATACGAAGAGTCTCCGAAGTAATGATGACTCTTGGTAACCGTTCCCATTTCTCTATAAATTGAGGAAGCCGCTCTCACTTATTCACTTTTCCACTCGCGAAAGAAAACAAAGGTTCGCTCTCTCTCTCTTTTAATTTATTTTCTCCGCTCTAGATAGCCGAAACGCCGTAGTTTTTAGGATTTCCGGCTTGATTTTACCGATCTGCTCAAGATCTGCTGCCAGTGTTCTTCGTTCAAGAATTTGATAATTGATGGGTTTGATCCGGAAAAATTCGAAAGTTAAAGCTCAACTGGTTTCTCCTAGCTCGGAAGAAAACTCGGATCCGATGATACCAAATCAGATTTCACCTGATAGCTCTTCAGAGTTTGATGAAGAGTTTGCCAATGAAACTGGGTATTCCCGTGCTCAATTGAGACTTCTAAATCAGCAAGCTGCAGCCGAACGATTCGAGGCAGCGCAACTCAGTGCGATTCGTCGTGAGGATGCCGAAGCGTCCTCAGCTCAGCGAACCTTCGTCATCCCTCATTTAATCGACGAGTTCGACGGATTCGAAGGTGGCAACGATTTAAATCCTGATGATGAGGATCTCATCGTAGAGGCAGAGACTCGAGCTGTTGCCGATCTTGGCTGCAGTGCGGAATTCGGGGACTATGGAATCATCGATCCCTGGACGAGGGAAGAGACCGAGGTTCAAAGAGGGGGACCTAAAAAGAAGAAGAAAGTCCTGCCCGCTTCGAACAATCGTTGGGGCGTGATCCCGACTCAATCGACTGCGGAGTCTTTGCTCGCGCTGAAGAAACAGCGCGGGATTGGTCCGGAGGTCAAGTTCATGGTTCCGGCTCCTTCAGAACGTCCCTGGGACGTTCCTGCGGGCTGGGTCTGCCTCTACGAGGGCTTCTTCACGCACTGCCACCTTTGGTTTCCGCTTCCTCGTCTTCTGTTCGAGTTCTACAATGCTCGGAGGATGTCGATCTCTCAGATGGGTCACGGGGGAATCAAAAACTTCGTCGCGCTCTGGGTAATGGCCTTTGAGCACAGGCTCACCTTCAACTGTCACATATTTGAGGAGTTGACCACTCTTAAGAAGATGCCCGGGAAGAGGTCGTATGGGTCATTCTACGCGGCCATGAGGCCGAAGTACAACATCCTGTCCGGGGGATTCATCAGTAAAATCGATGACTGGAGAGATCATTATTTCTTTGTCTACATCGATGAGCATTCGATGGCTGATCTCAACATCTTTGTTGAGAGTCGTTGGAAAAGAGAGCTCGGTAGAATTTAGTGTTCTTGCATTTCTTTGGTTTTCGTGTCTTGGTTGATAACCGACCTTGTTCTTCTGTTTGCAGGAAAGTACGCTCCAATCGGTCCACTCCCTGACAATTTTGAAGAAAGCAGGGATGCGTTTAAGGAGCTCAGCCGTTTGTATTGGCCAGAACTCACTCTTCGTAGGATAGACCGTGCTGCTCATTCTCGAACGAGGCAATCCCAAACAAGGAAAGAGAAGATGCCGCTCGCTCCTCGGAAAATGTCCGACTATTCTACCGACCCAGAGAAGGTCATCAAGAACTCGGACGCGAAGTCGCCGACAAAGGCATCAGGTTCTGGTGCCGAGAAAGGGAAGGGTCCGGCGAGGCCCGAGTAAAATCAATCGAGCGGCGCAAATAAGCCGCGCGGGACCAAGAAAAAGGTCTCTAAAAAGGACGACGTTGCTTCCCGTCCTAATGTGGAGGCTGAGGACTTGAGTCTGGACCGGCTTGCGCTTGCTGAGCGCAGAACCGCCGCGAAGGCGACAAAGGCAGCATCCGAAGAGAAGAAAGCTGCCGAAAAGGTCAAGGATAAAGCGGCTAAGAGAAAAGCCGCCGAGGTGTCTGCTGCGACACCTGGTCAGGCCTCTAAGAAGGCCAGAAAGGGTTCTGCTCCTAACCCGTCCTCAATTCAGTTCGAGTACCGCGGGGAGGTGCCGTTGTCTTGTGACCGGCCTGCTTGCTCCCAGCTGATTTGGAAGCTCAGGACCAAGCCTGCGGCCGATCCTCCGGTAGAAGAGATCCTTCATCAGGAGGAATTCCAACAATGGGCTGCCGACGAAGTTCGGGTAAGTTTCCCTTTTATTCTTTCTATTTCGCGTTTCCGTCCTGAGAATAGATCATGACATCTTTTCCTATTTGTAGGCGAAGAGCAGCGCGACTCGCTTGATCGGTCTTCTTGACAGTGATGCCAAGAAGGCTAAGGTGGCCGAAAAAGAAAAAGCCGCGGCAGAGAAAAAGGTCCAAGAGGCTTCGCTGAGTCTCGAAGTCGAGAAGCTCAAGTCGGAGCAACTTGAGAAAGAGACGGCCGAGATCAAGGCTCAGCTTAAGTAATCGGAGGTGAGCAACTCCGAAATGTCTGCGGCCCTCATCAGGTCGACGAAGCAAGTCGACCATTTTAGGTCGGAGACCGCCAGGCTGAGGAAATCTCGCGATGAGATAGCTGTCTTCGCCCAGAATCAGGTTGTTAACTTTTACAGTGGCCTGATCGAGAAGATGAAGAAAAGCCTGGAGCAAAGAAAGGAGGTCGAGACGATCGTGTCGTCTCTTGCCCAAGCTCGTGGAGCCCGCTCTATCGCGGATCTTGCTGCCAAGCTAGGACTGGATTTTCCTAAGGCGGCTTCTGATAAGATTGATGAGGACGTCGCTGAGTGGGAGGCGAAGGCAAATGCTTTCGACGAGATCGTCTTTGCGGAGGACGAATTCGATGCGCCCGCGTTGGCTTTGCGCCATCCTCACAGTGATCCGGACGCCCGCTCCTTAGGCGTAAACGAGCTCGACACCAATACGTATGCCGTTACTCCTGCCGTAGCTTCTATGCTTAAGTCTCCCGAGTCCCGAATCGAAAGCACGTAAATCGTGGAGGCCGCTCGAGCTGACGCTCCATTGGTACCTCAGCCGGCCAGTGAGGTCGCGGGCGATTCGCAGCCTGAAATTCAAACAGTGGTGGTTCCCACTGTGGTTAACCCTGCTGACTCGTCTGAGAGACTTGAGCCAGAGGGAGAGCTTCTTATTAATGAAAATCAGGCTAAGGAGCTGGGAAGTGGTCAAGAGGTCGCCCTGGCTGAGCCAGAGAGGAGGGCGACCGAGAAGGGAGAAGAAGAGGAGGAGATTGATATCGAGGGTTGATCTCTCCTCGTTTTTTTTTTACTTGGTATTTGTTTTTAACTCTGACGGCCCGAGCTGGGCGTATGAGTGTTGTTTTGTGTTTTTATTTTATTTTTGTTTGCCCGAAAGGGCCTTTGTACAAGTGTGTCGATTTCGGCTTTAATAAAATGTTCTAGTTCTGAATCGTGCTCCCGATCCGAATAGAGTAGTTCGAATGCAATCGTGCGATGTGATATCAGCTTTAAATTGTTTGCACGACTTGAGTTTCCTAAGTGCGAACGTAAACGTGCGAGAGATCGAAACAGCTCGGCTTACTTAATGTTTACGTGACTTAGGAATTTGCGAAATAGATTTCGTCTTTTGAAGAAGTACGAATATGATCTGCGAGAGGTTGATTCAGCTCGGCTTATATGGATCATACGACTTATTCCTAAGTACGAATATCAATATACGATCAGGTCGGCGTTTAATTATCGATATGACTTAGGAATTTCGGAGTTCGAATGTAAAGGTGCGAGCAAGGCCCGACTTATATGCTTTACACGACTCAGAAAGATGCGAGAACAGGCTCGGCTTACAGTGTGAATTATTTCACCACGGCATCCATGAGGAACGCGTGCAAGACGGATCTTGGCTTTTTGGGTGCCAAACTAAGTTGATCAGACTTAGTTATAGGCATATCTAACGACTGGCCAGGAAGTATATGTGTAAACAGCTCGGAAGCATAGAAAATGATGAAAATTAAAATTTTATTAAGTTATAGTTGGACCCAAACCGGGCTGTCTACGTACCCAAACGGGATCAAACCATTCGTAGTTCATATTACAACAGAGAGAATTGCTCGGTGTACGAGCTCCCTTTTTTTTTTTTTTTTTTTGGTGCTGATGAGAGTACCGAGCTGACAGGTCGGGCCTAAGAGTAGAAGCGCTTGAGGCTCATTGAGTTTCATGCTCGCGGGACTTCGTCGCCTGTCGTTGTTGCGAGGCGATAGACGACGGGTTTGACGACTTTGGTGATGATGTAAGGGCCTTCCCAGTTAGCTTCGAGCTTGCCTGCGCCCCATTTCTTGTTGTAATACTGCACAACTTGACTCTGATAATTCTGCATACGAAGGAGCGCCATGTCGCGCAATTCTTCGACAATGTCAAGGTGTTCGGTGAGTATACCATCGTTCACCTCAGGGTTCTCAGGCATCAGAGTTCCGCGAATACTGGAGACGTTGACTTCGGCGGGAACTATTTCCTCGTATCCGTGGGATAAGTAGAATGGAGTTTGGCCGGTTGCGGTGCGAGGTGTGGTGCGATGGGACCAGAGGACGCCGTCCAGCTCGTCGGCCCAAAGTCCCTTCTTCTTTTCTAGGCGTTTTTTGAGGCCGTCGACGATGGTTTTATTTGTGGCTTCAGCTTGTCTGTTGCCTTGAGGATAGCGCGGGGTTGATTTACTTAGTCAGATATTCCAGCGTTTGCAAAACCCTTCGAAGAGTTTGGATATGAATTGGGATCCGTTGTCTGTGACAATCTCGTATGGGAGCCCGTGGCGGCAGATGATGTACTTCCACACGAAGTTTTGAACTTCCTTGTCTTGAATCCGAACGTATGCCTTTGTTTCCACCCACTTAGTGAAGTAGTCGGTCATCACGAGCAGGTATTTGCGCTGTCTTGAGGATGGGAAGGGTCCGACTATGTCCATTGCCCATCGCATGAAAGGGTAGGGCGGGACAGCCGAGGTAAGCAGCTCGATGGGTTGATTGATCATTAGTGCGTGCCTTTGGCAGTATTCGCATTTTTTGGCGTATGTTTCACAATCTCTCATCATGGAAGGCCGGTAAAAACCAGCCTTTTTTACTTTGAGGGCGAGAGCTCGGCCGCCTGAATGATTGCCTCCAGCTCCGTCATGCATCTCTTTGATGACGCGAAAAATTTCGTCGCCGTTGATGCATTTGAGTAGAACGCCTGTTGAAGTCCATCGGCAGAGTTGGTCTCAGGCCATTGAGTATTTCGCTCCACGAGCTCGAAGTCGCCGTGCTGCCCATCTATCTTCTGGCACCTTTCCGTCTGCTAAGTATAGCACGAGCTCGACGCGCCAATCTTCGCCTTCCGTTATGTGTTCGTTGAGTGATTTCATCGGGTCATCGTACTCGTCCTCTTGATAAGTCAGAGTGCAAACCTCCTTGGGTGGCATAATACTGGCGTGGGGTATCGATGCAACGGGAATAGTTCGTCGCAGGTCGGGATCAATGCTGGTGGCCAGGGCGGCTAGAGCATCTGCGGCCGTGTTCTCCTTTCGAGGTATCTTGAGGAGTTCGAATGTTCTAAATTCCTTAGCCAATAGCTGGACGAGTTTGAGGTAGGCATCCATTCGGTCGTCTTTGGCGTCATATTCGCCGTTGAACTGATTTGCGACGACCTGGGAGTCGCAGAAGGCACGAATGTGATCGATCTGCATTCCTCGGGCAAGTCGGAGTCCGGCTAGAAGCGCTTCGTATTCAGCTTTGTTGTTGGAGGCCGAGAATTCCAATCGAAATGATTGCTCCAAGATTTCTCCGGTGGGAGATTCGAGCTGTATGTCGATTCCTGATCCGAGACGTGAAGAGACACCGTAGACGTGCAAAGTCCAGCGTTCTACTGGTGTTTCGTTGTGGATTAGCTCGGGAGGCAATTCGATGAGGAAGTCGGTGAGAACTTGAGCTTTTGCACAAGTGCGAGTGTGATATTCAATGTCGTATTTAGACAGCTCGATTGCCCATTTGGCCATTCTGCCGGATTGGGTAGGGCTATGGAGTATGGTTCGAAGCGGCTGACTGCTGAGCACGGCGATTGTATACGATTGGAAGTAAGGTCGGAGTTTGCGAGAAGCGATGACTAGAGCCAGAGCCAATTTCTCCAAGGTAGGGTATCTAGTCTCGGCCCCGTCCAAAGCTTTGCTGATGTAGAAAATCGGCTTTTGCTCCCCTCGGTCTTCACGAATGAGGACACCACTTATTGTCGAGCTGGAAATAGCGATATAAAGGTATAAGGTTTCGCCGTCTTCTGGTTTAGCTAAGATCGGGGGGTTGAAAGATAAGCCTTGAGCTGCTGAAAAGCCTCTTCGCACTTCTCATCTCATTTGAAGCGTTTGTTTCCCCGGAGAAGTTGATAGAACGGGAGGCATTTATCTGTCGATCGGGAGATAAAACGATTCAGGACGGCGATCCGTCCAGTAAGTCTCTGGACCTCTTTGGTGTTCGTCGGGGAAGGAAGATTCAGGATTGCGGTAATCTGTTTTGGGTTGGCCTCGATCCCGCGCTGCGTAACAAGGTAACCGAGGAATTCTCCCGACCTGACTGCGAATGTACATTTGGTCGGATTAAGTTTCATATCATATTCGTTGAGGATGAGGAAACATTCCTCCAGATGTCGGATGTGGTCTTCGGCCTTTGCTGACTTGACGAGCATATCTTCGATGTATACCTCCATTGTATTTCCGAGCTGGTTGGCGAACATTTTATTGACGAGGCGTTGGTAAGTCGCGTCCGCGTTTTTTAGGCCGAAGGGCATGACCTTATAACAATATGTACCGCGATCGGTAATGAATGCTTTTTTTTCCCGATCGTCGGGGTGCATTACGATCTGGTTGTATCCTGAAAAAGCATCCATAAAGGATAGAAGCTGGTTTCCCGCGGTTGCTTCAACGAGCTGGTCGATTCGGGGGAGGGGGAAACTATCCTTGGGGCAGGCCTTATTGAGGTCGGTGAAATCCACACACACTCTCCATTTCCCGTTCTTCTTTTTAACTACTACGGGATTAGCCAACCAATCTAGATACTGCACCTCGGCTATAGACCCGACCTTCAGTAGTTTCTCCACTTCGTCGTGAACCGCTTGTCCTCGTTCTGGGCCGAGCTTTCGCCTCTTATGCTTGATCGGTTTGAAGGTGACATCGACATTGAGTTCGTGGCTAGTGATTCTCGAGCTGATTCCTTTCATGTCTTCGATGGACCAGGCGAAAGTGGCTACATTTTGACGTAGGAAAACGATCAACTCATCTCTCACGCTTGGGAGCAGATCGGTGCCGATCCCGACGCATCGGCCTGGGTTAGCTTCACCTATTCTGATCTGGACTACTAGGTCGCTTTTGGGCTTCTCGTGATGTATCACCTGGGGGTCAAAGTCGTTCTGGCTATCGATGTTGAAAGCGTTGCGAACGCGCTGTTTTTCTATGTAGCAGTGGCGGGATTCGCGCTGATCACCTCGGAGCGTGAAAACTCCCCTCTTTGCTGGGAACTTAAGGCATTAGTGATATGATGATGGGATAGCCCGTATCGAATTTATCCACGGGGTGCCGAGTATGGCGTTGTAGATGGCCGGTCTATCGATGACGTCAAAATCGACGATTTTCAAAAAGTTCCCCGACAACGGCGCCAAAAACTTGATAAACAGAGTTTTAACCCTAAAATAACTACTGCAAGTGCACAGCAATGTCGTAGTATTTATGAATCGAATCCAAAAGTTCCAAAGGCTACACTACGATTCTTTGGACCAAAATTAAGCTAAGACAAAGTTATGGTTTGTTGGTTTTAAGGTAAAACGAAAATAGCAAATAAAAACGATGTAAAGATCAATAAAAACAAGAGTTAGGTCAAGGGCAATTCGCAGGAATTCAGAGATCATGAATCAAACAATTATTCAGGGAATGGATTATGAACCGTTCTAGAACTCAAAGCACAATTGTATAACCAATCCGCCGTCGTGGTATCAGTTACTTTGTCTAACAACCTAAGTATCTAAACTGTCGTTTGAACTTAGAATTCTAGACAAGCATTAATTTCGAGTTTGATATGTTCAAAAACGCCTTAACATCAGCTTTCGTTGGCTAAGGACGTTTTGCTCATCTATGTTCTTTCATTCTTTTAAACAAACACTTTTGATGCGTTAAACAACCTAAGATCAGAAACTAGGTAGCTAATCCAGTTTCAGCAATGAGATCAACAATAGATGAAGAAACCACAAGATAATTCCCTATCTATGTCTAATTCAATGATTCATAAATTCCTTTGAAAACCCTAAACCTAACTATGGATCTACTCAGACATGGAAGCAGAGAACAAGCAAAGAGATGAAGAGAAATTCATAATCAATAAATAAGAAATCCAAAGGGGTTCAGAAATCTTCTCCAAAGATGCAGAAACTCGTCTCCCCAAGCTTACAAAGCACAAAACCAAAAAGTATGAATAGAATAGAAAGAGTTGCCTAAACAATGGCCAAAAATAAGTATATATAGCACTATGGTCGAAATAAGTTGAGTTAGGGTGATTCCAGGGCAAAAAAGGAAGTTTCAGATTGCCTTTTTCTCGTCTGAGGGTTAGATCGATTGATCTAATGTTGGAGTAGTCGATCTAAAAAGCTCCTGGTATCGTCCAGATGTTGGATCGATCGATCTAATCGCACCGTTGGATCTACTTCAAATTAATTCCATATGAAAGACAACTCAAAGTTCTACTCTGTGTCCAAATTTCAGCTCAATCCATCGGTGGGAAGTGCTTCATCAAAAGTCAAACTTCAGACGTATCTGCATGGTTCTGCATCTCCATATGCTCGTTTGTACCCAAAATGACTCCTTTTCTTCTAAAGCGGCCTAAAACCTGAAAAGACTCGATAAAACACTAAAAGACCCAAAAAAACACATGTTGACTCAAAAAACCATTGAAAACATTAGGTTAGAAATCCTCAAAAACGCAATACATCAGCAGATCGGTGCCGATCCCGACGCATCGGTCTGGGTTAGCTTCACCTATTCCGATCTGGACTACTAGGTCGCTTTTGGGCTTCTCGTGATTTATCACCTGGGGGTCAAAGTCGTTCTGGCTATCGATGTTGAAAGCGTTGCGAACGCGCTGTTTTTCTATGTAGCAGTGGCGGGATTCGCGCTGATCACCTCGGAGCGTGAAAACTCCCCTCTTTGCTGGGAACTTAAGGCATTGGTGATATGATGATGGGATAGCCCGCATCGAATTTATCCACGGGGTGCCGAGTATGGCGTTGTAGATGGCCGGTCTATCGATGACGTCTAAATCGACTATTTTCAAAACACCCCCTACCAGGGTAGGAAGTTGGATGGTCCCGATCGTGGAGATCGAGTCTCCTGTGAACCCGGTTAAAGGTCTGGGTGCAATCTTGATTTCGTTATCCTTAATTCCCATTTTCTGGAGTGTTGTCTTGAAGATTACGTCGACCGAGCTCCCAGTATCAATTAGGATCTTGGAAACGTCGTCTTGGCCCATCCTCAATGAGACGACAAGGTGGTCATTATGAGGATGGTCTATGTTCTTGGCGCCGTCTTCGGTAAAAGCGATGAGCAAATCGTCATCGTAGAGCGGAGTTTCGTTCGTGACATTAACAGCTCGGCGCTCGTGCTTTTTGATCGAATTTATCGACTTAGTGCAGGTAAGGAGTCCGCCCATGATCATATGGATCCTTCGTCGTGGTGATCCTGGGGGGTCGGTCCTGATTCATCATGTGTTCGCTTCAGGGCGTCTTCTTTCGGTTTATCGTCTCTATTGGGACGCGTGTCAGGACGTCTCACCCTCTTGGTTTGTTTGCCACCGTTCTCAGGTCGGTGGTGGTCTCTCGTGGGATTCTGCGTGCGATTATCAAGGTTGATCTCGCCTTTCTTCCATTTCCTTATAAGCCCGATCTGCCGTGCCATCTGCAGAAAGATTCTAGATTGGAGGGCTCATCCGGGCGGTCAGTGCGTCGATCCCAGGTGTTCCATCGGGGTGCCTTCGTCACCGCGGATACGTTTGATTTTCGAGATTTGTATCACGATCGTAGTGTTGTCTCGGTTCTAGGTAGTCGTCCTGTTTATCCCGAGCTGCTTTCTTTTTGTCCTTGGTGGATTCATCACGTAGCTCGGCGAGCTTCTCGTCTTCCAAGCTCATGAAACCGGTGGCTTTGTGCAACGCATCCTCCAGCGTCCTTGGTCTCCCAGTTTTCAATCTTTCTCGAAAAAGTTGGTCTTTGCGAAGATTCTTAAGCAGCGCGGCTACCGCGGTGTCATCGGACGCGTTTGTGCGGGTCACCATGGCGCGAAAACGGATGATGAATTCTCGGAGGGATTCGTCCTTCCCTTGAACGCAAGCCCAGAGGTCGATTGTCGAGGCTTCTTGTTCGATGTAAATCGAATAATGCTTGAGGAACGCCTCGGACAATTGCGCGTAAGTCTCGATGGACGCGGACTTGAGTCGTGAGAACCATGTCAGGGCGCTGCCGCTCAGACTTTCGACGAAGTATTGGCAACAACTTGCGTCGCGTTCTGTATCGGAGAATCGTTCTCGCGCCATTGCGATATTGAACTCTGTCAGATGCTTGTTGGGATCACTGTTTCCGGAATAGGATGTCAGGTTCTTGAGTTTTCCATGGTCTCGAAGCGGGATGCTCGTGATGTTGGGTGCGAAAGGCGTTTGCTGTGTGAGTTGTAGCATCTTGTTGAGTTCGGGAGCAGACGATATAGCTCGGTGGACTTGCGACCCGATATCGCTGATCTGCTTCTGCATGAGCTCCATCACTGTCGCTTCCGTGCTGTTCATCTGAGTGGTTGGCGTAGGGTCAAGGTTGACGATTACCGGCGGACGTTTCGATGCGGTTTTGGCGTTAGAGGCCGTTGCGTCCTTCTGCTGATCTGGTAGATCTTTGGTGGGGGTGTCGCCGAAGAGCGTCCTGTTGATTTCCGATACGGTTTGGAAGGCGGGCTGTTTCAAGCCCGGTGTGCGAGGGTCGTTCTGATCCCCAAGACGTCGAAGGTTGTCAATCTCGTCTCGGTTAGCGATCTGTTGAGCTTGGATCTCGTTGAGGCGTTCCATAACGGTCTGCATGAAGGTTGTCATGTCGGGAGGTGGTGGTGGCGTGTTGTTTACGCCCGTTGTGTTTTGTGGGCGGTCCTGGTCTCCAATTCCGGTGTTGGTGGTATCTTCAGGTGGTGGTGTTCCGACCATCTTCGAGCTATCGAGCTTTTAAAAGACTTGTCTCTCTTTTCCCCACAGTCGGCGCCAATTGTGAGAACTATTATCCGATCTAACGAAAGAATAAGAGTTTGTGGGGGAAAAGAGTAAGTCTTTATTATATTAAGCCAGAGCTCGGGAATAACACAACGGTGGTTAGGTCATTAGAATAAGAAAGCCGACCTAAACCTTTAAAGCGGTGAATCGAGATCTAGAACTTATGCCGAAGCGTGGTTTGCCCTAAGTCTCGAGAGTAGAATTGCGGATCCTCCCAATGAATGAGGTTGCCACCTATTTATAATAGGACTAAGTCGGCCAACCGAACTCCTTCATTTTCGGGAAAAAAGGAAATCTTCCTTTTTCTTCGGACCGACCTCCTATCCTTGAGGGAAAGTTTCCCCTTTTCTTCGGGAAAACTAAACCTATCATCGGACTCCTTTTGAAGGCGGCGCCGACCTAATTCGTTGGTCGTCTGATGGGCCCGAAGTCGTCTTCTTAATGGACCGAGCTGAATTTAAGAAGGGCTTTTTAGAGGGGTGCTAAATCCATCTCTAACAACTGTCGCAGTCATTCTCGACCCTTAACTCTTTTGCATCCAGCCAACCGTCCATTTCAAGGTTCATTTACATTCATGATTTCATCCTTAATCTCCTGGATTTTTGGTTGTTGTTTGCAATAGATTACTAAAACTGCTTAGGGCAGGAAATTGCAGGAATTGTTTTAATCCTTCTGCAAGTTCTTATTTTTTGTATCCAAAATTGCAGAATTTTGTATGAATTCCTTTTGCTATATACCTCGGTTCATACATAATATTATTCTAAATGAAATATCTATTCTAAGTCTATATGACAAACCTGCACTTTTCTACTGAGCGTAACTAGGCTCGATCATAGTGAGATTGTTAGAATCCTTCTCCTAGATAGTCTACTTGATAAACCTGTACTTTGATATTACGCGCTCGAATCAATGGATCTAATATGTTTGACCAATTATAAAGCAAAAGAGTTTTAATAATATGTATGGTGGGGATGTTTTAGAGGTCTCGATGTTTAGAAAATATAATTATTTAAATCTTAGTCTTAGAAACTTCTCACTATTATTGCATTGAATTTTGTCGACAATAAATATTGGAGTTAGTACAGAGTTTGATACAGTTTAATCTTTTTATTTTCGTTTGAAATATATGTACATGTACTTGTATTTTCTTGTAGGTCGTTGGAATTTCAAAAGAAGGTCGTGCATTTGAGCGTGGATCACTTCAAAATAGGTATTCTATTTCTTTAAATGTTGTATTGGTTTCCCCACAACCTACTGAAGAAGTGGCTAATTCGCCAAGTTGGAAAGCTAGAAGTTGGATGAAGATTTACTCTTCCAAAAACGTCTCAAAACTGGGGAAGAAGTACTTCTGCTTATCCCCAAGCTCTCAAAGGATTTACTTCGCTTGTCCGTGCCACTTAATTACTCATGCTATTTAATAGGGTTTTGCCTTGTTTACTCATGCGATGTGTAGGGTATCATTTCGTTTTCTTATGCTACTTAATCTTAGACCATATCTATGTATTTCAATATCAGGTTTTCTATGAAAACAATTTTATTTAGAATGTTGCTTTTTTGGATGTTGGTTCGTTTCTTTTGTTTTGCAAAATATTTATTAGACTTATTTTATGATTTCAGCATTACGATTAAACAAAAATAAATCAAAATTAAAAAATTAAAGAAATTTGTATGATTGTGACAAAACTAATGCCAAATTAGTAGCTAATTAAGACGGATTTTTAGTGATAAAGTGTAACGAAACCGAGACAGTTAAATAGTCACAAATTATGATGTATTAGTGACGATTTTTCAGTCCTCACTTGTGACAATTTGAGACTATAGTTCCATCGCAATAAGTGACAGAATTGCGACGTTGTGACAATCACAAAATAGGACGGTTTTCAGACGTTTTTTTAGTTGGTAATTGTGACGATTTTGTTACTTTTATGTCTCGTCACAATTTGTGACAGAATGGTTACTGATATATTTGTCTCAATCTTTAGGACGTTTTTGTTACAAATAAAAAATTGTGACGACTGTATTGTGACTCTTCACAAATCGTCACAAATATGTAGCAATAATTTTATTGTTACGAAATAGTTTTTATTGTGACGAAATATTTCATCTCTATACAGTTTTTTTCTTGTAGTGTTTGAGACTTGCCATTAACTGGTTATGCATTTTCCACAATCTTACTAGAGACCAGTCCTAATTTTTGCTTGGTTCCTTCTTTGTTAGAGAGCTTGTTCTTGGTTTCTTCTTGTTTCTTGTTTTAGTAGAATCTCCCGAACTGCTGAACAGAGGAGAGACATGGTGAGATCTTGTAGTGCTTATGCTGGTTCTCTGCTTCTCTTTCACTGCTACTACGACAGTAACAACGTTTAGGTATTTGATATTTTTTGTTTAAACCCATTGTAACTTTACTACACTTGTGATGATTGCACAATCCAGTAATTGTGTTGAATCTTCCCGGCTCACTGGATTCCCACGTCTGCTGCTATAATTGATCCAAGTACGGGACGGTATACAAAACAATCAAGTTGCAATAGAATGACAGACTTGTAAGTTGTAACAAAGAACGAACCAGCCGAATTGATCCAATGACAAACTTCTTATGTCGTTGATCCAATGACAAACTTCTTATGTCGTTGATCCAATGACAAACTTCTAATGTCATAGAAATCAAAATGTAAATAAAAGAAAATGGAAAATATACAAAATAACAAAAACATAAAAAAACAAACTTAATTCGTAGTTTCTATTTCAGAAGTTTTTTTTTTAATGTGAACGTTGAAATAAAGGAAAAGATCAATGAGCATGTATGGCTAGCTCATATAGGACGAAATTGATTTTATGAAACTTTCCATTACACGAATCTATTTAATAATCCCCAAATCTATATAAACACTCTCTAACTTCTCATTAATCATTCATTCAACTCTCACCGAAACGATCATCAAACCTCCGGTGACTCTCTCTGCTCAAATATGGGTTTGGCTAAAGTCTCTTTCTTTCTTCTTATAATTCTATATTTCATCAATGGCGGTTCCTCCACTACTTTCACCGTCGTTAACCAATGCAACTACACCGTCTGGCCGGGACTTCTCTCCGGCGCCGGTACAGCTCAGTTACCCACGACCGGTTTCTCCCTCAACTCGTCAGAGTCACGACTCATCTCCATACCCGCCTCTTGGTCCGGCCGCATATGGGCTCGAACGCTCTGCAACCAAAACCCCACCACCGGGAAGTTCACCTGCGTCACCGGCGATTGCGGCTCATCCCAAATCGAATGCTCCGGCGCAGGATCCACTCCTCCGGCTACACTCGCCGAGTTCACACTCAACGGCAACGAAAATCTCGATTTCTACGACGTCAGCCTCGTCGACGGTTACAACATCCCAATGACGATCGTCCCTCGCGGCGGAGCAGCCGGAGTCGGTAACTGCAACGCCACGGGTTGCGCGGCGGATCTCAACGGTGTTTGTCCTGATCAGCTGAAAGTAACGGTTGAAGCCGCGGATGGAGTGGCTGTAGCGTGCAAGAGCGCTTGCGAGGCGTTTGGAACGCCGGAGTATTGCTGTAGCGGCGCGTTTGGAACGCCGGACACGTGTAAGCCGAGTGAGTACTCTGGTTTCTTCAAAAAAGCTTGCCCCACGGCTTATAGTTACGCTTACGACGACGGCACAAGCACCTTCACTTGCTCCGGCGCCGATTACATCATCACTTTCTGTCCTCCTTTTCCAAGGTATATATTTTCGTTATTTAATTTTACAAAATAAGGATATTAATATTTTAAAGTTGTTAATATTGAGAAAAATTTCCGCTTCGTAACAGAAAAGGAAAGAGTTTTGATTAGCATTCAGTTCAAAAGTTCAAAAAAAAAATTTGGTCGTTTCTGAATAATCTTTATAGATTTTGTAACGGCACTTGTAATATATATATTCAGCAAAAAAAAAAAAAAAATATATATATATATATATATGTATATTTTATCTTTTTTAAAATGAATGATTTAAAAACTTTTTTGCTATTTAATTGTTTGTTTCAGTATGGAGAGTCCCCAACCGGAGGAAGTTAACGTTTCCGACAAAGCTTCTCCGACCGCGTTCTATTTAGGCGTTTTAGCTTTTTTGTATTATTGGTGACGACGACTTTTAGTTCATTCTAGTTTTTTTCACTTAATGTGAATTGTTTATTGTTTCGACTCTTAGATTTAGAAGAAGAAACATGAAAACATAGTTTTTTTTTTGGTTTTCTTTCATAAAATAATACTAGAATTTATAACACTAGTTTTTATATGGGCAATGTTCATAACCGAATTTATAACTAATTAAAAATTAGCTAATGAAAATGATCTCAAACACTGACTATTTTGCAAAGAATGTAGTTTTACTTATAATAGTTGTTTCTGAGTAAAAAAAGTGAATTAAATACAACAGGTAGTGTGAATCCAACGGCGAATATGCCGCCACGTATACACACCTCTGCCGCCAAAAAGAAAACAGAGTACTCGAATCCAACGGCGGCGCATAGCATCGGATTACTAAAATATACAATTTAAACTGATTCTTGTTCAGTCTCTGCCAAAAAACAATTCAGCAACAAAATGAGTTTTTACCACTTTATAAGATCCTTTCTTCTTCTTCTTCTCACTATTTCTCTTCATTTTCCTCTCACGAGTTCATCAAGCTCAGAACCAGAAGTTATCACTATCGATGTGAGCCAAGCCCTGAAACTTCTTCACTACGGCTACACTTTTCTCGACGTCAGGTAAATCTTAAAACCTTTTTTTTGTTATTCAGACATTTCTTTTATTATTGTTCGATTTTTGTCGGTGATTTCTGAAGTACGGTGAAACACAGAACTGTTGAAGAATTCGAGAAAGGCCATGTTGATTCAAAGAAAGTCTTGAATGTTCCCTACTGGTTCTATACTCCACAAGGTCAAGAAAACAACCCGAATTTCTTGAAACATGTTTCGTCTCTCTGTAACCAAACCGATCATCTCGTTGTGGTAATAACAGAGTCTTAACAGAGTCATCTCCCTTTTTTTTTTTACTTAATTCACTGGATCTGAATCTAGAATCTGTTGTTTTAATCTTCTTTTCAGGGATGTAAAGCTGGAGTTAGATCTTTATTTGCCACCAAAGATCTTGTTTCTTCCGTAAGTATAAAAAGATCTAAACCCCCCAAAAGTCTCTGTTTTTTTTCCTCAAGCGTGAATATGAAAAAACAGAGGATCTTGGTCTCTCTGTAAATGCTTTTTCTTTGAGTTTATCTGAGTTTCTTGTTGAGATTTAGTGGGATTTTTGATCATATAACAGGGATTCAAGAGTGTAAGAAACATGGACGGTGGCTATATTGCCTGGATCGAGAAGAGTTTCCCAGTTAAAGTGGAACAAAAGGAACTCAAGTACGATGAGCTCTGATTCAGATTATCCAGTTAAATTAATTTCGTTAATTCCATCTTTCAGAGAGAGAAAACGATGAGATCTGTTTGTTTTTGTTTTTCCGTTTGATCCGGATAATAAATTCCGGACCTTTGTGTTATTTATACTTCCGTTCATCGGATTTCTCATCTTTCCGTTTAATCGGAACTTGTTTTGTTGTGCTTTATCCTGAGTTTCTTCTCCGGCGTGTCAGGCGATTCAAGTAGTTTCCGGATATCATTGAGAAAGGAACATGAAACAAATTTCCGATAAAGCAGGCCGAGATTCATAGATGGAGCATGGAATTATTCGTCGTGACCCGACGGAGTTGCCCGGCGACTCTGTACCGAGGCGGCGACTCCTTATCTCATTAGGTTCCTTGCTCCACTGTCGGACACGTGTCCGTGTGCCTTATCTTCATCAAACTTGTTGTGTATGGGTGGGATAATTGGGCTTTTACGTTAAAATGTTGTAATTTGAACTGATGGGTTCAGAAATTTTCACTACCCATTGGGCTTTAACGAAAAATTAAATTGCCGGAAAAAAAAATTCCATCTAAAATTCCACAGATATTCAAAATAAAGATTTTTTTTTTTTTTTTTTTTTGCATCAATGCAATTCACAAGACCAAAAAATTGACCGACATGAGAGAAAATTGCCGGTTTTAAATTAAATCAATAAACCGTGTAACAGCGCGGGAAAGATGTCGGTAAGGTTACTTTTACCCGAAATGGTTTAGACCGGTACACGCGTTGCTTACGCGCAACCTCCACGTCTTCACATATCTCTGACAGATACTTAGCTTGGTCACTTTCTTCTTCAAATAAATATCTTTATTAATCATCAGAAGTCTCCATTCTTTTCTTCACCATTCTTCGTTTTATCTTCTCCGATTTGAATCTCAGGCGATAATGGAGTCTTACGATAACCCCAGCGACAAGAAATCGTCGTCTCTTTACCCAACTGTTGACATGTCGAATCCCGAAGCTCCTCTGAACCCTAGTTCCTCCTCTTCTAACAGTAGTAATCTCTATCCTTCGCTCGATATGAATGATCTCGCCAGTAATCTCTTCCCTGAGCAACCGGAGACGAGTTCTGTACCGGTCTCGGCTCCTCCCAAGGCGACGGAGGAGGTGATTTTGAAAATCTCCGGCGCGATTCTCCACCTAATCGACCAATCTTACAGCGTCGAGCTCGCCTGCGGAGATCTCGAGATCATCCGTATCGTCCAGGACGGGAATGTCGTCGCCGTTCTCGCTCGCGTCGCCGACGAGATCCAATGGCCGTTGACCAAGGACGAGAACTCCGTCAAGGTCGACGAGTCTCATTACTTCTTCACGCTCCGTCCCACCAAGGATTTCGGAACTAATTCGAGCGACGAAGACGAGGAAGGAGCGAAAAAAACCAAGCGGAAGGAAGAAGAGAACGATATGTTGAACTACGGACTCACAATCGCTTCGAAAGGTCAAGAGCATTTGCTGGAGGAGCTTGAGCAGATCTTGGCGGATTACAGCTGTTTCACGGTGCAGCAAGTGTCTGAGGAAGCCAAGGAAACAGGTGAGAAGGTTTTGGATGTGACGGTGGCCAGAGAGACATCTCCCGTGGAGCTTACAGGGGAGAGGAAAGAGATCGTGGAGAAGCAATGTGCTGCGTATTGGACGACTTTAGCTCCGAATGTTGAGGATTACAGTGGGAAGACGGCGAAGCTGATTGCAACCGGCTCTGGGCATCTGATCAAAGGGATTCTCTGGTGTGGAGATGTGACAATGGATCGGCTCAAGTGGGGAAACGATTTCATGAAACGGAGGCTGAGTAAGGCCGAGAAGGAGAGGGATGTTCACCCTGACACCTTGAAACGGATCAAGAGGTATGTATGTATGCATGGTTTCTGTTTTGAAGTAACTTGTGTCTGATTCAATTGAGTTTGCTTGAGAGGTTAGTTATGTGTGTGTTTAGCTTGTAACTATGTGATGGAATGTTTGTGCTAAATAGGTGGAATGTGACTTTCTATGTTAGGAAAATGTTTGGACAAAATGTTGGTAATCTTGCCTTAGATAGTGTGTTTGGACAACATCATGTGTATCTTGCCTTAGATCATGGAACATGAGTCATGGACTTGTACTGTTGATGATTGAATCCCTTTTTGCTGGGTTCAAATTTATATGCTTGAGTTTCAAAATGGATTTTGATTCCCTGGATTGTGTTTTTGCTTGTGTAGAGTGAAGAAGATGACCAAAATGACAGAGAGTGTGGCAAACGGAATCCTGTCTGGAGTCATCAAAGTTTCAGGATTCTTCACAAGTTCAGTGGCAAACACCAAAGTAGGAAAGAAATTCTTTAGCCTTCTTCCTGGAGAAATCGTCCTCGCAACTCTTGACGGATTCAGTAAGTCCACTATCTTGCATTATCTATAATACACTTATCACGAACCTTTAGATTTCGTAATCATTGAAACTGTTTGATTCTTGTTTTGATAGATAAGGTCTGCGACGCTGCTGAAGTAGCTGGAAGGAACGTGATGTCAACCACGTCCACTGTTGCAACCGAACTTGTTGATCACAGGTAAGTTAACCCGAGAGTGTTCGGAATCTGAAACAGAGATTGGTAGTGTTGAAGAGTAGTAATAATTTATACTACGGTGTCTTGATGAATGCAGGCATGGTGGTAAAGCCGCTGAGGCGACAAACGAATCGCTCGAGGCAGTGGGACATGTCTTTGGGACAGCATGGGCTGCTTTCAAAATCAGAAAGGCTATTAACCCAAAGAGCGTTCTCAAGCCTTCGACGCTTGCGAAATCCGCCATTAAATCTGCAGCTTCGCAGAAGAAAGCCTAGTTTTAAAAGGTTTCCTGATGAAACGAAACAGAGCCCCATTGATGCTGTTTTGTTTGTATTTGTCTGTTGTCTTTCGATACACAGAGGCGAAACTGATAAAAATGGTTTTTGGATTAGTTGTTGTGAAGTGCTTGTGTGGTTTCTCTGAGAATCATGTGATGCAATGTAATCTTATTATATTCGTGGAACATATGACATTGTCGCCATTGTTGAATCTTAGGTGAAGCTTGATTTCTTTTCCCCTGATTTGAATACGTTTAACCGGGTGTTCTAAAATACGGTCAATACGGCCGCATATACGCCGTATATTCACCGTATAGCGTATATGCCGTATACGTATTTTAGAACACTCATAGAAACCCACTGGGCCAATCGTGGGCTTCAGAATCTACATTGTATTGAGTTTGGTTTTAAAATCTTTTATAGATACCATTTATGATTTATCTAATAATCATAGAATCGCATAGATGCTGTTACATGTTTTTGGTTTCTAGAATCTACTAGATGTTAGGTCCATAAGTACAACATTTTTATTTCAACATTGATTATTTGATATACATCTGTCGTCCAAATATGGAAACTACGAAAAAGCGTAACATTATAATTAAAAATCAAACTATTATATATTCAGAAAATCTTTAATATATTCGTATCTGATTCAAGAAACCCAAGAGTTCGACTCTGCCGGTCTATTTCTATATAGAATCTGTTACGAAATTAAGAAAAAAATATATAAAAGAATTAGGAAAAAAATATATAAAAGAATGATTATATAGATACACTCGTACGTATACTGAGAGAATAAAAATGTATAATGAATAATGAAATAAAAATGTACCAAAAGGGTCATGAAAGATCGAATCAAATGCCATATGAGTGTCAAAACCACCAATGGTTACTAGCTACTTTGTACCACTTAATCTTATCCTCTTATTATATATATTATATATGATATAAAATTTAATTTTTAAAACTAGGTGTATAAAAGAGATGTACATATGCTTACAGCATCTTCACTTTATTTTCTTATCCGATTCTCTCGTGGGAATTTTTTTTTTTTTTTTTTTAAACAAGTCGTAATCATCGAGCTACTGCTTTAACATGTTTATATATCAATTCTTTGTAGTAATAAATATAAATTTGTGTCAAGTTTTTGACCTAAGTTTATTTAAATTTAATAATAATAATAATTTTTTTCGAACATTTAATAATTAGTAACTATTTGTTTCGTGTTCGAATAAATTCTGTGTATTATTATGAGGAACAAAAGTCTCTTTATATAGTGATTACATAAAAGGATAGAAAAGGAAATAGTCCTTTTACTACTTCTACAAGGAAAAGGAAAACATCTACTAATTCTATTGGACTTACGAGTCCTGACCGCATATGGTGTAATGGACTGGGCCGGTTATGAAGATCCAACCTCAATGGATTATAACACTCTCCCTGATTGTGATGATGGGATCATAGTAATACGCTTGGGGATGCTGCCTCATTAAAACCTTTCTAAGGAAAACCCAGTGGGACAAAACCTTAGCGAGGAAAAAGAGTACAACACGCATTACTCCCCCTGAAATGATCATCACTCTAAGTCCTTTAATCGGCGCATGCCGATCTGATGCATTAGCTTCTTCAATGTGGAGGTTGGAAGCGACTTAGTGAATAGGTCGGCTGAGTTGTCGCTGGAACGGACTTGGAGCACTTTGAGTTCACCGGTCTTCTGTAGGTCGTGAGTGAAAAAGAACTTTGGTAAGATGTGCTTCGTCCGATCTCCTTTGATGTATCCATCCTTCAACTGAGCTATGCATGCGGCATTGTCCTCGTACATGCTGGTCGGTTCTTCTTTCCCTTCTATCATCCCACAATCTCGTCTAATGTGTTGAGTCATTGACCTCAACCAAACACATTCTCGGCTGGCCTCATGGATCGCCAATATTTCCGCGTGATTGGACGATGTAGCCGTGAGTGTCTGCTTCATGGACCTCCACGAAATGGCTGTTCCATCGTGAGTGAAGACATATCCCGTCTGGGATCGACCGTTGTGCGGATCCGAAAGGTAACCTGCATCAGCAAAACCAACTAAACCTTCATTGTTAAGGTTAGTGTAAAACAGACCCATATCTTTCGTCCCTTTCAGGTAACGAAGTATGTGTTTGATCCCATTCCAGTGCCTTTGGGTCGGACAAGAACTGAATCTTGAAAGGAGGTTCACGGCAAAGCAAATGTCCGGCCTAGTGTGACTAGCCAAGTACATTAACGCTCCTATGGCACTGAGATATGGCACTTCGGGACCAAGGATTTCTTCATCCTTCTTCTTTGGACCGAATGGATCACTGTCCAGACTAAGGCTTCTCACCATCATTGGGCTACTCAGTGGGTGAGCCTGGTCCATATTAAAACGCTTGAGTACCTTTTCTGTATATGCCATTTGATGCACAAGGATTCCATTATTGACGTACTCAAGTTGTATTCCCAAACAGAACTTAGTCTTTCCTAAGTCTTTCATTTCGAATTCCTTCTTTAGGTATTCAACCGTTTGGGATATTTCCTCAGAGGTTCCTAGGATGTTCAGGTCGTCTACATACACCGCGATGATTACGAATCCCTTGTCAAATTTCTTTATAAATATGCATGGACTTATGGGATCGTTTTTATAGCCCTCTTTCACTAAGTACTCGCTTAGTCTATTATACCACATGCGACCTGATTGTTTTAATCCATAGAGCGATTTATTCAGCTTAATACAATGCTGGTCTCGAGAACTTCTTTTATCTTTCAGCTCTATTCCCTCTGGGACTTTCATATAAATTTCGTTATCCAGTGGACCATATAAGTATGCGGTTACAACATCCATTAACCGCAAATCCAATTTCTCTCTTATGGCCAGACTTATCAGGAATCTAAAAGTCGTTGCATCCACCACAGGGGAGTATGTCTCCTCATAATCGATTCCTGGCCTTTGTGAGAATCCTTGTGCCACAAGCCGTGCTTTGTGTCTAACGATTTCACCTTGTTCGTTTCTCTTCCTCACAAAGACCCATTTATGTCCAACTGGTATAACATCACGAGGTGTCCGAATTATGGGACCAAAAACCTCTCTCTTCCTTAAAGAGTTTAACTCCACGTTTATAGCTTCTTTCCATTTATTCCAGTCTAATCGACGAGTGCACTCTAAAATGGACGTGGGTTCTAGATCCTCATTCATGAGCTCAAGTGCTACATTGCATGCAAATATTTCATCAATGTCGACATTCTTTCTGTTCCATTGGATTCCAGACGAGACATAATTGATCGCGATCTCTTTGTTATCAGGAACTTCAGGCCCATGAAGCTTGGCGTCCCAAGCAACATTTTCCGGCACCTTAGGTTCATTTATGTCTGGAACGTCCACTATCTCCTCGGTCTGAATTTCAGCACCTTTCTTTAATTTCCGAGGAGTCTTATCTTTGGAACCAATTGGTCTTCCACGTTTCAATCGTGGTTTAGACTCAGTAGCCGCTTGACTCGGTCCTTCTTGGACATCAATACGAATTGGTGCATTCACGGCTGGTATATATGATTTCGTTACCCTCTTTGGGTCTGCAAAGGAATCTGGCAATTGTATAGCTAGCTTTTGCAAATGTATTATCTTTTGGACCTCTAAATCACTTTCACGAGTCCGGGGATCTTGCCATTTTAAGGATGTTTGATTCCATGCAATTTCTTTTACCAGCCGGTTTCCATCACCTAATGTTGGAAAAACGGATTCGTCAAAATGACAATCCGCGTACCTGGCCTTAAATAAATCTCCGGTGGTCGGCTCAAGGTACTTTATGATCGTGGGTGAATCATATCCAACATATATCCCCATCCTCCTTTGAGGTCCCATCTTAGTCCTCTGTGGTGGTGCAATCGGCACATAAACTGAGCAACCGAATATCTTAAGATGGGAAATGTCTGGCTCTTGTCCCGATAATAATTGGGATGGGGAATATTTATGGTCACTAGATGGCCTGATGCGAATTAGTTCGGCAGCGTGTAAGACAGCATGTCCCCAAGCGGATACAGGAAGCTTTGACCTCATGAGTAATGGTCTAGCAATCAACTGTATGCGTTTTATAAATGACTCGGCCAAGCCGTTTTGTGTATGTACATGTGCCACGGAGTATTCAACACTTACCCCCATGGACATACAATAGTCATTAAACGCTTGGGAAGTGAATTCACCAGCATTATCCATTCGTATGGTCTTTAAAGGAAAGTCTGGAAAGTGAGCCCTTAGGCGTATTATCTGAGCAAGGAGTCTTGCAAATGCCATATTCCGTGATGACAATAAGCATACATGTGACCATCTTGTAGATGCGTCAATGAGGACCATAAAATATCGGAATGTCCCACAAGGTGGGTGTATTGGTCCGCATATGTCTCCTTGAATTCTTTCCAGGAAATTTATTGTTTCCTTAGTCACTTTCACTGGTGATGGCCTTACAATGAGTTTCCCTTGTGAACATGAGGCACAAGTAAGATTCTTTGGGATTACTCTCCTTTCTTTCAAGGCGTGCCCATAAGTATTGGCTATCAATTTTCGCATCATATTCGACCCGGGATGTCCCAGCCGGTCGTGCCATAGGTTGAACCTATCCGTAAACTCTTGGTTTGCGGTGGCATTGGCCTCAATCATATTGACCTTAGTGCAATATAAGCCGGTAGCTATAGCAGGTATAGTCTCTAGGACTTTCTTTTGGCCTTGGACGATTTCAATTATTTGGAGGAACTCTCGGTTTCCTTCGTCCATTGTTTCAACATGAAGACCATTCATTCGAATGTCTTTAAAGCTCAATAGGCTTCTCTTTGAGCTGGGGGAAAACAATGCATCCGCAATCTCTAGATGCGTCCCCTTAGGCAATAGGACATTGGCCTGGCCGTAGCCTTCTATTAGGCCGGCCATGCCTGCTATAGTACTTATATTGGCCTTTTTCAATGTAAGATTTATGAAATATCTCTTGTCCTTTAAAATCGTGTGGCTTGACCCACTATCCACCACGAATTCATCCATGTTGCCTTCCTTATCATGCTGGATCATGTGGGCTTCTGGATTCTTCCCTTTAACACTCTCTTGATAAAGTTCCACAAGGTGTTTGGGAGTCCTACATGTCTTGGCCCAATGATTGTCCATCCCACATCGATGGCAAACAGACTTGGTCGGGCCGGACTGATGTCCGGTTTGGTTCCCGTGGCCACGCCCTCGGCCACGTCCTTGACCGCGGTTAAAATCAGATCCGCGACCATTCCATCGACCATATGGGTGGTAGCGACCACGCCCTTGTCTCTTTCCATGTCCACGGCCATTAAACTTTTGGTATCTCTGGACATGGTTTGCCTCGGTTTCCATCTTAGTGTCCTCGGCCACATGGGCTTCAGGAAGTGGGGTTGATCCAGGAGGTCTCATCTCGCTGTTTCTCATCAGCAATTCATTGTTCTGCTCCGCAAGCAATAAACAAGAGATCAAACTTGCATAGGTCGTGAAACCTTTCTCACGATACTGTTGCTGTAGCAACACGTTGCTTGAGTGGAAGGTCGAGAAGGTCTTTTCAAGCATATCCTTCTCTGTCACAATCTCGCCACATAGCTTCAATTTTGAAACTATCTTAAATAGGGCCGAGTTGTATTCATCCACGGACTTAAAGTCCAGGAGCCTTAAGTTAAGCCAATCATATTTGGCCTTAGGCAGTATAACCATCTTCTGATGATCATATCTTGCCTTTAACTCCTTCCAGAGATCAAGAGGATCCTCAAGCGTCAAGTATTGATCTTTGAGACTCTCAACGAGATGGTGGCGTATGATTAAAATCGCCTTATACCTATTCATCTCGGATTCGTTATTTGCATCATTAATGCATTCACCGAGCCCTTTTGATTTCAGCATGATCTTTGCATCTAAAGCCCATTGCAAGTAATTATCTCCTGAGAGATTAAGGGCTGCGAAGTCCAAATTGTTGACTTTTGACATCTTTGATCCTTCTTTTGGGTTGACTGGAAAAGAACCGGGAGCTAAAGACCTCGGAAAACTTATCGGCGGCGAACGGCGGCGAACGGCGGCGGACGGCGGCAGACCTTAGGGTTTATGCTCGGCCGCTGCTAGGGTTTATCAGAGCAAGCTCGTGCTGATAACGTGTTGTAAATCGAATGAATTCTGTGTATTATTATGAGGACCAAAAGTCTCTTTATATAGTGATTACATAAAAGGATAGAAAAGGAAATAGTCATTTTACTACTTCTACAAGGAAAAAGAAAACATCTACTAATCATATTGGACTTAGGAGTCCTGGCCGCTTATGGTCTAATGGACTGGGCCGGTTATGAAGATCCAACCTCAATGGATTATAACACTTCGTACGATATAAATAATGTAGTGATGCAAGCAATTAAGTAGAAGATAAGTTATTTAAGGAAGGATTTGGTATAGCAGTAAGAACTAAGAAGCATTAGCCAAAAGAACAACAACAATTATTATAAAGGAAAAATAATGAGTAAATTAGATGTTGGTGTTTATTTACGTGGACTCAATTAAACAGACATATTACAATACAAAGTAGAATGATGGTAAATGATTAATACGACTATTCTCAAAGAAAACTTTATACTCATTCCAACTATCTTTAGGTTAATGTCTTACTAGCTTTTGTGTTATACTATATAAAGCTTAAGGACCTTAAGAGTTAATTAAGGCTCGACTGCTTTAAACGCAACGGATCGCGATTATGGTCGGTTACGGAAACAAGAGCTCCAATTATAATTGAGTTATTGCAACATAAAATTACTAAATAGACGTAATAATATACACTTTTTCAAAAATACAGTTTATTAATTATTATTTCAATAAAATGAGATTTGAAAGATTTATTTATGAGGTATTTTAAATTAAGTACCACACCTTTTGTTTTCAAAAAAAAATTCAGTATATACTATGGAAAACTTTCTAGACTTTTAGGAAGCCTTCATAAATCATGACAAGAAAGCTTACTAAAATATAGAAAAACTTCGTATAATGAAATTGTTAAATTTTTGGAAAACTAATTTTCTGTGGTGCTACTCTTTATTTCTGTATACATATATTTTAAAAGTATATTTTTCTTACATAAATCATGCAATAAAAATATTAAAGACGATTGCAGCTGAGATGGTAGATAGAATTTAAAATTTTCAACTTATGAATAATTACGTAATATATAATGTTAAATAAATATTAGACAATTTAGTTTGTGTAGAAAACCTGGTCACAACTCACAAGGTTAACTATCAATTCAAACATTTTTTTACCCTGAAAGTAACACGTAAAATTCTTCACTAAAGAAGATTGAGAATGAGGTATAAACCCGGAGGAGATGCAAAAAATATTCAAGTTAAAACTGTAAAAAAAAAAAAAATTTAGAAAAGTCAATGTTAAAACATTTTACGTTCCATTGGTCCTATTGTTGGATCCTACCACTAGTATTATTGCCAATAAGACGTTTTCAGCGAATAGTCTATTCTTTTGGAATCTGATTTGCTTGGACGAGTTTGCTTCGTTCAAGATATGTCTAAGCTTAATTACATCCCAATATCTTAGAGAATTATGTAAAATGTGTTAACATCATGAGATGGGCCGTCAAAAATCTAACAAAAAGTCTATAGTCTATGGAATAGTATAAGACAACTATGAAATATATGCTCATTTTAGTAATTCGTAGTGTCCATTCACCTGTTAATATGGATAATAACTCTTATGCAGCAAAGATCTTTATCATTTGTATTATCAACTTTAGTAGATTGTTTAGAACATAAAATCATTCTAATACCTAACTAGTTAATATGCGCATTACTATTCAAAAGCTGTATATATCCCACAGGTTCATTATTTATGATCAACTTGCCCTTTGTGGCTTTGTCTTCACAACCACTAATGACCAAAGAGCACACAATGTTAATCAAAAAACTATATAAAATCATATCTATACATATCCGTATACTGTATATACAAAATTAAATGGAATGCGTGTGAAAACTTTGAAGACTCGGAGGCTTACAAGTTTCACTAACAAATGCATGCACATTTCTTTTTTAAGCACACATCATTACCATTCACCTTAAGTCTTCTAAATAGCCCCTTTTGAGATTTTCTCTAGATTTTCAAATCTTTTTTTTTTGGATTGTGATCTCATTTGTTATTGATATGATGCTAAAAGCTAGATTTGAATCTTGCTTTAAACACAAATAACACACGACATTCTAATATCATATTTACGTCTAAAACCCATACTCTTTTTTTGTTGTTGTTGTCATCATCTAACTGAATTAATTATATATTATATGATCAAAATTCGAATTCAAAAAATGTTTTTATACTTGAAATGAGGAGATATATATATTTTCCAAATACAGACAACTACAATGTACATTTTTTTGTTATAACATGAAATTTACTATCAAATTTAAAATCTAGGTTTCCACAGTGCACGTTAAATTCCAAGACAAATTGATCAAAGATGGTTACATCGGCATCAAAGTTACTATCTTGTCCATCAATTTTTTTTGTATAACTAATATATATTCCACTGGATTTAAGAGAAATCCTTTAATACCTTGCAATTTTGATGAACATCGCGAATGATAATACCTTTAAAAAAAAAAACATCTTGAATATCTTTAATTATTAAAGGGAGCAGGGAGCTATCAATAAATTTGTTACTTTTTTACCAAAGGGATTACCACTATATGCTTTATAGATTTGTTACTTGATCATGAAGCTCCAAATGATTCTTACTACTTAGTCAAAATTAATTATTACCGTGTGATATGATGACAAATATTGTTCCCCCCAACCCCTCACCCTCC
Organism: Alliaria petiolata; assembly: GCA_020283515.1. Lineage (NCBI taxonomy): Eukaryota > Viridiplantae > Streptophyta > Magnoliopsida > Brassicales > Brassicaceae > Alliaria > Alliaria petiolata. The sequence goes on along the minus strand of JAHZTW010000001.1, from coordinate 450,334,436 downwards.
CCCTCCCCCAACTATGACAGTTTAACCGTTTTTTTTCTTCTCGTTAACCGATTACAGCTTAACCTTAAACTTTAAATCTATTATATACTATCATTCTTAATTTATAGAAATATTTTTTTATTAGAATCATGAACAATTGAACCTAACTATAATCGAACCGACCTAAAACTAAATCGAATTAAATTGAACTGAAACAACTCTAGAATTTTAGTAAAACCGAATAAACGGAACATAACCAAACTAATAAAAAAAGAAACGAAATGACCACCTCTAATGGCAGTAAGTTAGTAGAGAATATATTTTCAATTAATATTATTTGAGAAATTAGAGATACAAACTTTTAAAAATTATGAATAAGGTCTTGTTACTTTGTCTGTCGCATGAGGCTGCGGTTGTAATATGCGGCCGATTCCGGTCAGATGGTATTCGTTTATTTGATGGAGCATCTTGCGACTAAACTTTGTGACCAGACGATATACGTTTAAATTTTCTGGCTGCAAAAGAAATTCAACGATTGAAACTATTGTGATTAGACGCCACGACCAACCGCGTGACTGCCAAACAAACAACAACCACATCGTTTAAACATAGTATCTGAACGCAGAGTCGTAATCATAGTCACATGCAGTGGGCAAAAAAAACAGAGTCCAAATAAAAAATTTGGTGTTATCGCAAAGTGGTTTGTGATTTTTATTTTGATTTTCCGAAACAAAATTTTACAACTTATATTTAATTACTAGCTTTTTTTACACTTATGTCATTACAACATAAAGCATTAAACTTAAAATTAAATCTTAAAATTTGAAAATAATACAAACGAAAAACATATAGTGTTATTACACACACATATATATATATATATATATTATATATATAATATAGTTAAATAACTGAAATCTAAGAAATCAAATAACACTTAAATCAATTTTATGTATATTTATTTTAGTAATTAATTGTTATACAGCCGTACAAAATGTCGGCCAAATACACTTAATAAGAAAATACTTTTTGTTATCCTACAAATAAAAGACAAACCCGTAAACAGCAAATCACAGAGAGCACACATCTTCGAAACCTTCTGAGAGAGAGACAACTCAAATCAAAGTTAGGTCCTTTAAAATAATTTGATTTATTTATTTCTTCTTTTAAATTATGAAAAAGTTTAAAAATCGAAAAATTCCTTCACTCCGTACAGTAGCAGCCTCTGTATTTTTCTGTGGACCTGAAGCCAAATGATCTCTCTATTGGCCATTTTACCTTCTACACATTCCCACTGGCCAAATTCGAAGATCAATCGCAACCACTTTTCCCAAATCTTTGCTTTTTCGTTTATTTGATTTCGTTGAAAAGAACAAAAGATTTCATCTTTTCTGTTTATTCTCTCTATATAAACTGAAACATCGCTTCCTTCTCCATTCTCCCAGTTTCTCTGTACTCTGTTTCAACAAAAGTTTGAAGCTTTGCAATTTTTTGCTTCATGGGTGTATCTGATTTTTCAACTAAAATAACATTTCTTTTTTCGGTTGGGTATTAATTAAAAAGTGGGGAGTGACACAAGAAGCAGTATAGTCATTAGTTTCCACTAAACAAAGCACCCAAAGTCACCACACCAACAACAATAAGGAACAAAGTCCCAACATGTGTCTTCGTTTCTGAGCAACATGAGAGGGGATAGCTTCTCACTGAGTATTGAGAGTCTTCCTGATTCTCCAATGGGTTCGAGGAAGAAGAAGATGAGCAAGATGTTCGACAAAATGACTGAATGGGTTACCCCTTGGAGAAGCAAGTCTGATCAGACGCCGAGAGAGAGGAGGATCTTGCGTGGAGATGTCGAGCAAGAACAGTTTCAGTACGCAAGTAGTCACTGTTTGTCATCTTACTACAGTGTCTTTGTCGTTCGCCTTGCTATAATGGTTAGATTCTTCTCTCTCGGTTTCAGTTTCGTTTGAATTCATCTAATCCATCTTCAAACTCTCCATCAAGTTTCTCTGTTTTGGTTTACGAATTTGAAAACCAATCCATTGAGTAAAGGTGGAAGCTTTTTGTGAAGTTAGTTGAGAGCTGTGTGTGTGTGTGTGTGTGTGTTTGTGCAGGTGATGCTAGCAATTCTGATTGGGCTTTTGACGATTCTAACATGGCATTTCACAAGGGTTTATACAAAGCAATCTCTTCAAACTTTAGCGTATGGTCTTCGATACGAGCTTCTCCAGCGTCCAATCTTACGGATGTGGAGCGTTTTAAACACCACATCAGAGCTAACAACAGCTCAAGTCAAGCTCTCTGAATATGTCATCAAAAAATATGACAAGCCAACAACTCAAGAAGAACTTGTTGAGGTTTCATTTCTAACTTCCCATTCTGTTATTCTTTGTGGCCCTGTGTTTATGACTTTGAGATGGCTTTAATTATTCTTTTTTTTGTCAACTTTTAATCAGATGTATCAAGCAATGAAGGATGTGACATGGGCTCTGTTTGCTAGTGCCAAAGCTCTAAATGCCATAACCATAAACTACAGGAACGGATTTGTCCAAGCTTTTCACAGAGATCCAGCAAGTAGCAACACATTCTACNCAGAGCTAACAACAGCTCAAGTCAAGCTCTCTGAATATGTCATCAAAAAATATGACAAGCCAACAACTCAAGAAGAACTTGTTGAGGTTTCATTTCTAACTTCCCATTCTTTTCTTTGTGGTTCTGTTTTTGACTTTGAGATGCTTTAATTATTATTATTTTTTTTATCTTTAATCAGATGTATCAAGCAATGAAGGATGTGACATGGGCTCTGTTTGCTAGTGCCAAAGCTCTAAATGCCATAACCATAAACTACAGGAACGGATTTGTCCAAGCTTTTCACAGAGATCCAGCAAGTAGCAACACATTCTACATCTTCTCCGATCTAAAGAACTATTCCATCAGTGGAACGGGCCTTGAAGATGTGAAAATGTCACTGGGGCATGGGTGGAACAACCAGACAATACATGGGAACATGTCTGCCATTTGGTACCAGCAACAGCTTGATCCAATAACAGGTGCAAAGATAGGGAAGCCTCTTCAGATCCCACCGGATGATCTCATCAACATCGCAGGGATCTCACAAGTGACCGATGGTGAAGCTTCTTGGCATGTGACAGTGAGCAAATACATGGACTCTCCGCTTCTCTCAGCGGCTTTGCCGGTCTTTGATGCTTCGAACAAGAGCATTGTGGCTGTTGTGGGTGTGACAACTGCACTTTATAGCGTAGGGCAGCTGATGAGAGATCTTGTGGAAGTCCATGGTGGTCATATCTATTTGACATCTCAAGAAGGATACTTGCTTGCTACTTCCACGAATGGTCCTCTTCTAACGAATACATCAAAGGGGCCTAAGCTAATGAAAGCCGTTGATTCAGAGGAGTGGGCTATTAAGACAGGAGCTCAGTGGTTAGAGAAAACTTATGGGAGTAACCGCCCTCACGTTGTTCATGCTGAGAATGCAAAGCTTGGTGACCAACAGTATTACGTTGATTCATTCTATCTTAATCTCAAGAGACTTCCAATTGTAAGTTTTCTTCCCTACCAAGAGATTAAGTATAGATTTTAAATTACCAGAGTCAGAGTTGTTTAATCATCGGTTTACGAGATTTTGCAGATAGGTGTTGTCATTATTCCCAGGAAGTTCATAATGGGGAAAGTGGATGAGAGAGCCTTCAAGACTTTGGTTATACTGATTTCTGCTTCTGTCTGCATATTCTTTATTGGATGTGTCTGCATTTTAATCCTCACAAATGGAGTTTCAAAGGAGATGAAACTAAGAGCAGAACTGATAAGGCAACTGGATGCAAGAAGAAGAGCTGAAGCTTCAAGCAACTACAAAAGCCAGTTTTTGGCAAATATGAGGTTGGTCCATCACTGAAAGTGATATCTTTCCTGCAAAAGAATGTCATTCTATTGTTTAACCTTCTTAATGCTAAATACTGAAATGAGTTTTTTTGCATTCTAGCCATGAGTTGAGGACACCTATGGCTGCTGTGATTGGATTGCTAGATATTCTAATATCGGATGATTGTCTTTCAAATGAGCAATACGCAACAGTCACTCAGATCAGGAAGTGCTCTACAGCTCTCCTCCGGCTTCTCAACAACATACTGGATTTGAGCAAGGTTAGAAGACAAAATCTTATGTTCGTTTTGATGTTTAGGCAGTGAGTAAAACATTTATCTGTTTCAGCTGTGGTTTGCCTGAAACTATCATGTCACTAGCAGCTACAAACTGTCCTCTGATTTCTTCCTTTTGCGCCAAAGGTTGAGTCGGGAAAACTTGTTCTGGAAGAAGCTGAGTTCGATTTGGGACGAGAACTTGAAGGACTTGTTGACATGTTCTCAGTGCAGTGTATTAACCACAATGTAGAGACAGTTCTAGACCTCTCTGGTATGTATGACTCGGTATTATATTTTAGTCAGCTAATGATTGAATGTTCATTAAAACGAAACCTCAGGGTTATGACTTCTTTTTCCGCAGATGATATGCCAACATTAGTCCGAGGGGATTCGGCAAGACTTGTTCAGATCTTTGCAAATCTTATAAGCAATTCTATAAAGTTTACAACAAGTAAGTTCGATCTTCTCTTCTGTTTTTTCATGACAGAGATGCATTGCTAATCTAAAAACGATTGTTACTTTGCAGCGGGCCACATCATTCTTCGTGGATGGAGCGAGAACGTGAGTTCTCTACATGACGAGATGAGCTCAACTGTTGACAGAAAGAAACCATGGGCTCCAATGAAGACAAAACTGGTGCATCACAGAAATCATTTGCAGAAGACTTGTAAGAACGAGAACAAAATGGTTCTTTGGTTTGAGGTTGATGACACTGGATGTGGTATGACACTTGAGTTCCTTAATTATATATCCAATTCATTCGCTATCTCCCAAGTTCTGAATATACTTTATTGTATAAATCTTGTCTGCAGGAATAGATCCAAGCAAATGGGACTCTGTTTTTGAGAGCTTTGAGCAAGCTGATCCTTCTACCACTCGGACGTAAGTGATCATGATTAAGTGCAAACCGTGAATATATAAGCAAAACTATGTTGTTATTTTAAATCTTAAACCTCACTGGTCTTGTACAGGCACGGAGGAACTGGTCTTGGGCTGTGCATCGTACGAAACTTGGTTAGTCAAGTCACTGGAACTTTAGAGTTTGATGTGTCGTAGAAGCAATCAAATCATCTGAAACCTTTGCTTTGCAATTAACAGGTAAACAAAATGGGTGGAGATATCAAAGTAGTACAGAAGAATGGCTCAGGGACTATAATGAGACTATACTTGATTCTGAGTATTCCTGACAATACGGATCAAATCTGCCAGCCAGATTTCTCCAAGTACGGTCTTGTGGTACGTAAAGCCACGGATTATGACGTATGGATCATTGATTAAAGCTTATTTTTGTTGTGAACATGTGTTATTGGTTTTGAATGGAACAGGTTTTGCTTTCAATGTCAGGAAGTACAGCAAGATCGATCCAATCAAAGTGGCTGCGTAAACACGGCATTGCGACCGTCGAAGCATCGGACTGGAACGAGCTGACTCAGATCATTAGAGACCTCTTCGAGACGGGAAGCCGTCAGAACAGCTTTGATTCGCAGCACAACATAGCTGAATCACTGAGAGCAGAGCTCTCGAATATACAAGAAATCAAGAACCCTGTGTTTGTCATAGTGGTGGATATCGGAGTTCTTGATCTCACTACAGATATATGGAAGGAACAGCTTAACTACCTCGACAGATTCTCAGGCAAAGCAAAGTTCGCTTGGCTGCTGAAGCATGACACTTCCAATACAGTTAAAACAGAGCTCAGACGAAAAGGGCATGTGATGATGGTTAACAAACCGCTGTACAAGGCCAAGATGATCCAGATTCTTGAGGCTGTGATCAAAAACAGGAAGAGAGGCTTTTGTAATGCCATAAGCAACAGAGGAAACGGAAGCGATGAATCCCACGACTGCTTAGAGATCGATCCAACGCAGTTCGACACTTGCAGTTCCGATGATTCTTCCGAGACATCTGGCGACAAGTCTGTGAAACCAAGCGCATTGCACTCTCCAGTGCTTAAGAACTACCTCCTTGAAATCACCAAAAGCAATGATGACTCAACATCTGCAAGTGTGACTCAGAAGAAACAAGAAGAAGATGTCAAGAGTAACCGGCTGTATTCAGGAGTTGCTTTGGATGGAAAGAATCAAAAATCTCTTGAAGGTGTAAGGATCTTGCTAGCGGAAGATACACCGGTTCTTCAACGAGTAGCCACCATAATGCTTGAGAAAATGGGAGCGACTGTAACTGCGGTTTGGGATGGACAACAAGCTGTTGATGCCCTCAACTACAAGTCTATCAGTGCACAAGATCCAACTCAAGAACACAAATCATCAGAAGAAGAAACCACCATTACAAATCCGCAGAGTGATTTACGAAATTCCTCACCTTATGACTTGATCCTCATGGACTGGATATGAGGCAACAAAGGCTATAAGAATAGCAGAGATTGGCACAGAGTTGCACATCCCAATCGTTGCATTGACGGCTCACGCAATGTCTTCTGATGAAGCCAAGTGCTTGGAGGTAGGAATGGATGCTTATCTCACTAAGCCTATTGACAGAAAGCTAATGGTCTCTACCATTTTGTCACTCACTAGACCATCAACATTTTTAACGGATGAAATCTAACAAGAGAACTTTCTTAGGTTCGGGAATCTTGGATTTTGTATATATGTGAATTTGTAGTCTTGAGTCAAATATTTTGAAGCAGAGGTTTTTGAGGTGACAGAATCAAGTTTTTTTTTTTTTTTTTTCGTATATTGCAATACCAAGAATGGTTGTACTTAAATAAGATACGTATACTTGTTTTGAAAGATGTGAAGTTTTCTCTTGCGGATGTTTAACGCTCTGCCGTTTATAAGAATTGATCAGACACTGCATGTTGTTTTAACCGGCGAGAAAGACAACAAACAAGTATATGGGAAAATAAAAAAGGATACTATAAAAATTCAGTAAAATCTTAAAATGGCCTATACAGGTTTCGAACCTGTGACCTTCGCGTTATTAGCACGACGCTCTAACCAACTGAGCTAATAGGCCTTACGTTGTCATATCTAGAGAATTTCTGAATGGATATAAACGAATTTGAAAGCAGTCAAAAAGAAGACAAGAGTACTAAACTTGTTGGTGTATCAATGCACAAGATCCAGCTCAAGAACACAAATTGTCAGAAGAATAAACCACACCAACAACAACATTAGAAATCCGCAGAATGATTTTTACCTACAAGTGCATGGAGGTATGGATGCTTATTTCACTAAGCCTATTGAAAGAAAAACTTATGGTCTGTCTCTACCATTTTGTCACTTACTAAACCAAGAAAATACTCCTAATATCAGTAAAACAGAAGAAGTAATCGTTTTTTTTGTTAAGGATTAAGAAAGAGCTTATCACAACGAACTCTGAAGTCTTAACCATCTTTAAGCCCAATGTGTTTCTTCTTCTTAAGCCTTCGCTAGAGATAATCATGTTCCACAAAAATTCAAAAGATTGAGTAAGATACAAGCTCCACAAATCCTCATAAAAAGTCAATTATTACGAGGATAAAAAAACTGAAATAATGACCATATTTATTAGCAAGCACACAAGAAGATTGCTAAAGAAGCCATACTTCTCCGGCCACATGTCTTCAATATCTAATAGGAAACACATAATAATTATATTTAAAATGAGACTTGTTTGTTACGGCAAGCAAAAAGTTTCGAAACAGAGACAATTTTAATTGCTACGACATCCAACGAATAACGGCTCAGAGTCCTGTGATTGTTTCTAATGCTTCTCCACTCCATTCTCGGAAGGATCTAGCGAAAGGGATCAAACTTTTGCTAAAGTTTGGGAGCAAAACTCGTGCTGCGGATAATCTAATGGATTGGGTTTCTGTGATGACATCTGAAGATGACGATGATTTTGCTTATAGATCATCGGATGAATTGAGGAAATCAAGAATGGCATCTTCTCAAAGTCGGCTTTCTGAAGATGAATAAGGTAAGAAATCTTTTTACATTTCTTTTGCTGTCTTAAATGGTTTCATGAAAGTCCTCTGATCATAGCTTTGTGTTTTCTGTTTCAAAGCTTCAAACAACTCGGTTCATCAAGGGAGCTTTAGAGGTTAGAGCGAAAGATGATGAATTTAAGAGATCATTCTTCTCACTTTCTACATTCCGTAGCAAAGGAAACGACTCGAAGCCAAGATAACAGAAAAAGGAACAAAACCAAACTCTGTGTTTATCTTTACAACAACACAAGTACACAGTTTGTAGTGTTGAAGGAGAACTATTTGATTCGATTTGAGTACATTATTGTTGATTTCTTTAATATTTAAATGAGATAAACATAATTTTGATCATTAAGAACACTTGTAATTAAATATACACATTGAAATTCTTCTTCTTTTTTTTCTCAATTTAAATCTTTGTGCTGTAAGAGCTATGGTTTTTTTTTAGTAAATCGGAGAATTCGCAGAATTTTAGATCGGATCATGGAACATATTGATGGTGATGGATCTGAAGACATTTGGTTCGTGGAGACTTATGGAAATTTTATGTGGTCATGGGAGCGTCGTGTGTTATTTATGCATGGGACAGAAGTGGTTTTAGTGGTGGTCATAATGCTGTTCGGCCCAGCCTGGTCCATACTGCCGGATCAATACGATGGCGGATCAACATAATTCATTATATAATTTGAATTCAATTTATCAAATATTTGCGAATTAATCTAATTTTGCATAAAACTATATATTTTTTTTTTTATATAGTTTTTTCTTTAAATATTATTTTTAAATCTGTAAAAGGATCTAAAAAAATATAGATGAAAATGATTTTGTTAATTAGTAAACTATTTTTGTGAGACTCAAAATTTGAAATATACTACAAACGTAATTTTCTTTTTCAATAAAATTTTTACTAATGTAACTTTTATTATTATTAGTTTTGTATTTTTTTTTTTATTATATTGTTATATTAGTGCCTCATACAAATATTTTTTTCTAGATATGTTGCTTACGAATGCTAAAACCGATTGATTTTGGTTACATAACGTATAGTTTGAAGCTGCATATTGAAGTGTTTGCTCCCTACGTCACAACAAAGAAGTAAAAAAAAATGGTTGTTAAAGAAGTCTGCAATCATCCTTATAATCCTAATCATCAAAGACTTCAAGAGAGAAGCTCTAGTTAGACAATTGTTATGCCTATAAAAGAGAACAGTTACAAAATAACTCAGATCATATATTATCTCTAAAAATTAAGCACAAGATATATTAGCTAGTAAGGAAAACAAGTTACCTTGGAAATCACTCAGAATCAGGTGTATCTTCTCCAACCGAGAATTGCCTTCAAAGTGTGCAAAGTACTACTGCTGAACTGATATTCCTTATTATCATCGAGTCCTACGAAAGTTGTTGAGAAGAAGTTTATCTTCTTCACCACCAACTATAACCAGAAAACAAATCACATGTCAAGATATTTTTTATGTGGTTTGGTCATCGTTTGTAAGGTTTTCTTATAAAGCGGGTTCGAAAGTTATTACTTACTTCAACTCCGTCGACTAGACATCTATCGCCAACATCAAACGGTTGGCGAAAGAAAAACAACATGATCGAGTCATAAAACAAACTCGATTCGAGAGATTTTCTTATAGCAAAAAACGTTAGGGAAATGAAGAACTGTAAGAACTATTATCCGATCTAAAGAAAGAATAAGAGTTTGTGGGGAAAAAAGTAAGTCTTTATTGATTTAAGCCGGAGCTCGGAGAAAGTACAACGGTGGTTAGGTCGTCGGAATAAGAACGCCGACGTAAATCTTTTGAAAGTAAGTCGAGATCTAAAGCTTAGCCGTCATAGGAGTTTGCCCTAGGTCTCGAGAGTAAAATTGCGGATCCTTCTCAATGAGCGAGATTGCCACCTATTTATAATAGGCATAGGTCGGCCAACCGAACTCCTTCCTTTTCGGGAAAAAGGAAATCTTTTTTTTTTCCGAACCGACCTCCTTATCCTTAAGGAAGTTTCCCCCTTTCTTCGGGAAACTAAACCTATCGTTAGATATCTTCCGAGGGCGGCGCCGACCTAAGTTGTTGGTCGCCTAATGGGCCCGATGGCTTTTCCTTAAATGGGCCGAGCTGGATTTAGGAAGGGCTTTTTAGAGGGGTGCTAAACCCATCTCTAACAAGAACGTGTAAACTATGTATCCAAGTCCCTTTAGCATTTATTTAACCAATACTATTTCTTGTATATGATTTATATTTAATCTTGAAAGTTAAGCCATTTTTTAACGCTTTTCTTCATATTCCAAACTGAGGTTTTCTCCGGATTAACCAAGTGCCAGATTTCGACCCAAGGATGGACTGAGAGGGATTCAATGATATATTAGTAGAAGAGAAGCCACTGGATGTTCTCGTGGTATTTAGTCATGTGGAAGTTTGATGTGATACGCATGAACATGTAGGGATAGATGAGCCACAACATGAAGTAGAACCTGCATGATTAATGAAAAGAAACACATATCAATGGTTTCACTTACTCTTATGTGGCTTTTGTTTTTGTCAACAGCTTCGTTTCCTAGAACGGTTCAGTAAACCAAATCGGAGGAACCGAGTTTACAAAATCTAGATGAGAAAGGTAGTCCCGAGCACTTCGTGCTAGCTTGTCTGCCCTTGTGTTCTGTGCGCATGGAATATGCGAGATAGAGAAATATGAAAACTCTTTCCTGCTTCTCTCGTACTCCTCCAGATGCAATGAGAATGCTGGCCACTCCTCTGGTCTGAACACCATCTTCACCAATTCGGGACAATCTGTGACAAAAGTCACTGCGAGTCGACTTGCGTCGAGCATGCAGTGCATGGCCCATATAAGTGCCTCAAACTCCGTGTGTAGCGGAGAAATACTCCTTCGTACATTTTTTGCCCCCATCAAAATCCCAGCTGTACCTATTCCCGGACAATACCATCCCAAGCCCGCAGTATTGACCGTCTCTTTCCAAGATCCATCAATTTCACATTTTAACCCATCCTGAGCTGAAATTTTTATTGGTGGGTTCCGTTGTTGTGTAGTTTCCCTCATATCCATGACCTGTGCTAGTTCCCAAGCCTTTGCTTCCGCGGTCGCAGTTCGTAAGATCTCTCGTGGGTCCCGTTCCAAATTGGAATATATTTTGTCATTTCTCTCTTTCCAAATATACCATAATAGTCATGGATATACCGTCATGTCCTCGTGATTAGGAAGTTGCCAAAATAACTGTGCTATATTAGGAAATAAAGCATTCGTGGGGAATCTAGCCGGGTGAGTAGGAATCGGGGATAAAGCCCACACTTGTAGAGCTGGTGGACATTCAAAGAGCACATGATTTATTGTTTCATTCTCTGCACCACATCTTCCGCATTGCGAATCAGAATTTATGCCTCTAGACTTTAGCCGGTGCATGACCGATATACAACCCGATATGATTTGCCATAAGAAATGTTTCAGTTTTGGTGGACATCTAGCCTTCCACGCATGTCCTTGTAACTTACATACATCCGGTCCGTATGGTCGGTTGGGACCATCACTTAATATCATTTCCTGTGTAGTCATGTATCCCGATCTAACCGTGTATCTTCCGGATTTTGTAAAAGTCCAGCCCAGTAAATCTGGTCTATATTCCTTAGTCGTTGGGATGCCAGTGATTAAAGGTATATCTTCCGAAACGATTAATTGTTCAAGTAGTGGGAGATTCCACGTGAATGAAATAGGGTCAATCAATTGATTGACTTTTAGCTCGGGGTATAGATTATACCCCTTGCAGACAGCTGATCTCGGGCGAGATGCTGGAATCCATGGGTCATTCCATACAGAGATAGAAGTACCGGAACCAACTCTTTTAATAAGCCTTTTTTATACCAGAAATCGAGCGGAGATAATACTCTGCCAACCATAGGATGGAGAATACGATCAAATAGGATCCAGAGGAGTCCCATTTTTATATTTGTCTTATAAACGGTTTTGGAAGTTACAATCTTCATTACTTCAATCATTAGATAGATATTGATATGTCATTTATATGATGTGATCTAAATTGTATAAATCAATTTTCAAGTAATATAATCGTTTAAAAAAAAAAAGAGGAATATAAGAAGAACAAATAAACATTGTTTGTTTTTATTTTTGTATTGATTAAAATTTGAAAAAGAATTTAGGAAACAAAAATGGGGACGAAAATTCCACTTTAACAAGAAGTCTTAATATAAAAAAGCTTATGTGTCTTGATTCTTGATCACTAAACTTCAATTAGTTTATACTATAATTAATGGCCTGAAAACAATTCCACTTTGCCACTGCTACGTTCAAATATGGCTAGCATTTGTCTTGCTAGAAACAATTAAAATCTTTTGTAATTAATTAGAGGCTATACAAGTTTTCTTCATTTATCACAAAATTTATTTAACAAAAGAAATAGAATTGCCTAAAGTCATTAAAAACAAAATATGGAAAGTAGACCGCAATGAGAAAGTATTCGAGTATTTTGTAAAGTCACCGAGACAGTTATTTGTGCGAACAAAACAAAAGTTTAATAGTTTGTGTATTAATTAAAACAGAATGTGTTGTGTTATATCAATGTGTTATTCATATCACTTACAAACGCATACGCCATTAAGGCAATCATAGTTCAACAACCCTTTACTAAAAACACAGTAAAAAAAACATGTACCAAGGCGTTTGCAATGTTTATTAGATATGGCTTCGGTGTTGTAAGTGCCAACATCTTTAGATTCCATCAAACTTCTCGTTGATTGCACCTTTTTAATCACACCTGCAAAATATATTTTAAAGAAATTAAGTAACAAAAAAAATCATACATGAAAATAATCTAAATTAGATTTAATGTGGTAGAAACATAAGATTTACATGAGTTGAAAAGAAGAACAACCACTGACAACACTAAAATAAACTTCATGATTTTCATTTTTTTTTAAGTTATTCAAGTTTTTATTTTACTTTCATGCATGTCTCTTAATCTATATATATATAGAGACGTATTTCATATATCATATGCATAAACATTAAATACCTAATTTGTTGAAGAATATTCCTGAATTATTTTATTCAAAAATAAAAGATATTTTCCCAATTGATAATCTGACTTGACTATTGATCATTTCATATAATTTCTTTGAATGGTAAATTTAACTTTGATTCATTTGATTGGCAGTGATGAACCTAGACATAAATTTGGTTGGGTCTAGGTTCAGAAGTTCTCATGGAAATAATGAAAATAAGTGCTTAAAAAATAAGAATAATTTTGATCCCCAAAAAATGGAGTAAGTAGAAACAAATTTTAAAAATAGGATGAAGGAAGTTATGATTAAGGGTTGAAACAAAACAAACGGGAAATGATAAACCAAAGTTAAATAAAAAAACATGATTGTGTGATCTTATCTTATAGTGTCCAAAGGTGAAATTTACCATTTTATCCATTCAAATCATCATAATTTCAACTATAAAAAATGTTTATAGATATTAAAGTGCTGATAAAACAGAAGTTAGGTATTTTGGCTCAGGGTGGTGCAGGTATTTACCTTGGTTTACCTGAATGTTTTAGTGGGTCTAAAGTAAAGATGTTAGACTATATTAAAGAGCGAATGAAAGGAAGAATGACAGGTTGGTATGGTAGGTTGATTTCTCAAGGAGGTAAAGAGATTCTTTTGAAATCAGTAGCTCTAGCTATGCCAGTTCATGCTATGATGTGTTTTAAGCTCCCCAAATCAACTTGTGAGAATATATCAAGTGCAATGGCTGATTATTGGTGGAACTCAGCAGAAAATAAAAGGAAAACGCATTGGATAAGCTGGAAAAAGATGTGTATTCCCAAGGATCAGGGAGGATTGGGTTTTCGAGACATTCATCTTTTCAATCAAGCCCTTTTGGCGAAACAGGCTTGGCGCATCCTGCAGGTGCCTGATTGTCTCTTTGCCCGTTTCCTTAAAAGTAGGTATTTTCCTTATGTTGAATTTTTACATGCTGAAATGGGGGCTAGGCCTTCTTTTGCTTGGAGAAGTATTCTTCATGGTAGAGATTTGTTGAAAAAAGGTCTTTCCCAAATGGTTGGAAATGGCAAATCTTTGAGAGTTTGGTCTTCCCCTTGGCTAAAAGATGTAACAATGAGAGCGCCATTGATGAGGAATATTCTGGTGGATTTGGATTTGCGTGTTTCAGACTTAATTGATGCAACTTCTAAATGGTGGGACAGAGATAAACTTCGGGAATTATTCTACCCAAGAGATGCCCAGTTAGTATTGAAGATTAATCCAGTGTTAGAAGTTGAGGATTTCTGTGTCTGGGATCATAATAAAGGGGGTGAATATTCTGTGAAGTCAGGTTACTGGTTAGCGACGCAAATATTCAAAGATGAGGAACTAAGAGAGGCAAATATGCAACCTTCTTTAAATGGTATGAAAAATCAGATTTGGAATATCAAAGCTCCAAATAAGATAAAAACTTTTCTATGGAAGGTTCTCAGTGATGCTATTACAGTGGCGGATAATATCCTAAGAAGAGGGATGAAGATAGATGAAAGGTGCCAAGTATGTGGTTTGGTAGGAGAATCATCAAACCATGTTCTTTTTTACTGCACCCTTGCCAGGCAGGTTTGGGCCCTTTCTCTGTTTCCTTCTCCTGATGGAGGGTTTCATCGTGAATCAGTGTACCAGAACATTTCCTATGTTTTGGGAATTGGTTTATCTGTTGTTGTTCCAATTATGGTAAGAAGATCTTTTCCTTGGATTTTATGGATGCTATGGAAGAATCGCAACAACTTCATTTTTGAAGGAATGAGCTTCCATGCTTTAGATTTGGTGGATAAGATTTTGAATGATGTTAACCAGTGGTTCCAAGCTCAAGCTTTGGATCTTTCTATTCAAGCCCGTGAAAAGGAGTCCTTCGCAAAGAAAAAAACCGTTTGGTTGACTCCTCCGCAGCATTGGGTTAAATGCAATATTGGGGCATCTTGGAATAAAAGGTACCAATCTAGTGGAGCCAGTTGGGTTTTAAGAGATGAGGTTGGAAAAGTTTTACTTCATAGCAGAAGGTCCTTCTCATCTATTGAATCTAGGTTGGATGCAAATGCAAAAAGTTGGCTATGGGCTATTAATAGCATGAAAGACCTTGGCATCTCGAAGGTAATCTTTGCAGCTGAGTCTATTGATCTGTTGGGAGTGATTACTAGACCAGCGGCATGGCCATCTTTCAAGTTTTACTATTCATCTTTTGCTCGAGCGCTCCATCCCATTTCTTGTTGGCGCTTTGTGCATGAAAGGAAAGAAGCTAATCGTGGGGCTTCTCTAATAGAGTAGTGTTACAAGTGAGGATCCTTGGCAATCCTATGTAGCTGCTGGGTTTCCTTGTTGGCTTAAACATTTGTTTCTTTTGGAAAGCAATCTTGTTGTTGGGCAAGGTTCTTTAGTTTAAGCTTTGGTGATTGTTTTTTTATCCTTGTTTTTTCAACGGTTGTAAATCAGACTTTGTATCGAATTTTTAGTATATTTCAGAAGAAAAAAAAAAAAGATACTTCCCGAGTGACATGACACTATATCCCTTATCAATTAAATATAGTTTAATCTTTCTATAAAACAGAAGTCAAGTGACAAGTGTGTAAATGACAAGTGTCGTCCAAAAAATTTAAATAATTATTTTTTTGATATAACAAGATTTTCTAAATAATAAAAATAATTGCTAAAAGGGCCTTCACACCATTTACCCCACGAATTCCTTGATACCATTTTTATCTTTTTCAAAACCAATCTCCTCTCCTCTATCTCTCTTTCCACGATTTGTAAATACACGAGTATGTCCTCCAAAACCATGATCCTCTCTCCATCCAAAACTCAGGAACAAAAATCGTCAGAAAAAGAAACCACCATTACAAATCCGCAGAGTGATTTACGAAATTCCTCACCTTATGACTTGATCCTCATGGACTGGATATGAGGCAACAAAGGCTATAAGAATAGCAGAGATTGGCACAGAGTTGCACATCCCAATCGTTGCATTGACGGCTCACGCAATGTCTTCTGATGAAGCCAAGTGCTTGGAGGTAGGAATGGATGCTTATCTCACTAAGCCTATTGACAGAAAGCTAATGGTCTCTACCATTTTGTCACTCACTAGACCATCAACATTTTTAACGGATGAAATCTAACAAGAGAACTTTCTTAGGTTCGGGAATCTTGGATTTTGTATATATGTGAATTTGTAGTCTTGAGTCAAATATTTTGAAGCAGAGGTTTTTGAGGTGACAGAATCAAGTTTTTTTTTTTTTTTTTTTTATATTGCAATACCAAGAATGGTTGTACTTAAATAAGATACGTATACTTGTTTTGAAAGATGTGAAGTTTAAACGATGGAGTTCCATTGCTTTTGGTCTTAATGAGGTATGGTCCTGAAGCAAGAACAAGTTTTCCCTTGTGGATGTTTAACGCTCTGCCGTTTATAAGAATTGTTCAGGACACTGCATGTTGTTTTAACCGGCGAGAAAGACAAGCTCCTGTTGTTCATTAGTATATGGAAAAATAAAAAAAGATACAAAAATTGAGTAGAAGTTGAGGGAACAATTTACAAATTAAAAAGTTTATCTCTATTATAGAGAAAAAAATAGAGTTCCGAAAATATAAAGGAAAAAATAGCATCCTCTATTTTAGAGGTAAACTAGATTTTGGACCCGCGCATTTGCGCGGGTTTTATATCTCAAAAATTTATTAGATCACTCCACCACAATTATGTTTTAATCTCATTCATTAATATTTTTTGACACGCTAATATTTTATGAATTATCGTCATGTACGGGTTATATTTTTTGATTCCATATAAAAATTTAAATCAACATTTTAATCGGCATTGAGGATGGCTGGCAATTTTTTTATATTTCATTTCATCTATGAGGGTGAATATAATATTTTTTTAAAACAATAAAATGTTTACTCTTTTTTTTTTAGACAAAGTATATTTGTGGATGTGAAAGTTTGAGAAGTATTGACAGTTTTATTTTTGGTATAGAAGAATTATATATTTTACTAAAATTTTAACCACCCATGAGGACGGGAATCAATTTGTTGTTGTTTTTCGTTTTTATGTTTTATATTTTGTATGAAAAATATATTTGTGTAATGTTTGAGATGTGTTGATAATTTTAAGTATAAATTCTATATTTGTGTAAGGTTTGTGATATGTTAATAATTTGAAGTAAATATTATAAACAGCCAGTTATAATTTTTATTTGTTTTCGTCTAAAATTTGAAGTCAAGATTTTAATCAGTTCTTAAGAAGGCCGACAGTTTTTTTTCCTCATATCATTTCATCGATGAGGGCAGAAATAATATTTGTTTTAGATCAAATGTTTAGTTCTTTTTTAGAAAAAATATATGGATGTGAAAGTTTGAGATGTATTGACAGTTTTATTTTTGGTATAAATGTATTATATATTTTACTAAATTTTTAATCTGCCATGAGAACAGGAAGAAATTTTTTTATTTGTTTACATTTTTATGTTTTTTATATTTTGTATGGAAAAATATATTTGTGTAATGTTTGAGAGGTGTTGATAATTTTAAGTATATATTCTAACCCGCCTGTAATAATTTTTTTGTATGAAAAAATATATTTGTGTAAGGTTTGAAAAGTATTAATATTTAAGTATAGATATAATCCATCCGTTATAAATATTTTTGTAACCCGCCAACCATTATTAGTTTCTAACTCGCTCTTGAAATATTCTAATCCGTTAGTTATAAATATTTTAACCCACCCGTTCAAGAACATATTTGTAATGGATTATCAAATTTGGCCGATATTGATTTATTTTTTTCATCTTCTAATTAGTTGGGTATATTCCCAAAAATCTAGTGCTAAATATTAGTTTAATTCTGAATTTTTATTTTTAAAAAATAAAAATTCGATTTTTATCTATTCTATAATTTTAAGAATAGATTCTAACCCACCTCTAATAATTTTTTATATGGAAAATTATATTTGTATAAGGTTTGAGAATTGTTTATAATTTTAAGTATAGATACTAATTCTTCCGTAATAACTTTTGTTTGTAACCCGTGAACCTTTATTAGTACTAACTTGCTCCTGAAATATTCTAATTCGCCCGTTATAAATATTCTAATCCGCCTGTTCAAGAGCATCTTTAAAGGTAATTATC
This sequence comes from Alliaria petiolata, assembly GCA_020283515.1. Lineage (NCBI taxonomy): Eukaryota > Viridiplantae > Streptophyta > Magnoliopsida > Brassicales > Brassicaceae > Alliaria > Alliaria petiolata. Next base: position 450,316,196 of record JAHZTW010000001.1, on the reverse strand, counting down.
AATTTTGGCCGAAATGTTTATTTTTTATTCTAATTAGTTGGATATATTCCCAAAAATCTCGTACCAAATATTAGTTTAATTTTGAATTTGTATTTTTAAAAAATAAAAAATCGATTTAATCTATTATGCTTTTATATTTTCTTTCGTAAGTTTATTCTTTTTTATTTAAAAATGTCTAATAATTAAATCCAAATATTTGTACCAAATATTCTTTTATATTTTCTTTTCGTTAGTTTATTCTTTTTTTT
>JAHZTW010000001.1:450173869-450308457 GCA_020283515.1 Alliaria petiolata | reverse complement strand
AAGAAACCACCATTACAAATCCGCAGAGTGATTTACGAAATTCCTCACCTTATGACTTGATCCTCATGGACTGGATATGAGGCAACAAAGGCTATAAGAAGAGCAGAGATTGGCACTGAGTTGCACATCCCAATCGTTGCATTGACGGCTCACGCAATGTCTTCTGATGAAGCCAAGTGCTTGGAGGTAGGAATGGATGCTTATCTCACTAAGCCTATTGACAGAAAGCTTATGGTATCTACCATTTTGTCACTCATTAGACCATCAACATTTTTAACGGATGAAATCTAACCAAGAGACACTTTCTTAGGTTCCGGATCTTGGCTTTTGTATATATGTGAATTTGTAGTCTTGAGTCAAATATTTTGAAGCAGAGGTTTTTGAGGTGACATAATCAAGTTTTGTTTGTTTGTATACTGCGAGACCAAGAATGCTTGTACTTAAATAAGATACGTATACTTGTTTTGAAAGATGTGAAGTTTAAACGATGGAGTTCCATTGCTTTTGGTCTTAATGAGGTATGGTCCTGAAGCAAGAACAAGTTTTCCCTTGCGGATGCTGAACGCCTGCCGTTTATAAGAATTGTTCAGGACACTGCATGTTGTTTTAACCGGCGAGAAAGACAACCTCTTGTTGTTCATTCGTATATGGGAAAATAAAAAAGGATACAAAAATTGAGTAGAAGTTGAGGGACCAATATACAAATAAAAAAGTCTATTTCTATTATAGAGAAAAAAAATAGAGTTCTGAAAATATAGAGGAAAAAATAGCATCCTTTATTTTAGAGGTAAATATAGAGGTGAGTTGGAGAGAATTTCCTATAAACTAAAGTTTTTCTTCTAAAATAAAGGTAGATTAGAGAGAAACATGAAATGGTGGAGATGAGACGACGATATGCCACCACAATTCTGACGTTCAAGCCATCTTTGAACATAATATCTTGTCTTGTGCACGTAACCAATTTGAACAATCACCATTGCTATTAAAACCTTCATATCTCATCATTTCCTACATTAGCTCGGCTATTTGAGAGTGAGAGAGAAAGAGAGACAATAGGGGAGAGAGATAAAGGGGATATTTATAACATTTTTGCTTATTATTTACTTATTTTTGCTTGTTATTTATAATATTTTTGCTTATTATTTACATTGTTTTTGTTGTGAAACGTTACCGTATGCGAACCACCGTTTGAACACTAGGATGTCTATCCATTTTGTTAGTGGGGTGGTTTTGTAATCAAACAAAACAAAAGTGTTATTTTTGGTTTGAATTGAACAACAGTAAAAAATCGTGTTACTCACTACTCATAGGGACTATGGAAAAAAAATTGTTTTTGTTCATGGATTAAGCCGATGGGGGTAACTCAATAATTTGTCAAAACGAGTCTCACGAAATTAAAACTCTTAGTAGTTATACATTTTAAAATTCGTTTTCAATCAGACGAGACTGAGATCCTGGTTGAAGAGCCACCATGTATCCTGTTTGATTGAAGTCCGGAGTCAAAAAGCTGTGCTACTGAAGAGTATAACCTCATAGATACTTGCCGAGATCTACCTTCGGGAGCAAAGAAGCGGCTCTCGACATGGATCATTGCTGAGATCTCCCTCATCATGGCTTCTATAGCCTTTATGTTGCCAACGATCTTCATAGATCATCTACATGAGTTCTCCAAACTGGCTGTATTCGCACTGGTGTTTACGGGCTCTCCTCTAGCCAGCTCCCTCGTCGTTAAGCTGATGCTCGTCTTGCTCGAGAAGATGTTCCCTTCTTTCCATCGCTTGTTGTATGTCATGTACGGTATCAAATGCAACATGAAGAGGTTCCTGATACCGTGCTCTATAGCAGCCGGATACTTTGCTTTGTTTGACGGACTAGATTTACATATCAGGCAATTTTAGTACCTGGAGAAGATGTTGCTCTATGTTGCTCTATGTTGCAGATGCCACCTCCATATGATTTTTTTTTTTTTTTTGATCACAAACCTCCATATGAGTTTTCAAATCCAAGTTTTAATAAAACAAAAACATAAATCCATTTAGTAGTTAACTAAACTAAAGTTTTATTTTTATGGGGTCATAATAATTTTACTAAAAAAAAAATTATATTTTCTAAAATTTGGTGGGGTGGGGTCAGGTGACCCCTCTCCTCTTTTATTGTTTAGATGAATATTTGTGTACTATTTATGCCCCAAACAAAAATGAATATATATGTACTGAGACGTTGACAATTAAGGATGTGTGTCAAATATCCATCCCATTTAGACTTACATGACTCATTGATTATCAAGTTCTATCATCAAAGTAAATCGGTAAGGTAGATTTTCTGATTAAAATTTTTTAGGTTTGTTTGATATCAAGAGATGGAAAAGTATCTCCTAAAAAAAATATGTCAAGATAGCAAATCAACCATAATTACGGATGAGAATGTAAGCCAATATACTGCTATTTTGTTTAAAACATAAGTTTGTAAAGATTTTTCTACAAACAAGCATCTTTTCATCTTTTTTGCAAAAGGGTTTAGTGATCTGCTTTTTGGTTCCATACCATATACACCATTCTTCCAAAGCTTATGTGAATGAGAAAACCAACCATACCAGAAAAACATTAATTTCAGTTGTAAAAAAAATAATCTAAAAAAAAAAAATGGGTTTTATTTGAAAGATCTTCAGCGGTTTCTTGGCAAAGATGACGCCGAGAAGGCTTTCAGCTTGTCCCAAGAAAAGCACAAGGACAAAATCAGCAAGACCCTTTTCATTCAATGGATGGTATCACTGTTTTTTGTTTTGTTTATATCGACAAAGTCTTTTAAATAGTTTTTGTTTATTGGCATATGCGGTCTTACAAACGCCATAGATCTATCCGCTTGTCATTAGAAGACACATATTGAGTTTCCAACATAATCAACACTATTGCAAATATGGTGCTTGCTTTAGTGTTGGTAGTTGTAGTTGGCTTTCCGTTGTTAGGACTCGACTTAACCTATCCTTTATTCTTGAAGATCGTAATCACAAATTCCTTCCTCTTTACCTATTTGTTTGGGTTAGTATGGAAGAGTATATACGATTGCATGGTCTTGTTCTATGCGATTCATCCATTTGATGTGGACGATGAGTGCGAGATAGACAGTCTCGAGGTAACACAAGAAATTCATTTTTAGTGTATTATATTTGCTTAACACATAGATCTAACGTGTGTGTGTTTTTGTTGTATTGAAATATAGATAGTTGTAGAAAGAATGAACTTGAGTGAGACGATCTTCATAGGAAGGGAGGACAAGAAGCATCACATATTCCTCAACACCCTTCTCTGTACCAAGTCGATCATGAACAACACCCGTAGTAACCACTGCTCTTGGAATTGTACTACTGATCGAGAGGTCATGTGATGCTGGAGGTTAGTTTTTTCAAATGCATGCCCACTTTCCTTATGATTATCACAAAACATAACCAATTATGCTTATCACTAACACAAATATGTGTTTTCTTTTGCAACAGTCGTGGTTGCAGCAGCATGGATTGGAAAATGTGTATCTGGTGGTTAACTTATTAGTTAGATTGGGTTTCTGTTTGTAGCTAGGATTTCATCTTAAGACTTATGGAGGCAACAAGTTGTGTTTTTTGTAGACATTTCTTTTGGTGAATACATTTGCTGATGATTTCACTTTTGAAACAGTTTGAATCTTTCTGCTGCAATTTCAATTTTAATGACAAAATAATTCAGCTTTTGACATATCTTAGAATTTAATTTAGAATGAAGTTTAAAAAGTTTTTTCTGATAAAAAATAAATAGTTTAGATAATTTCTCATTTCTCCTGAAATTTCCACTGTTATAATAGACGGAGAGGGAAGCACCACCGAAAAATGGAGGTGGTGCCCAAAGAGCGAAAAAACAAAAATTCTTGTGGGGAGATTAGGGTTCAAGATTTTCAACATTAGGGACCAACTTCTTGGAAACAATGGAGGTAATTTCTCATTTCTCCTGAAATTACTTTATTAAGCATGACTTTGTTTCCTTCGCCTTCCTTTGGGAGTTTGGAGCCTCGCACAATTGGATTCTTAACTGCATTCCACACTGCAAATTGAACCTTTCCAAAACTTCATTTGATGAATTAAAATCATCTTTGGACCAGTGATGTTCGCTATGAAGATGGCGTAATCACTTGATTTGCGACAAGAAGCTAATATAGATTTTCAGTTTTCTTTTCAAAGTCTCAAAATAAGACGCACTTGATGTAACATAATTTTTTGGTTTGAATATATTTTACATTCACTTAAAAAAAAAAATCTCCGTCTTAAATGGAACACGCAACCGAACTTCGTTGGTGAGATCACTATTACGAGAGTTGAACATGTTACCCTTATTGCCTAGCTATATCCATAACCAAAACGCAAACAAAATACCAAAAATTAATTTTCACGTTAGCATCAAACAAATTACTTTAATTTAATTTTCACATTGCTTTACAACAATATTATAGTTAAGCTTATATAGTTTGAATCTTTATGCTGCAATTTCAATTTTAAATGGCAAAATAATTCAGTTTTTTTACATATCTTAGAATATAATTTAAAATGCAGTTTAAAAAGTTTTTTCTGATAAAAATAAATAGTTTAGACGACTATCTTTATGGTAAGATGCTAACAATATACGCTTTCTCTTCCAAATTAAATATTGATTTATTTCTTTTTTTGTTATAAAATAAATTGTTTATGATTCTACAAATATTTTAATAAATTTATCTGTTTTTATTCCTAATTAGATTAATAAATACTATTGAGTTCCAATAGTAAAATGTGGATAAAATTGAATATTTTACTTTTTAATCTGTATGAAATAACTTTAAACAACATTTAAACTGAAACAATGTTTTTAAAAAATTCGTTTTAAGTTTGTATGTTGACACAAACGTGGGGAAAAAAAATTTGTAAAATGTGGAATAATCTTATGTGAGTAGTTCCGTCAAAAAAAAAAATAATAATAATGTGAGTAGTTTCTTTGTTTGCCTAGTTAAGATTTTAATAATGTAAAATTAGTGTCTATAATTATGTAATAGTAAACCACATACAGCAAATTAGTCGTTGTAGTATAGTGGTAAGTATTCCCGCCTGTCACCCGGGTTCGATCCCCGGCAACGGCGTTAATTTTTTAATAAGTAGTTTGACAAGTAATTCAAGGAAAAATAAAATAATGGCTTCGCCCGGTTTCGAAGCGAAGACCTTCAGACGTGATAACCAACTACACCACGAAACCAGTATGTTTAATAAGACAGCTAAGCTTTTATATACTCAAATATGTTTTCGGTCAGGGTTTACCATTAAAAGGAGTCTGCATTTAACCGGAAATAACCGCACATAGTACGTAGACTTCAGGGGGACGAAGACATATTATTATTCATTCGCATACTTTGTTACAAATTTAATTAAGTAACAAAAATAATAGTGGCCACCTGCGACCTTCGCGTTATTAGCACGACGCTCTAACCAACTGAGCTAATGGGCCTTTTATACAGTTTAAGCAAGCAGTTTTTATATTTCTTCAAAAACACGATAACTAAGGGATCTTTTTTGTTTTTTGTACAGCTGAAGGACGAAAACACTTTAAATACTATTACCCGGAAGATAGATTATATCGTCAGTTTCATAATAATGTTTCTTTTCTTTCAGAAGAGCATGATTTTTTTTGTTTTGGAAATGGAGTTCCTGAGCTATATCCATTATTTTCATTTGCGTAGTACGTGAGCTTATATTACATATTTTCATGAACATTGTGATGGTTCACTTAGTTTTTTTTGAAGTGATTTGAAGAATTACTTATCAAATTATATCCTAAATGTAAGAGATGCATGTTTGTATTTGGTTCAATCCGGATAAACTGAATTAATTTACATCAAATCGAACCGAAAAAAATTCCTTTTCTTCTGCAAGTTGCATGATTGATCTTCCCTCAATCTGGTCGATCCGAAATGTCGCGTCAAACATGGGATCGATCGATCTGAGGTAGAACGATCGATCTACGAGGCTTGGGTCGATTCAAAATATCACGTCTTCTCTCCTTATGTTGGATCGATCAATCCAAGTGAGGCTCGATCGATCTGAGCTCCGAGAATGCATGTTCTGCAAGTTCGCGCAATCTTCCATTTTTATGCCTGAAATCCAACACAAGAATGGAGGGCAAGATGGTTGAATAAGATGAGCATGGTGATGAAAGAAAAACCACAATTTTTTGCTTATTTTTTTCTTTTGTTTTGCTTATTTTTTGCTTTTGTTTTGCTTATTTTTATAGAGATAAGAATAGATGAATATTATTTCCATTGAATTATGTATAAAGTAGCCATTTGAAAAAAGAAAGAGAGGACAAAAAGCGTCACATATTACCCAACACCATTCTCTCTACCAAGTCGATCATGAACAACACCCGTAGTAACCGCTGCTCTTGGAATTGTACTACGGATCGAGTGGTCATGTGAATCTAGAGGTTAGTTTCTTCAAATGCATGTCCACTTCCCCTATGATTATCACAAAACAGAACCAATTATGCTTATCACTAACACTAATGTGTGTTTTCTTTTGTCGCAATTGTGGTTGCAGCAGCATGGATTGAAAACTGCGTATATGGTGGTTAACTTATTAGTTAGATTGGGTTTCTGTTTGTAGCTAGGATTTCAGAAATAGTGATTGCACATTATTGCTTACTTGCTTACTTGCTGTAGAGCTCTGTTTCTCCTTATTTTGTTCTTGCTCAATGATTTGATTCTAATGCCATTTGTCATGATATTCTTTCCAAAAAAGCTGTGAGATAATGATTGGATGTTTGTTGGACAATTCACTGCTTGATAGTTTATGTCGGCAGCTTTACCATGAATTAGCAATAAGACTAGTTTAGAGATCATATTTCTACATACATTGATGCAAGTTAGGATTTCCTCTCTCTCTCTCTTTAAACTATACACTGCACAAAAAACAAAAGAGAACAAAAAAAGCATTTGGTTTCCCAGCTGAGCTCACGCCATACCAACAACACCACAAATACAACAACATGAGATCGAGATTGAAGAGCCATCACAAACACAATCACACGAGATCGAGATTGAAGCCATTAAAGATCCACCACAAATACAATCACACGAGATTGAGATTGAAGAGCCATCATGTATCCCGTTTGATTGGAGTCAATTCAACTCCAAAAGCTGTGCTATTGAAGAAGAGCAGAGCCTCCTAGATACTTGCCGAGATTTCCCTTCGTAGGTAGTTTATAATTAAAAGGAGTCTGCATTTAACCGAAAATAACCGTACATAGTACGTAGATTCTCAGGGGGGCGAAGACAACATATTCTTTCGCATACTTTAAGTAACAAAAATAATAGTGGCCCATGCAGGTTTCGAACCGCAGCACGACCCTCTCTGAGGTTTTGGGCCGAAGTCTGTAATCCTCTAGGTCTGAAACCACATGTAGTATTAGTTTCGTCCCAAGCCTCCTTTCGATCATGTGACCTTTAGACTTTGGGTAGAATCCTTTACCAGCTAACGACACTTGGTCTTTCTTGTTTGACACACTCAATGTTTTTTTTTTACAGCAGAAGGAAGAAAACACTTTAAATACTATTACCCTATGTTTTTACATAATTAAAAAAGTGTTATAGCATATGATGGAGACTAGTTATTCTGTTTTCAATAATGCGAAGATCAATCTCCTCCTCCCAAAATGATTCATGAATATCGCAAGGCATGTGAATAAAGATTTTGTTTGATGCTAACGTGAATAGCATGAGCCCCCTCACGTAACAAGCATTATACAATATGAACAATCCATTGCCGATGTTGCTCTTGCAAATCAATAAGGTACATGTTTTGAAATGGCATCGTTTTAAAGAGTTAAATTTTTTTCTTCATGAATGAAATGGAAGTAAGAATAGAGAGAGAGAGAGAGAAGAAGAAGTGCAATATTAGCTCTCAGCTAAAGCTGGAAACTAATTATCAGTAAAACAGAAGTAATCGTTTTTTTTAAGGATTAAGAGAGCTTATCACAACGAACTCTGAAACATTTTTAAGCCCAATGTGTTTCTTCTTCGTAAGCCTTCACTAGAGTGGAAGAGACAGGGAAAGATAGGAAGCGTAGAGAAATTACAATATGGAGCAAGCCTTTTGTGCTTTGCTCTTCTTTTTCTTCTGCTTCGGAGGTTGAAGAACCACTCTGATCGCTGCATCAAACACCGCCTTCACGTTCTGCATTTCAGTTTGAAAAAAGTTTCAGGCTTAAGAAAGCTACCAAGTAAAAGAGCAAGCTCATCAAAAATTTTAACTATTTTGTTCTTACCTCCTGTGATTTTGAACTGCATTCGATGTACGCAGGAGCTCCAATTAGCTTCCTTAGTTCCTCTCCCTTTGATGCCCAAAATGAGGAATGGTTAAAAGGGTTTCGTTTAAGTACCGAGCGGAGTAGATTGAACCTAATTGAAAGATTGTTTTTGTGTTTACCTGAGCAGTGGTAATAGGTACAGCACCAGGGTGGTCAATGAAGAACTGTTTGTCATCCCGAAGATCTGCCACATTCGATGAACACAAACCATAGGCAGTTAAGAGTCAAGGTGGATTTCCGAAAGTGAAGTGAAGCATTATGTATTCTTAGTAAGAAACAGAGCCGGTTACACCAATTTTGACACAAGATCTTGTAATAAGCCTTTCCTAAAGGTTCATAGTTTGCTATATGGCTGATTACATGCATATGGTTAACAATCACGACAAAATGTGAGATACAGAGAAGCCATTTGACCCAGAAACATCAGAGACTGGCTTCTAAACCTACACTATCGCAGCATTTGTATTACTCTGAGAACCAACCTTAATTTTCACTAGAACAAAAGAGCTAATAACTACCAAATGAATATATTACTGGAGGTGAACAAATCAAAACAGAAGGTAATGTCCACTAGTGTCACAAAGGAATAAGCAGAGATATATGCATCAAAAAACAAATGCAAGAAAGGAACGTACCTAGTTTGGTTCCAACGAGAACTATTGGGACACCAGGGGCATAGTGCTTCAGCTCTGGGATCCACTGCAAACACAAGATAAAAAAAACTAAATCACAACCTAAAAGATTTATATAATTTCTCATCTCAAAAAAACTTGTTAGCAAATTAGGAACGCACCTTCTTGGACACATTCTCGTAACTAGCCTTACTGATGAGAGAGAATGCTAAGATGAAAACATCAGCACCTCGGTAACTCAACGGTCTTAATCTGTTATAATCCTCTTGCCCTGTTTACAACAAGACAAAGTTCAGACCCATGAAGAAAAAAGCCATAGCCAAAAGCCAAAAAGCCAAAAGCCAACAAGACTAAGTAAGATCCCCCTGAGGTTGAGAGTTTATGTTACCTGCGGTATCCCACAATCCTAGGTTCACAGTGCTCCCGTTAACAACCACATTTGCGCTGAAGTTATCGAAAACAGTAGGAACATAATCCTGTTCCACAGAGATTCACAAAGTAAATTGTTCACCATCCAAAAGAAACTGTGGATTCATTCATATATGGCCACAAGCAAGAAGGTTTTCTTTGCTTTGTGCTCATTAATGATTAACAGAGAAGCATGACAAAACCAAAATGCACATAGAGAATACATTTTTTTGCAGCAACGTCCTTAACATAACAACACATCATATATAATCCAATCTATGAAGAACCGAGATGTGATTGAAAACATTTAGCAATCGATTGAGAAGGTGAAGGAGAAGGAAGATTATATACCGTAGGAAAAGTGTTGCTGGTGTAAGAAATCAGCAAACAGGTTTTACCGACAGCTCCGTCACCAACGGTCACACACTTTATGAACCTCGAAGCGCTCATTTCCTCTTCTTCTCCAGATTCTTCACCAGAATTGGAGCTACGTGATCACACAAAGGATAAGTATAATCCCCTCGAAGAATTCAAACCTCAGATCTACACCTGAGGAAACAACAGAAGAAGAAAAAAAATCCCCTAAAATAGAAACAAAATTCCTCCGCTTCAATTCGCCATCTCCGGTACGAAACAAACAAGAAAAACCCTAGAAAATGTTGAAACAGGAAACCCTAAAGCGAAATCGGGAATGTGAGAGATGAGAAGAAGGTGATCAAAGAAGAAGAATGAGCGTGAAGAAGATGAATCGTATCGAGAACTATTGGGACAGAGAAAGAGAGAGAGAGAGAGAGAGAGAGGAAGTAGAAAAGTGATGGCCGGAAATTTATGCCATTGAAGCGTTCACAAAAGGAACAATCTCCTCCATCAACTTCCCGATTGTTTTGCTTTATTTATTTTTCTCGTTTCACCTTTCTGTTTAATTTGTTTCTTTTTTTTGTTTTGAAGTTTGTTTGTTTTTTCTTTAATTTTTATTACTCCCTGTCTATTTCTTTTTTCTTTAATCGAAATTCCTCATTCTTGTTATTATTTTTTATTTATTTTTTTACATTTGTGATTATTATATATTGATACAGTAAATTTTGAATGTCACATGCTCTGCAACAACAACATTCATTTATCTCATGCCTTCACAGTTTACAATCCACACACATATATCGTGTCTTACGAGTATTTTGACTATAAAATGAAGCGTCACAGAGGTTCTTAATTTTGGTTATGAACATAATTAAACAATCATATGATCAGTGAATAACTCATTAGACATTTGTCATGTTGATATTATTTTGTGCACGCAAACAGTTAAAATGAAAAAAAAAACACTTTTTAATAGAATACAACTACGTATTTTATGAGGAACCTCATTCTAATTAATAATATCCAATGATAAAACTCAGATTACTCACCAGTGAGATCAAGTAAGATTCGTATAAACACAGCAAACTCCACAAGTTACAAACCGTGAACCGCTTTGAAAATCCGAGGAATAAACCAGAGACCTAAACCGGGTTATACAATCCGACCAGCAATCCAAACACACAAGTCTCTCTTCCTGATCCTCAAAACGACCCAACCAAATCTTTTAACAAACTGTTACCTCTTTTTTTTTTTTAAACCAATATGTGATTCTCTATACTTTGATCTCCTCGTATCTGTCACCAATGGCACCGCCTTTCTGCTTTTGGAACTCCATGAACCGAAGCGTACTTGCAAAGAACGATTCAGCAGATGGATCAGACGCCGTCGATTCTTCCTTCTTGATCAGTTTGATCAAGCTCTCGACTGATTCAACTGTTATCTGTGGAATCCCTTTCTCATAGAAATAGAGGTACCTGCGAGAAACCCACATTACATTAAACCTTATACACAATGAAGTTGCTTAGTACTAAGGATGAGAAAATGACATAAAACGTCGTTTACTTGTTTAGCATCTCGATGAAGAGGGTAGCTGATCCTGTACTAGTACCCCGAGCTGTGCTGGTCATTTGTTGAGCCGAATTTGCAATTTTAAGCGCTCGTTTGAGACAAAGCAGAACCCTAATTTCAAGTCAAAAGATACGATGATGAGCTGGTAAAGTTTAAAAAAAACACGCACTGTGGTCTATTGCACACTTGAAATATATACCTTTCTGCATCTTGTATTGCCTCATGATCTTCGAGCCAGAACAGATGAGAACATCCATACACAGCTCGACATTGGTCAGGTTTCTTTAGAAGTTTCGATGAATACTGCAAAAAAGGACACGTTTGCCCTTATCAGCCTTGAAACAGAGAGAGCCCAATTGAATCTATGAAAGAACAAATTAACGTATCATGAGGAAATACCCCCATAGCCTTGTGTGTCAAAGTATCTCTATTCTCAACACCAAATACGTGCATCCTTTGCAGAGTTCCAATTATAAGTTGTAAAGCAGTAACTTGGGCCTTTGAGTCCTATTAAAAAGACAAGTTATCCCAAGCATGAGAAAGACTAAACTCACCCACTTATTTTGATTTAGATACCAAACATGGAAACGGTGGTAGCACATTGTCGTCCACGAAAAATATTAACTAACCGAAATTTCTTCTTCGTATAAGATGTATGCCTGGGTGAAAAACTCGTATGCAATTGGCTCTTCATCACACTTATTCGCAGCCTGACGAAATACGAAAAATCTGTGAGAACTTTTTACTGGTGTCATGTCAGTTGCATAATACTGCGTACAAAGGGTAATTTATTTACCTCAGCACATTGCAAGTATAGCCGGAATGCCAAGTCAGGTGATGGAGCATTAGGTAGTGCTTCGATAATCTGCAACAAGCAAAAAGCTCCATCACATACAGACAAGAATTGAAGACGATAATGGAGTCGGAGTAATACCAGTTGAATTTGGCCAAGTTTAACTAAGGGAATGTAGCTCTGAACACTCTAGGCACGTGAAAAATTATGAAAACTTACCTGATTTAGAAATTGAAAGATTTTAGTAGGAGACACCGAAGCCTCTTTTCCAAAAGGATTGTCTCCTTCCACTGGCAATCGCCTGATTAGCTACAATTAAATACAAAATAGATAACAAAATTATATAGTTTTAAGAAGAATTTTTTTCATAAACTTTACCAGATGCACTTTTATGCAGTGTAACAGATAACAAGAAACAACAAAACCATGTCATAAAAACTATGCGGGGATATAATGATTGGCATCACAAAACTTCATTCTATGCATTTTGAATAACTTCGTTTAAGAAATCAAACCTTTAGAGCAGAAACTACAAGGGGAGGAACAGTGAACTTTAAGCGCTTTGGCCCTCCTGTCAGGAAATGCTTCTTCAGGATACTGATTATCTGAAATTCAATGAAACAGCTTCAAAGACTAAAAGCCAAAACCTTAAAAGAATGTTGAAGTGCATGATGACTCCATGATGACTCCTGGTGATAAAGTACAGTATATTGACTAGGAAAATTACAAACAACGAATAGAGGCAACAGGGAATGAATGCAATAGAACTGACGCCCTAAAACATGAAAACTCTAAATGCAAGCCAATAACTAGAAAGCCTAATGTCAACATGAAGAGATGATACAAATAATGAATATGAATGTTCAAGAGCTTCATGCACCTTAAACATCTCTTCTGGGTCATCATTATATAACATGTGAATGAGACGCGCAACAGAATTCTGCTCCTCCTCAAAATCATCTTCATCAACCTAAAAGAGTAGAAAGATATGTACCGAAATTAAAAATCAACTTTATTTTGGGGTTCCGGCTCCTTTTTTTTGTAATTTAGGAGTAATTAAGAGAATATAGGTCTCGAAGCACAAGATAGAAAGTATCACTAAATGATTATAACAACCTCAACACCTTGCGGCTCATCCAGATCGTTGATAAGTCCTCTGATCAGTTCAAGCAGTGCTTCAACCTACCAAAGTGAAACCAGACAGAGACATTTAATTTTACCACACAAATGATTCAACCCATAAGGCAAGGGAGCGAATGTATCCTACCTTATCTGCTGTAGCAATAAGAGTATTGTTTTTCATAATGCTTCGAATTATAACAGTAGCCATTACTCTCTTTGTCTCATTATCAAGGTACTCCATTACAAGGGGATAGTTTGTTAGTTTAAGGGCGGTGACAACATCATTATACTTCTCAAGGGGAGCACTTAAAAGGGTGACAATCTCCTTTGTTGCACGGGTGTCATCAATCTTTCCTTTTCCGGACAGTTGCTTAATACATGATCCCTGGGCAGAGAAAGTGGAGGACATTAAATTCACACTCATTCATCCAATGTACCTTATTCCAGCAAAACATAAGTATAAGATACATATAATAGAATACTACTAAAACTGCTGAACCAAAATCGGCTAGAAGAATAAAAAAAACAAAGATAACCTGAATCCAGTTTTTTTTTTATATATAACAGAATGGCAACTTCCGACACAGCTATCATGAATTTATCAATATCTCAGCAATGTGAATACAAAAACAAGTTTATCTAAGTAATGAAATCCAGAGAGCCTAAGCACCACTGACAAAGTAAGGAGTATGTAAACTTGGCTTAAGAAGAGAACAATAGGTATACAGTCACTAAAAGAAAACTGACCAACACTTGGTCCGCATAATCAAGCCGATCAGGGTGAACATGGAGAGTAAACTTGAGAAGCGAGGAATATAGGGTTACTGCACTCAGAATTGGCATGTCTTCTTGTGCTTCTATCACCTTCAACATCATAGTATTTCCACTAAGAATTGTATTCCATCAAAGGAAAAAGACATTAAACCACGTAATTTAAGAAGTAGAACAAATATTCAGAAAGTGTCATGTTTTGCAGCGAATATATCCACCACATAAAGAACGCTGCATGTTTCTACACGCTGATGGAATCGTCTAAGTGAAGAGTTTTACTTAAGAAAGAAATGTCAAGCAACAAAATACTAGCGCCTTTTTTATGTCTTTCGTGATGCTATCAAGCCAGGTCAACATGATCTCTAAGCTAGCATTACTTTCCTCCTATTTTGCAGAAACCAAATTGCAAGTTTGCAACTTCATATACCCAGCAAATTGATGGCGTACACATAAAGGTTACCTTTCCAATTGCATTATTCAACTTTGAGAAAGCTTCCACTTGCAGGAAATAAGGTAATACTTCAGCATTTAAGGCAGCGTAACTTGACAGCCTCTCCATTAAACGTGAAAGCACTGTCATGATGTCAACTGATGGCTGAGAAATAAACCAGAGAGAAAGTGAGAGAAACAGGAGATTAGTGAACTACTAACACCAAAATATCCGAAAGTGCAGTTGATACTAATCCATAGTGAAGAACCATCCACACTTTCTTGTCTAATACAACCAAATTAGATAAATTATGAGGGGGTTACTCAGACTACCTGAAGTTGTGGACAAGCCCCAAGAAGTACATCAAGAGTCTGCAAGTGATACTCGTCAGGAAAAACTTGAATGATGCAGTCCATTAGGTAATATTGGGCAATCTCATCTCTGCAGTTCACTATCTGAGAAGTCAGAAAAAAAATTAGCTTCTGGTTAAGAATAAGTTAAGTCTTTATATGTATGTGTGTGTACAGAATATAATATTTTACCTGCTCTAAGACTCTAGGAAGAACTGTATCTCTGTACATATCAAGGTCCACACCTTCTAACTGACTCAGCACATGAAGATTCTTGCCAACCTGATACGTGAGGAACGCACACTTCCATCAGTATAAAACGAATGGTAGGCACTTTCAGTACACTGGTACCAGCTGTAATAAAGTCATATTACAAGGTCACGAAGCTCGCTCCTTTCCTTCTCCCGTCTCTCCTTTTCTCGATCAGGTCCCTGCAGACCAGAAAGCCCGACAGCAAGCCTCAACTCAGGGTCATCAAAGGGTAATGATTCACAAGCAATACAACACCTGCATGATCAGAATCATGCCCTCATACTACATTTATATCTCCATTATGCGCCATCATTCTGGCAAGCTCGTTTCCAAAATGAGTAGAAGGGTGTATAACAATCTCGAATCATGACTCACCTGGTGTTGCATTCTGACCCAGAGTTTATTCATCTCAGTAAAGTTCAGTAGTACAAACTCCACAGCATCTGTGACTGTATCAGCATCTCTGCAGAGAGTAGCAAACGAGTTACCAGCTAGATGAATTTAGATTTCAGTATGGCAGTAAGATAAGTTTCTTGACCGTAATAGATATGGATCATAATACTAATAGATATTGGGTAACCCAGAAGACAACCAACATCCTAAATTACGTCAAAAGAAACTAGGGACCTTCGTCTAAGTAGATAATCAAGCACAAGCAGACAGTGTCTTAGCGCTTACCCTTCATACTCAGAACCAATGTCAGGTAATTTATCTCGACTAATTTGCGCAAGGTAACTTCTCAAGAAGAGACCACGTAGAGGATGCTGAATCCCACGGCACATCTCAACAAGATCTTTAAGAATTTCCTTGGCAGGAGCTTCCTTGGTTTTGATATAAACGGATCCTGCTGTACATAGGAGATATCTAGGAAAAGGGAAAAAAAATGAACAGATAGTACGTAAGCTAGAAAAGGGAACAAACAAATATCCAAAGAAATGCTAGCAACATTGGTAGAGATGAAAAATTCAAATAAACCAACTTTCAGATTATATGATGAATTTGGACTAAGAAGGACTAAAATGATCTTAAAATGGTCTTTCTAAAACGAACGATCCAAGAACTTTCCAAAAACATAGGAACAGAAAAGAAAGGGATTGTATCCGTCACTTACAAACGTGGTAATATGTTACCAGCATGCTGAACCAGCTCATAGAGTTCAATGACCGAGCAGCCACGCCTAGTTTCTTCCATGAAGAAAATTTCAAGTTTCCTCAACTCATCAAAAGCTCGCATATCTAGAACCATCAAATCAGAACACAAAAAACCCTATTAAGTTGAATTTAGGGATTTAGCGAAACATATGATCATCAAAAAGAGCCGGAGATCATGGCAGATCAGGGTAGGGAAACAACTCACATAGATCATAGTACTTGTGAGGTGAAAGCTTCGAAGTCCGCAACTCGCTAAGCATCTGAGCCGAATACTTGAGAGCATCTTTCAGATTATTCGAGTCCTAATCAACGAAAACAGCACAAGTTTTTTCCGAAATCAAAAATTAGGGATTTCATCTAATCCCACCACATCCATTTCATGGTGTGGCCAGTCCCAAAGGAATTTAGAAATTTCTCAATTTCACACAAAAGAGATAGTCACCGAGAAACGAACGGGAAGAGAGTAGAGAGCAGCAGAATTACAATAGCGCGTTGCATGTAGAATGCGTTCTGCTTGAAAGCCGCAGCACCGGCGGCGAGCCATTTCTCTTCATCTTCTGCTCCGTCTGCGATCATCTTCTTCTTCGCTCTAAATCTCGATCTCTGGGTTTCAGGTTTCTTTCAATTTGTCAAAAACGATCTAATGAAGTCTATGAATGGGGAAATTGGGAAACTATGTCATGCTTCACACGTGTACGCTTTACTCACTATACACCGTTCGATGTTCTGCTTTGGTTTAGATCTAACGGTCGTAAGTTTTTTTGTGGAACCAACAATTGGGAAAGAAAAAAAAAACTGTAACCAAAAACACCAAACCAAACTAAACCAAAATCGAGCGAAAATTTGTTTCATTCATTGGAAAACCGAAAACCAACACCAAATCCGAACTAAAATCGATCTTAGTATATATCTAAACCAAACTGACTTTAGTATATCCAAACCAAAAATTAAATTGATTATATATACATATTTAAAATACATATACATATATTTTGAACTAAATTATTGTTTACTTTTGAATTATGTTTTATCATAATCAAACGAAACCCAAATCGAAACCAAACTAAACGAAAAAATTCTTAAATCAAACTAAAACCAAATCAAATACAAATAGTTTTATTTGGTTTTAATTTTGTAAAACCTATAAAAGCCAATAAAGATAAAAAAAAAAATTGTACGTTTTGTGACTTGTGAGCTCTCTATTTACAAGCTATTTACATTTCAAAGCAAGAGAGACTCGAATCTCTGATGTAAAATTGATGTTGATATACTATATATATATATATGTATATACCGTGCATCTACAAAGAATCACACATACATTTCCGAATTTAAAGGCTATCTAAAATACATAGGAAGACAATTTGTTGGTCATGTCAACAACTCTCTAAACCAAGCTTTGAGGAAATCAGAACGGGACGGTGAATGGCAATGCGTGTAGTCCGGCTTCGGGAAGAAACCGAGCAGTCGGCCACAACATCGAACTACTTCCCTTGCTGGTTGTCTGATGGCTAACTTGATGATGTCTTTTGGCGCCAAACTTCACGAACAGCCACCAGTCTTGATCTTCAGAGTCGGTGAGCTTGCTCTCAACCCGATCAGGAGCAGGGGCCCAGTTCTCGATGAGATTCAAGAATCGCACAGCCGTGGAAGGAGGGCATTTGCTGCATAGCTTTGAATCATCAATGGTTTCTTGATGACTGGGGCATGGCTTCTCATTGCCTAGTTGCATACTGGTTTGTCTGTCTGTTTCCAGGGATTTGACATCTTTCAGAGGAACTGTTTTCTTCTCTTTACTGACTTCTGTAGTGATTTCTCTCGACGAGCCAAAACTTGGATCTCTTCTCTTCTCTTGGCAGACCCTTAAAGCCTCTCGTGGAGCAACGGACTCGCTAGGAGCAGCCTGAGAAGCATCTAACCTTTCCAGGGAAGAGCACTGCTTTTGATCCTTGTTTGTCATCATCACCTCAGCAGCCTCAGGATATTTCTGCCCTTTGTCATGTAACAAGATCCGTATGCTGGTTTCTTCAAACCCATAGCAACAATTCGAAGAAACAATGTCAACATCGTGCTTGCAATTGAAGCAAACAGACGCAACAACAAGTAAGCAAACAAACTCACCAGAGTCGTAATGCCTACCATCGAGGAGCAGGCTCTGACTCTGCTCCGGTCTCTCATTGCTATGAAGAGTGCTATCACAAGAATTCTGAGACGACGTTTGATTCTCAAGTTCCACTGTAAGGCAGCTCTTCTCCAAGAGCTCAACCTCATTGTTTATTAATCCGCGACCATCATCAACCTTCTTACTAGCATTAGCGCTTTCATCTCTGCGCCTTCTCTTATGACGGTGCTTTTTGCTTCCATCCGCCTCATTTTCCCTCTCCTTCCTCTTTTTATCTTTGTTGTGTTTTCTATCTTTCTTTTCTCTCTTAACTTCCTCCTTTGCCCCCTGGATTTTCAAACCTATGGAACAACAACAGTTAGTGTCCATAATTTGCTTATCCAGTATAACTCCAAAACATTCGGAGGGACAAAGAAGCAGAGAAAGAAACACAAACAATGTGTATAACTGTCACAGTGATTACTACAATGACTTACTCTAATGCCACAAATTTCATGAGGTGTTCGTTCTTAGTATTCAAGCACATCAATTAGTGTAAATATGTAGAACACCAAAAGATTCCTCCACATTGGTTCTAAAGAACAGGTTTTGTTACAAAGGTTGAATTTTTCATCTTAAACGAACCAGTTCAGAGGGTACAAATTTCACTTTCTGCCGGCCAATTTTTTTCAATTTTAACAAGATTGATTGAACAAACCCTAGACCAGGAAGCTGAGCACTCAAAAATCACATGAACTCAGGACATAAGAAAACCAAAGCCATGGACTTTACAATTGCTCAACAAACCTTTATCGATTCGATCATAGACTCGTCCCGAACATATCCAGGTGGCGGGAACGGGTAACACCGAGACATTCTCACACGATCACAAATAAGGTACGAGGAAATCTCAGATCTCGCGAAACCCTAGATTAGTTGCGAGAGATCGCGAGTGGGTTTTCAGAAGAAGAACGTTGGGGCTTTTTCCTTATCGAGCCACGAAATTGGGAAAACAAATCGAGAAAAGATAGGAATTGGTAAAATAATTCGAGATCAGAGAAGAACGAAGAGGGGTCACGACAATTCCCAGGCTTCGTAGCTCTCCGATCCAGAATTTTGATCCATTGTTATCGTAGCTGCGGTATTTATAGAAGAATGATTTTGCCTTATAACGAACGAAAGGCGTGTTTGGCAACAGGAATAGCAAGCACTAAACCGGCGTCGATGATCATTTTGGACCATAAGAATCAAAAGCAGGCCCAAATAAAGTTAAGTAGGCCCATACGTCAAATATATAATTTTCTGCACGTTTTTTTGTTTTTTGTTTTTTGTTTTTGTACACCACCGCTTCAACTTTCACGGTCTCTGGGAAGCGAAACTATACGTGGTTGATTTGTAATTACGGAGAGTGACAAATGGCTAAATCCGTAATTCTAAAAAACTCGTGCAAAGGTACTGCAATTCTTACGTGGCAAGTGAAAGTGGGAAAGGTGTGAATGAGGATAATCGATAAAAAAAAAAAAAAAAAAAAAAACCGAAAAAACTCTCATGAGTCAATGAGCACTTAGCTTCTTCTTCATCTTCTTCTTATCTTCTGTTTTTGGATTATCTCTCTGACCTTATTCAAAAGACGACGAAGAAGATGAACATTCTCCGTAAATCTTGATTTCTTCAATCAATGTATGGAGGTGAGCATTGCAAACACTGTTTCATTTCTCTAATTTTTTTGTCTGTCCCGTTTGATTTGACTCTTGATTTTCTCCGATGAGTTTACAGTTTCACGTCTTCTCTGTGTTTTCTTTTTTCCCTGATTTTTTTTCTTAAATTGTTGTTCCCTTTGATTCTCTCTTTCGCTTTCGTCAACTTTAACTGTTTAACACAAGAAATTGTCACTTTCGGCTTATTTTATTTTAAATTTGAAGATGTTCTCTGATCTTTTAACGGACATGGAGAATCTCCTTTGACTGGAAATTCAAAAATCATAATTTTGTTCTCTTTGTTCCTTTTGTTGTCACAGTCTCACACATGGAGATCTCGAACCATAACGCGATTTACTCGAACAAACTTCAAATCTCACTGTGATTCGTAGTCGGAATCTGCATCGTTAGGGTTTTTGAGGAAGGAGGAAGAGAAGGAAAATGGCTCATTCATGGGATCAATTGGGGGAAATCGCTTCGGTGGCGCAGCTTACAGGCGTAGACGCCGTGAAACTGATCGGAATGATTGTGGCCGCCGCGAACACAGCCCGGATGCACAAGAAGAACTGCCGCCAGTTCGCTCAGCATCTTAAGCTCATCGGGAATTTGCTCGAGCAGCTCAGAATCTCCGAGATGAAGACGTGTCCTGGGATCCAGGAGCCGCTCGAAGCGCTCGAGGATGCTCTTAGAAGATCCTACATTCTTGTCAACAGCTGCCAAGACCGGAGCTATCTCTACTTGTTAGCCATGGGGTGGAACATCGTTTACCAGTTTAGGAAAGCTCAGAACGAGATCGATCGTTACCTCAAGATCATTCCACTCATCACTTTGGTGGACAACGTTCGGATTCGAGTAAGTAATGATTATCTTGTTCTTGTTCTTGTTCTTGTTGTTGACATTGTTGTAAAATTTGAATTTGGATATTGGGGAATATGGTAGGAGAGGCTTGAGGTTATTGACAGTGATCAGCGTGAGTACACTCTTGATGAAGAGGATAGGAAAGTGCAAGATGTTATCCTGAAACAAGAATCCACCAGAGAAGCCGCTGCGTCGGTTCTGAAGAAGACGCTCTCTCGTTCCTACCCGGAGATGGGTTTCTGCGAAGCGCTCAAAACAGAGAACGGGAAGCTGCAAGTTGAGCTGCAGCGTTCGCGGGCGCGTTACGATGCTGATCAGTGCGAAGTCATACAGCGTTTGATCGACGTTACAGAAACTGCTGCTGACGTTGGTCATGATCCTGTAAAGGACTTGTCTAAGAAGAAGAGTTCTTCTAAGAAAGATGGTTCGTACGATGCGGATTCTCCCAAAAAAGTAGCTTCGAGGTTAGAATCCGAAATTATTCTGATATATGGGGGATGGTTTTTGATGATTGAAGACTAATATTTGGTAGCATTGTAATTGTTCAATACAGATCAACATCATCACAACACCATGAAGAATGGCACACTGACTTGTTGGATTGTTGCTCAGAACCTTCTCTATGTAAGCCCGTTTCTTTATGTTTCTATTGTGAGAGCCAAACATTGTCACACTTTCAAGATTCACAGTTTTTGAATGATTTAAGGTTTGAAGACATTCTTTTTCCCGTGTGGTACATTGTCAAGGATTTCCTCTGTGGCAACTAACAAACACATCAGTAAGAAACCTTATATGAATGCAGACTAGTTTGTGACCTTTCAATATATAAGCTTCCAAGAGTCTGATACAGAAATCCGATGTTTATGGCTTTTCCAGCTTCAGCTCAAGCTTGTAATGATCTAATGGTGTATTCTTTGATACTCTCGTGCTGCTGCTACACTAGCTGCATAAGGAAGAAGCTTCGAAAGACATTGAACATAACGGTACCAATCATCAATACTTCTTTTAATGTCGTGTTGCTGATGTTTTCAGTTGATAAAAATGCAGATGTTTTGATTTGGCAGGGAGGCTCCATCGACGACTTTTTGTCTCATCTAATGTGTTGCTGTTGTGCCCTTGTCCAAGAAATGAGAGAAGTCGAGATTCGTGGAGCTTCTTACGGTAAATATATATACATTTACAGATAGATTAACATATTGATTTTCGAAATCTTGGATCTAATATTTGAAGCAGATACAGAGAAGAAGAAGAAGAAGAAGAAGAAGAAGAAGAAGAAAAACATGACTCCACCATCACCTCAGTTCATGGAAGAATGAGACTTTTCTAACACGGAACATAAAATATTGATCTTGGATGACTTTTGTTGACGTTGAGATTTAATGTAAATTAGCCTCCATCGAGATTTCATAACGTTCCTTGTACTTTTCTGTTACATGAAATATGTAGTTATGTAGGTGACAAAGCATTGTAAACAATGGACATTAGATGGCACAGAGAAAAAAAAAACAGTGATTGGTGAATTTGTAAGTTATGAAAAGAGAATGGTTAGTTTAAAGTGCTGAAACATTAGAGTGTATAAAACTCTATTTATGAAACTTTTTTGAACTATGGCAAAAACTGGATGGTCTGCGTTTTGCCGTGTGATTGCTGGTTTTCGTGTAGTCTCGTCTTAGTTTTATTTCTTTTCATCAAGCCGTTTCCGAACAGTCTTGTACCGTTCAGTTGTAGGTTTTGGTCAATTTGCTATTGTATTTCTGTAACTCTGTCAAAAACTAAAAAATTTAACATTTTATCAAAAAAAAGAAAAAAACTTTTTTTCTTTAATGGTGTTGGATGAAGCAAGCTCACTGTTACAGTGTTTCCAGATATTCCAGTAAACATTAGATGTCCCTATATTTGCTCTTAGAGTGTCTTAAACATATTTTAATATTAAATATAATATTAATTTAAGTTAAGAACTAAGGGAATGTGCATTGGAGACTTTAAGAGATCTAATAACATTATTAAAATAATAAATTTTAAGACTAAAGATCCAAAACTGATAAAAAGTATAATATAAGATTTATTTTTGGACTTTATACATGTCTCCATAACTAAAGTGTCTTAAAACATTAAACTTATTTAAATTTAATCAAAAAAATAATTTTTAAACACCCACTTTTAAAGTCTCCAATGCACATACCCTAAGACACCCAAAAAAAGTGTCTTATTTTAGACATTGTTCTTAAAAATAAGACACCCAAATTATTTGTTTATTCAATTTTATTATTAAGAACTTTACTTAACACCATTGGGGTTGACCTTAGGTGTTTATTTGTCTCTCTATTTTTGGTTGCTAATATAAAATTACACAAGAAGTCAACAACAACGATAAGTAAGAATCTTCTTGGACATCATGACTATTTTTGGTTGCCATTAAGGCTTTGAATGGAAGGGCATAACAAATCCAGAACAATTGCAGATGAATAAAAATGCAGATGGATTTGCATTTATGTTCCATTCATAACAAAAATGCAGAACAAAAAGAAAATAGTAAAAAAATAAAAGATCTGCATGCAGATTGTTTTTTTTGTGTCCTTTAGTAATAAATGCAGGAGAAATCTTTTTTCCATCAATTTTGAGCATATCAAATGCAGATCAGTGCAAAAAAAAAAAAATTAAACATATTTTTATTTTTATTTATATATTAGTACATTATTAGTTATTTTACACACATATTTCAACATAATCAAAACATCTTTTGTAGTTTGTTCTCTATATTTTTTTCTTCGTTTTTCCTTGTTCGAAATTAAAGACATAAAATTTATACATATAATATTATATTCATTTGTATATATTATGTCTTATATATAATAGTATATAAATTAAAATGTGTTTTAAAAATATTTTTTATTCATAGCAATTATTTTTGTGTAATATTTTTTGTATTGATTAATTATTTGATAAATAATAACTTAAAAATTTAAACTTATTAACAGGTTTAAACTAGTAGAATAAATATGTAAATATTATTTTATAAATTATGTTTTAATTATAAATATATAGGATTGGCCCATGCGATATGAAAATAGTGAAAAATAAGGGAATGAGATTTTATGGCATATATGAGAAAATAGTCTATATTAACTTTATTTTTACATTTTCTATATATTTTTAATCGATTTTTTTTATAATGTTTAAATTTGAAAACATATTTATTTCTCATAATTATATTTATTTCATTTATATTTTAAATACATATAAGCAAATGAAATTACTTTGTATTAATTTTTATTTTAAAATTTTCTTTTTAATTTGTAATCAAATTTAATTTTTTGATAATATTTAAAATTTAAATTTATTATTTATTACATTTATATGAATTATTATTTTTTGACTTTTTAAATAATTGATTTGCATCATTTTATATTGTTATACTATTTAATATAATATAATTATTTGTAGATCTGCATTTGTTCTGCATTTTTGCTTGATCTGTATTTATTCTGCTTGATCTGCATTTTTTGATCTGCGTCGCCATTCGAAGTCTAAGACTTTTATCCTTTATCAGGTAATTGATAGTGAACCACAGCAGTAATAAACAAAAACTGCAGTAATGGGTTAAACAGTGAAAAGTGAAAACAGAACCTCACATTTTACTGTGATTTGCACTAGAATACAGGTTACGTAGAACATAGTACATAAGTCAAAAGAGGTTGATAGGAAAACGACAGAATAAAAAGAAGAAAGTTGGTTTCTTTTTTCTCTTCTTTTCTACACTCCCCTTAAATTACTACATCCACAAATTTACCTTAGCTAAAAATGTACAGACTTTTTTGTCATGTTCCTCTTCTCCATGAGAAACATTTTAAATTCCCACAAAAATATAGAAGACTTGTAGATTTTTCTCAAAATGAAGCTGTCCAAGACCGTTGAAGTGTTTTCTTTGTTTGGTGTTGAGTTGCTTCCGCCATTTTCAACTGCATTTTCCCAAAACAGACACATAAAAATAAAAAACTAAGCATAACTCGACCTTAAGTAGCAGAAATCTTACACTCACGATGTCTTTAAGACAGGAAAAAAATAAGTAAGTTACTGAAAATAGTAAGTTACCTGCTCTTCTTGTTTCTTGAGTCTTGCATTTTCCTTCTGCAAGTGAGCTATTTCAAGCTCCAGCTCGTTTGTATATGCCTGAAAGATAACAGAAAACAAAAAACACCCATATACCATTTTTAATACAGAGGAAAATTGTGTAGTCAAAAACTAGATTTTTTCATTTTTGTTTCTTTCCCTCTGATTCATAGGACTTTGAAAAGGGGAAGAAGAGTAAAGAGAGACACATTCCTGTTTCCTAGCCCTGGAACGAGCAGCAGATTCTCTGTTCTTGATCATACGCTTATGCCTTCTTTCTCCTCTGCTTTCATCAGAATCTTGGCTTCTTCTCTTCCCAATGCAACCAAACCTCGCAGATTCCTCATAGTGGGTACTAATGGAGTGAGGGTTCAAGCTGAGAACAGTTGCAGGAGGTGGAAGGGAAAAAGAGGAAGTAGAAGGTGGTGGTTGTTGATTCAGAGGCATGTTGAGGAAATTTTGGAAGATGGAGTTATTAGGGTTTTGGTTCCTCGACGTTGGCTCATGATCAATGATGTTTAGCTGGCGTTGTTGGTGAAGCGAAGCAAGGTTGATCTCTTTCCATACTTCTTCCATGGTGACTTGAGTCATGTTCTTGGCTTGTGTGAATGTGAATGAGATAATGAGGATGATGATGAGGGAATTGAAAAAGCACTATGGTTGATCTTATGCTTTCCTGATAACATTGGACAACAGAACATAACAGCATAGAAAGCTTTTGTCTTTTGGTTTTGGGGTCTCAAATGTCTTGTAGCTTTGAGAAAGAGAAAGAGAGAGAGAGAGAGAGAGAGAGAGAGCAGAGCAGAGAGGAGAGAGGGGGAGAGAGATTCTTCTTTTTCAATCTTTCTCAATAGTCATTTCTGGTATTATGATGGTTGGGTCCAGCAGAAGAGACAAAGATATAACTATTCTAGAAATTAAAAAAAAAAAAATCAAAATCAAAATTTGTTATAATGTAATGACTTTTCTGGCTTAATCCAAAATGTGATGATAGTGATAAATCATATAGTTAATGACGTCAAACTTTTTTCTCGTAAGATATCATTTTATAATTACAAGGTTGATTATTTTTACCAGTTAGCATGATCCTTAAATCTGGAGTTGGTGGTGGGTAAGAGATTCTTTGGTTTTAAAAAGGTAACCAATAAGCTATGATGGTTTTGGTCTCACTTTAAATATCACAATTCAAACACCCTTTAGATCGCTTTCAAGTGTCACACCTTTGCTTTAATTTTTACCAACTTTTCCGTTTTTTTTTTTTTACTTTTTAGTAATTTTATTTTGAAACTTATGTAACAGTTTTGCGTACGTTCATTCTACTATCTCTAAAGACTTTTTTAGACCGATCCCATGGTGATTTTTACGTGTCTAATTAAGTATTTTTAATAATAAAACTGAATATAAATGTTTTCGATCAGTATTTAAATTAAATTTTTTTTTTTTTGGTTTAAGAACGCACACGTGGCAAACCGGAAGTGCATGATGGAAAATTAATAAAAATATATTAAAAAAAATTTATATTTTTTATTTAAATTTATGAATATTAATAAAAATACACAAAAATTTATTTAAATTTATTTTTTTTAAATTGTTTTTAAGACACCCATCAAAAATATCTCCATTGTATGCTATAAAAACAACAAAATACTAGTGTAAAATATTTTATATACATAAAGTATACAAAATATTAATATTTAATCAATAAGACTCACATTAATAGTGTCTCTATTAAACTTGTTCCAGGTGCTATCAATCAGCAAACCGGATCAAGTAGACAAAATTAATGCACTGCAACCACTTAATTACGTATATGGCTAAAATGGTTAAGTATTAATGTATTATTAGCTCTTTGTTAGTTTCTTACATACACATTACACACACAAAACAAAACAAAAAGATAATGATAATCAATTTTGTTTTTTCATTTGTAGTCTTATCCTATGTTTTTATTATATTCTACCCAAAAAACAAAGATCGGTCACTAAGCACCTTATCATATAATCTAGGTTTGGCCTCATTTAGAGTTAAATATGGTCTTCTAGTGAAACAAAAACAAATGTACATAGTCGTCATTTCAATATCACAATTCACACACACACATGATGAAAAAAGAAAGAAAGAATATATGTAATGGAAACCAACTCTTCTTCTTTGTTAGAAGCAACTTGTTTGGTTGAGTGAAAGATAACTGAGCCTGATTTGATTGATTTATCTTTTCCCATAATCGAGAGGCTTACTGCGAAAGGGTTATTGAAAAGAAGAAAAATATGTACAATAAGGTCTAAATCATATTCGCATTGTATCATCACCATCATATTCATTTTTTCTGATGAATTTATTTTGCGTTTTTTAGATTATTGAGAAAACTATTCACTTGTGACGAAAAGATGTGTTATCTGTTCCTCAGTTCATCATTGTTCTTTTTTATCCAAACGATTTCAACATTTCCCCATCGTAATATAAACCAAATCTCCACTGATTTTTCAACATATCGGTTAAACTCTTTATGCTCCAACAATGACTAAATGTCGTTTTGACATTTTCTACAACAAATAAAAAAATTATTAACGCAAGACTAAATTTATTACATTAGTTTTTTTTACAAAAGCAAATTAACTTTTGGAATTGTAATAATTTTTATGTTTTATTAATTTTAACGCAAGACTAAAATTTGTTACTGTTTACCCAAACCAAACTGATCCTGAACCGAACAAAAAGAACCAGTTCTGAGATCTCTAAACCGAAATTAATAACCGGACTGTCCACCAGTCCAAAGACAATGATGATGACGTGGCAAGCTCCTATGGATAGGACAAGTGTCAGTCGTGTCTATGTTGTTGTTCTTTCCCAAACTTTGCTTCTCTTTGTATTGACACTTTGTCCAATATCGAGCTTTCTTTTCTTTCTTTTCGCTTCATATTTTGGCCTAATTTAGACTAACTTATGACCAATAATTATCAAAATCAAACAAAAAAAGAGTAGTAAATGTAAATGATTCAGTAGACGCATCTCTAAATGGTGATGAACTCTTATAATCTTAAAATTTGTGGTTATTTGTTTCAAGTGTTACAAACAAAAAACCTTATATCAAAAATTATTTGATTTACTAGGTACTAGAGGTAGTCTCTTTGACTGAGTAGAATAGTCGTCATGTGGGTTAGTTCCAAAAATCGAATTCTACCATCTACAAAATTCTAAATAGGAATTCATTATTATGTTATGTAGACGTTTTAAATAAATGGTAAAAATATATAATTTTTTAAATGGCCATAATAAAACAATAAAACCCTATATTGTTATAGAAACCCCTCAGTCAATATACAAAATGACAAAGATTTTTTTGTGGTGCTTTTATCTTTTTATCTTCTTTGATATGAACTGACGGACAACGAAGATGCCCAATGAGTTTCTTTGACCGTCTCTGATGCTTTCACTTTGGGATATGTATATCTCTATCAATAGGTTGTCTCTAGCTCGTACGATGGCATCATAGACTCATAGAAGTTGTAATAATTATTACTACTAAAACTAAGGACAAAAATAAATACAAAAAACAAGAAGCATGAGTTTAAAGCTCCAAATGAATGCTAACCGTTGGATAAGTTAAGATGGTTGTCTTTTGTACTAGTACATTGCAACTTCAATTGGTAAGAATCATTGAAGAAACTTGCTATTTTCGTTTCTTTTTGTATTTTTTGAATTTCATTTAGGTTTTTCTTATTTTTTTTTGTTCATGATTGACCTGAAGCTATTGTTTTGGTCGTTTTATTTCAGTCTTCTTCCACATGTAGCCGCCGTGCATATATGATATGTGTTGATAATAGTTTGTATGCACGTTTGTGGCATTGATATAGAAATAATAATTGAACGAGTTTCAATTTGAGAAAAAGAGATGTGTAACTGAGTTTGTTTTCAATATTTTCGACGTTTTATACTGATTTGGACATTTTCATAGTAAACAACAATATATTTTGTGGTTGGTAAAATCTTGTAGAAAGAGTAGAGAGAAGAACAATATTAATGTTCATCTTACCATAGTAAAGATCATTAGACATTAATCTAATTGCCAAACAGGATTAAGGAACAAGAGTCCCAAGGAATAAAAAATAAGAAGCGAACAGATTAATTCTGGAAGCACATAACAATAGTCTACTACTGAATTTAGCTTGTTAATCCGGAAAGTAAAAAAACCCCCCCAAAAAAAAAAATTAGAGTCATAAATCTTTGATTTTCTCCTACACTATCTTTTTTTTTGTTTTTGTTTTTCTTTTGACACCTTTTCAGGGAAGAAATGTTAACGTACCTAACAAGTAGTACCAATGGTGGAAGCTTAACATAAGACCACCAAACCTCAGCTTAGATTTGAAGGTGGTGTATCAGCTTTTTGTTTGCTTGAACTTGATCCAATTTCACTTGCTTCTTTCTCAAGCGACATGTTTTGGAGTTTGCTACCCATTTCGTATTCAGGGCTCGGATTAAAAGTAACCCGCAAGTCACGAGGCATTAAGAACTTCTTCCAGTTTCGCCGATTCCTAATTTCATAACCCTATAAACAAACACCAAACAAATTTTTGTCGTTCAAAATACAAGATGATAAAATCACACAACAATGAAACACAGAAGTCTCTCTCTCAGGATCTTTTCAGTTTCAACACAAGCACAAAAGACTATTTTGATAAAGACACAACGGAAACAATAAAATATGTGTTCATCATTACACCAAATTACCAAAGGTAAACAAATGATTTAAGCGGTCAAAAGTAGATATCGAAAAGAGATATACCTTCACTTCAACGACATTTGAACCTCGTAGAGAGTCCAGTATAAGCTGGATATTAGTTGTTAATGCGTTGAGCTGAAAAAGATACAATGAAACAACATAAGTACGAGTGAAGACAGAAAACTAAAACAACAAAACTGTTAGATTAATTATAAGAGAAGCAACAGGGAAATAAGCAATCAAGTTTATGTATGAACAAAGAAAAAAATGAATGAAATCAACATGCAAGAAAAACATAACTAGTATATAACAATTTAACCTTTTTGAAACCCGCAATGAATTGTACATGAGCAAAGCCCTCATCATCCATGTGTTCGCGTAGGTATTTGTCGCGAGCTAAATTCTCTTCACTGTAACAAAAGCAAAAAATTAAAAATTAAAAAAAAAAAAGTTATTTCTTAAATACATTTTGGGCAGTGGTAGGCAGCATAGAGAGAAGGTATGCTGAAGTCAAAAAGAAGATATTACCTAAAATAAAAATGAACTTGATTCAGTATTCTGGTTTTAAGAGGAGCTTCTTGGACTTGGGACAACATAGGAGGAGGCTCGATGATGGGCATGCAATGAGGATTCAACATCATCATCGGTGGTGCTGTTTGTAAAACGAAACATATGCGTTAGAATGAATCTCGTGAAAGTAAAAAAAAAAAAAAAAAAAAAAAATCGATGCTTTATGTTTGGGTTGACTTACCATGATAGACCACAGGATACAAATTCTGATGAACATGCATATACTGAATATAGAATGGCTGCACATGTGGTGGTCTTACAGATCTTGATGTACCTCTTGGTGGTTGTGAAGATCCGCTTGATCTGTTAAAGGTTCTGTGAAGACTCACATGTTCCTGGTTGCGCCTGCCTCCATGACCTTGATTAGGATGGTTGTTACCTTTTTGGTTCTTGTGTGAGTTCCGTTGATATTGGTTTTGGGTTTGTTCTGAGGTTTGAGCAGCATTACCACTGGATGCATCAACCTGTTCCGTTGATATTTGGTCGATTGTTTCTTCTTCGAATGTTTCTCCCATTCGTTCGATTTCAGCAAGAAAACCACTTTGCTGGAATCAAAAACACATATCAAAATTCAACTACTAAGTTTTCCAGGCAAAATCAAAATATCATGAAGTTGCATCAACAACATCAGTCCAATAAAAATCAGATGCAGAAGCAAAAAAGATTCAGTAATCAAACAAAATCCAAACTAATTCAAAACCTGAGATAAAATAGAGGCAGATGATGATGATGAAGACGGCTTGTTAGCAGAAGGAGCTGCTTTCGTCGTCTCGGAAAGGGACGGCCACGACGAAGCTCCCATGACTGGCTTGATCACAGTATCACCATTAGAGAGCCTGTTCCAAGCCGGTTTCTTCTCCGCATTACCCTGAGCCGCCATACCAGAGTTGTCGGGTTTCTCCTTCTCCATGATCGTCAGTGAAGCACAGGATGATACTGAGGGAATAGGCTCTATTAGAGCCGTTGTTTCAGAAGACACAGTCATCGGATATTGAGTGAGTTCTCGAGTATGATCTGAGGAAACAGAGCAGAAAGAATTAGGGTTTCTTCAACGAAACTCTGACTCTACGAGACTCTGGTGATCAGTATCCTCATAAACATCTATGATCCCAAAACTAAAACCAATACAAAAGTCTCTAATAAAAAGGCAGAGAAAGAATCAGGAAAAAACTTGAGAAATTAGGGTTAAAGTAAAGTATAATGCAAAGAGGAAAAACAGAGGAAAAAGAAAACGGAGGCCTTTTCATCTTTAGGGTTTTTAACTTTTTTTTCTTTCTTATATATATGGAGAGAAGAATTCTATTGGTTCTTGCCTCTTGGCTACCGCGAAAATAGGAAATTACAAATTTACCCCTTAAAAGATATACACATCAACACATGGTTTTCTTTATTGTTTGGCTTCCAAACGGTGAGATCTTATTGGCTGTGTGAGAATCGCTGTATATTCTCAGCTGAAATAATGTTCACTCTAAATTAAATACTCATGTTTTTTATTCATTGCAAATATTTAAACGAAACAACAAAATTTTACAATAAATCATCTTTAGTAAAAAAAAATTCCGTAGTATACTAATAATTTGAATAAACTCATAATAAACCCCGCTTGAACCCAATAAACAAGAGTTTTTTTTTATAATAATTCATCTTTAATAAACAAAAAACTCAGTAGAACTAATAATTTGAATAAATTCATGATAAAACACACAATGATATATTTACGTCAAATTGTTCAAACTCAATCAGAGCTGAAAGACTTAAGAAATAGAGATGCTAAAGTTTTGAGTTTGAGGATATTGCTTGATGTTGCCATGTGTTTTGATCTCTGAAGGAAGCGATACGATTACCAATGATCCGATCAATCCTCAAAAGCATGTCGGTGACCATTGAGCAATTTTAGTTTTCGATTATAAAGATGAAATATACTAAATCAATATATAAACAAATGACAAAATTCAATATACTGTAAAAAAAAATGAAATGAATAGATTTTGGTAGAATTGCCACATATGAAATTGGTAGATATTTATCAAAAAAAAAAAAATTATATATATATATATGGTAGATATTACGATGGAACCTTTTGTTAATAATAATCAAATTATTAAAGGTGTGATTGAGGTATACTTGTGTTGTGTGGTAGACAAACCCAAAGAACTGAAAATAAAATGTGATTGATGCCACAATGTGATTTAAGAAAAAAATCAAAAACTGTCATCACTCAAAACAACACAACAATGTTTATTGAAAATAAAATGTGATAGATAATGTTAAAAAAAAATCTCATAGGACGAATTCATGATAGATAATGTTAGATAAAAAAAAACTAGATAATGTTAGATAAAACTCATGATAGATAATGTTAGATAAATTTTTTTTATCCTATGAGATAATGTTAGATAAAAAAATCTCATAGGACAAATTCATGAAAAAGTTGTCCTATGAGATAATGTTAGATATATTTTTTATCTATCACATTTTATTTTCAAAAATCTTGTTTGGAAAAAGTTGTCCTATGAAAAAAAAATATCATAGGACGAAAAGATTTCTGCAATAAATATTTTATTTTTTGGTGTCAATTTAACATTATCTATCACATTTTTTACTGCTTTTTCTCAAATAAAATGTGATTGATAATTTCGTTTAAACTTGCTTGGAAAAGTTGATGCCACAATGTGATTTAAGTTTCAATTATGTTCTGATATGAAGGTAGTGTAAATTGTCACTTTCTTTTATGTTATTTGGTCTTGTTGTTGATTTGATTGGATATGTTTTGATATTATTGTTGTTGATTTGTTCTCAGATCTAAAGTTATGAGCGACGACGAGGTTGTTTTCTTTTATTTGGAGTGGGCGGATCATCAAATTGTGGAGATTGATGCCATTAGGGTTAGTGCTAAGACGCTGGGTGTGATTGAATTTTGGGCTAACTTCATTAAACCAGATCATTCAGTTATCTATGCCTTCAACGATTGGGAAAACGGTATCACACGCCATGTGCTTGAAACTGCAAATACATTCCTTGACCTCTACCACCAAATCTATAAAATTTCAATGGTTAGTTTCTCTCTCTCTCTCTCTCCCTCCCTCTCTCACACTCTTGATGTAACCCCTAAAACTTTGGTTTGTTTCTAGAAAAAACTTAGATCGTCTACAATATAACCGAATTCGTACTAAGTTTGATATCTGCTTTTGGACAAATTGGCAAAATGCTTTTGAAAAACTCTCGAAAATGATAGGGCTTCACTCAGATCAAATGGACATATCATTTGGATTTTTCTGAACTACTAAACTGATTTTTTTACTCTCTTTATAAAAAGGGACATGTCAAGCAACGATCTCAGTAGAGCTATCCGTGCATCACTTGTGCAGTTGAAAAAACTTGCTAATTTGTGAGTGGCTAGTCTCTAACTTGCGTATTTTATTTTGCAACCATGTGTATATTTTTTTAGTGTCATTATGGGCGGATCATCAGATTGTGGAGATTGATCCAATTAGGGTTAATGCTAAGATGTTGGGTGTGATTGAATTTTGGGCTAACTTCATTAAACCAGATGATTCAGTCATCTCTGCCTTCAACGATCTCTGCCTTCAACGATCGGGAAAACAATATCACACGCTAGGTGCTTGAAACTGCAAATACATTCATTGATCTCTACCGCCAAATCTACAAAATTTTCAATGGTTAGTTTCTCTCTCTCTCTCTCCCTCTCTCTTTCACACTCTTGATGTAACCCCTAAAATTTTGGTTTGTCTCTAGGAAAAACTTGGATCGGCTACAATATAACCGAATTCGTTCCAAGTTTGATAGCTGCCTTTGGCCAAATTGACAAAGTCCCTCCTCAGCTCAAATATACGATAGCTACTCTTGTCTGGTTAAGAGAAAATTTTAGAGGAAGAACTCCTGACATGAAGCTGGAATCACTTGGTGAATACTTTCATTATGAACAAAAATATAAGAGCCTAATTTGCCTCTTGAATTTAGAAGTTTTCAAGGGATGTGTGGACTTTTTGGGACTGGTAAGCATAAACCTTCAATCACTTAATTTTTATATAAGTTTAATCAGAAAATTACTTGGTGTTTGTTTGTTTGCAGGAGTCATTTCTTAACAAAGAGGAAGAAAAATAAAAAGAAATAACGTGAAAAAAACAGAGAAATACTAGTTATTTTACACCTTTTATTACCATCTTCTACTAGCTATTTACACCCTCTATATCTTTTTCATACACCTTATTATCAGAAGACAAATATGTGGTCTAGCAAATTTCACATATACACATATCTGTGTACTCATGTAAGTCACATCTCCATCCAACAGAATCTGACATGAAACGCCATGTCTCAAACATTGTTCATAAAAACCATTCTCAAATGTTGTTTGCCAGCACCAGTAGCAGAAAACCAAACTAAACACATAGGGAAGAAAATGAAAGAGAAAAGCAACAAACACCAATTTGAAAATAAATCATATTTTTCGACAAAAAAATAAAAAAATAAAAAAATAAATAAATCATATTGTGGCACTTACTTCCACTTCTAAAGGATAGAGAACTCAGCCGAAAATAAATCATATTATAGAATTCTATGAATATGACTAAAACTGAAAATAAGAAAGAACATATACATTAGAGCATGAACATCTTAACTAAGACACTGTTTCCAAGAGTCACGACTGCAAAATTCATTTTTTTTGTTATAGTTACAAGTTCGGATTTTCCTGAATTCTACACAAATTGGGATTAACCCATTATAGAGACTCTTACACTTAAAGTAAGGTCTAACATCAAAGAGTCAATTATAGTTTACCGCTACACAGTCGATAACATGGGACAATGAATTCAGCATAGCTACCCCTAGAAGCTCATCAAACAGCACATGCCAAGCATATCAAGAGCATCTTAAACTAGAAAAAGAGTCAATTAAGAAGGTTACCTCATCAACATATTCATCCAATTGAGGATGAACAAAGGTCTCAGCGAACTAAACACATAGCTCAGATTGTTTACAAGATGATTGCCGCTCTTTTGAAAATCGAGCAAGTCTCTTAGATCAACATACAACTGATTCTGCCTCGTTGCTAAATTAGAGTGGGAATCGAAGAAGTGAAGACGATAAATGTCTTTGAAGTTTTTTATTTGCAGGCGATAAGGTTTTAACCAATTTTATCATTTGCAAGGAGATGATCCAGTGCAAAATAATAAATGATTAAAATGACCCTAACTAAAACATGAAATTACCCAAAAAAAAACTAGATCACTCCTCGCGCTCTCTCTATCGCGACTCTTTCACTCTACATTGCCGAACAGGGCTTAAGTTCTAGTTTCTTTGATCAGAGACAACAGTTAAACAAATGAATTAGACATTGTAAGCTAGGTAAGAAATTAGGTGTTATAATATCGATTTGAAATTATGTGCCAAATTCTTAAATAGACTAGACAGTTACTTTCTCCATATAAATCTTTTTTGCAGTAGTATTGGTCTGTTTTTGTGTGTGTCCAAATACTTTAACTGAATCAGCCCATCTGAAAATATATCTAAGGTTGTCTTTTGTTAGTTTCTATCTAAGATCTACTGTTTCAATCTTTTTTTTTCTTTTTGGGATCATATTACCGTTTCAATCTTATTATCAAGATTTTCATTGTTGTTCCTTGTTTGCTTGATCATGGAACATTTTTGCTTTGTCTAAGAGGCAAAAAAATCGAAGACTTGCTTCTTCATAAACCCTTTTCCAGAGAAA
The DNA here is from genome assembly GCA_020283515.1 of Alliaria petiolata. Taxonomy (NCBI): domain Eukaryota; kingdom Viridiplantae; phylum Streptophyta; class Magnoliopsida; order Brassicales; family Brassicaceae; genus Alliaria; species Alliaria petiolata. The sequence goes on along the minus strand of JAHZTW010000001.1, from coordinate 450,272,478 downwards.
AAATATACAAAAAGGTATTTATGTGAATTCTCTAAAATATTCTAATGTTGTATGAAAACGCATATATATTATATATTCATCGCAAACAGGAACAGGGTAATCAAATCAATTATCATATACAACATATAAAAAATAATACAACTGTAGTGCAACATTTTTTGGTGATTTTAACCCCAATATAATCTTCTAAAGAATATAAATTTGCGTATACTAGATGGCTAAATACACGTGTAACAACAATCAATAGATGGCCAAAATTGAGAAGAAGTAGAAGAAGACTAAAAGTGGGAGAGAGAGAATAATAAGAAGAAGACGACGTGCTTGGTCTTTGAGATGGTATGTTTGTTGCTTCTGGGTCAAACGAAGAAGCTGGCGGTCTAGCCGAGGAAGAGGAACGGTTCGATGGAAGCGTCCGAGCTGAGGTCTCACCGGTGTAACCTGATGAGCCATGGAAGTAAACTCAGATTAGAACTTATTGGGATTAGTAGAGGTTAATGGGCCATGAGTCCTTAATCTCTAGAGAATGTGTGTAAGATATGTCACACATTGAAAGTTGGGAGGGACATTGACTAATATATAAGTAACTCGAGCCAATCCACTTATTGCCAATTGGTTTTGAGTTGGAAGTCCAGGAAACTTAACATGATATCAGAGTCCGATCCGCACACTCTCGTTATCTCGGCCCAGAAGTGGTCTTTGCCCCTCGACCCGAATTGATGGTCATGGCGAGATTAATTGCTATAAGGGCCATTATCTCGAGGGAGGATATTGGGCCCATTAACCTCTAGAGAGTGTGTGTAAGATATGTCCCACATTGAAAGTTGGGAGGGACCTTGACTAATATATAAATAACTCGAGCCAATCAACTCATTGCCAATTGGTTTTTAGTTGGAAGTCCAGCAAACTTAACACTTTATTCTAGAAGGAAGAAACAGTTGAAAATCATTTGACAAAGGAACTCACAATCAGACTCTTTCCAGCCCAGAACCAGTTTCTCACGATCAAAGACAACGCGATATCCAGTCATGAAATTCTGCAAATCATTGTGAGTTTTTATGTAAGACAACATTTTTTTGGTTTTAGTTTGTTTTCAAATTGATACTTACGTCCGATGATGCTAATATCGTCGATCTTCATGATGGCTAAACAGTAGACATTTGTGTCATGTTATACATATCACAAGGAGAGACAAAAGCTTAAGTTGTAATGGCAGACACGGAGCAGAGGTTTGCTGTAATAACAGAGGGCCTAACTAACCTTCATGGGGATAACTACTAACGGGTGATAAACTGGATAAGAGCTCCCTCCTTTCATTGTCAGATTTACAGCTGGATATTGGAAGCTGTCTTTATTTGGACTGTGTAAATATAGATATAGATTCAAAAGTTAGTTAGGTTTTAGCGAGAATCAGAGAGATGGTGAGCAAAGTTAAGAGGCAACCTTAATGCATAGCAGTACTCGAAAGGCAGCTCGGAATCAGTTTGATAACGTTTGTCTAGAGCTAGAGAGTTAAACTGCAAAGTCAGCTCGAAAGGCAGCTCGGAATCAGTTTGATAACGTTAGATTTATGAATTATCTCGTAATCCCGTCTTCGCCTGGTTCATGCGCTTTTGTCCCTTACCAATACTTTCGTTCACTATTTAGTAAAGCGTCTCAATTTCTTACGATCGATGGTTTTAAAATCATAAAGGTTTAGTAAGGATCATAAAAAAGAAATAAAAGTTAAGAGTCTTTGTAGGAGTCCAAAACAATTTTCTTTTATAAATAAGTGATATAGTTTTTGATCGTCTCACATAATTTTTTCTTAGACTTTAACATTATCTATCATCACTCAAAACAACACAACAATGTCTATTGCAGAGATCTTCGAAATAATCGACAAAAACAAAGATGGGAAAATCTCATGGGACGAATTTGCCAAGGGGATTCGTGTCTTCTCTCCTTCAATAGCATCAGAAGAAATTGATAAGATGTTCAAAGAGCTTGACATCAACAGTGATAGTCAAATCGACGCCAAAGAATTTGTTAGGTGCTTGGTTAGAAGTGGTGACGAAGAAAAAACCCGACCAATAAGCTGTTTTAAAAAGGCTTTTGATCTATATGATATTGATGGTGACGGAAAGATTTCAGCGAGTGAGATTCACGTGGTGTTGAAGCGTCTTGGAGAGAAACATTCAATGGAGAAATTGTTGCTCTCTGACCCGAAATTGATGGTTTGGCTAGATTAATGGCTTGAAGAGCCATTATCTCGAGTGGGTATTAAGATTAGGTAGAGATTAATAAGTCATGATGCTATTTCTAGAGATTGTGTTAGATATGTCTCACATCACAAATTGAGAAGGACTTTGTGTAATATACAAGGAACTTGAGTCAATTCATTTATTATCAATTAGTTTTGAGTTGGAAACTCAGAAAATTTGATAACATGCGATAGAGATGATACATCATCAGTGCTGGTAATTCTATAACTATGCATTAAATTAAAATAAATCATGAAAATACAAAGAAAAAAACAAAATCGATACTTTCAGTGTGAGTTGACTCACGATGAAAGAACATATGATAAAAATGCTGAACTCGCATATACTGCACATGTGGTGGTAGTGGCGGTGGTCTTACAAATCCCGATGTACCTCTTGGTGGTTGTGAAAATCCGCTTGGTCCGTCAAAGGTTATGTGAAGATTCACATGTTCATGATTGCTCTTGCCTCTATGACCTTGATGAGAATGGTTGTTACCATTTTGGTTCTTGTGTGAGTTCCGTTGATATTGGATTTGGGTACCGCCATGAGATTGTGATGCAAACTCGTTCCTCTTGTTCTGGCCTCTATAAAAAGTGTAGGGCAAAAGAAATTCAGGATAGCCTAAAGAGTTTTGTCTTGAGGGTTGAGCAACATTAACATTGGTAAACGCAGAGGCAACATACTGTTCAATTATTTTTTGGTTGGTTGATCGGTCTCCGAATGTTTGTTTGATTCATTCAGAGAATTCTAGTTCAGAAAGAAAACCACTAAGCGGAAATCAAACACAAAAGCTATAATACTAATCAGAATAAATTAATGTTTATTCCACATTAATACTAATCAGAAGAAACGTGATACATATGATTCCACATTTAAGAGTTCAGAGAAATAAACTTTATCATATCAATGTTTTACAATCAAATACTCCCTCTTACTTTTTAATTGTCGTTCTATATAAATTCACACATATTAAGAAATTTTTTTTTCTGTTTTGTCCCTAATTAATATGTTATTTTATTAGATATGATCAATTAATAACCTAAAAAAATAGGGATAAAACTGTAAAATTTATCATAAATTTGCATTGAAAACCTAAAACGACAAATATTTTGAAACAAAAAATAAGGTTAAAACGACACTTAGAAAATAACGGAGGGAGTACTTTTTATCAAGGTCTCAAATCAAATACTTTACTAAAAGTTAAAAAAAAAACAAAAACTTCGTCTACTCGTTCTAGAAGTACCTTATTGCATTTTATTAATAACTAGATTAAGATCCGGATATATAATAACATAATTTAAAATCTGTAGAGAATAAATTAAAAATTAAAAATAGAAAATAAAATCGAATTATCCGTAAAATTAAATAAAGTAAAGTTAAAAATCTCAAAATGAAATTATCAACAAAAAAAACTTAACAGTTTATCATTTTTTCAACTATATTTTATCACATAGTTTTAAATTTATCGATTAACTTAACACGTGTGGCGATGATATTAAATAGCAACTTTTATATATAATAATTTTTTTTAATTCAGTTAGAAACAACATCTACTAATTGGTTTTGATGTCTCATAGACAATTAGGTGGGGTTATTGGTTCTTATATTTTAATGGATTTAGAAATCATCTTTAGATTTAGAAAATACTCAAATCCAATCAAATAACAAGGTTAAATCTAGTATTTGGGTATTTGTATTTTAGTCATAAAAATACTTACAAATCCATTCAAATCGAAGAAAAAGCTGAATCTTTATAATACTTGGATTTTAAAATCATAGAACCAATAACACTGGATTTCAATATATTTTTTAAAATCATAGAACCAATAACACTGGATTTTAATATGGATTTTATAATCATAGAACCAATAACACTGGATTTGGTTTGGATTTATAAATCCATTAAAATACAGGAACCAATAACACCCCCTTACCATCTACCAGTGCCTCCAAGCCAAAACCAAACCGAGAACCCAACAAAGTTAACAAAGACTGCCGACCGGTTTATAAAATTTGGGCTTGGGCCTAATAAGTTCTAGTTTCTATGATCGGAGACAACAGCTAAACCAACACACCTCTTCCTCAAGTCTTCCAAATCATTTTTTAAAAAACCCTAATTTCTCAGATCTCTAAAATCATGAGCTACATAGTAATTGCTTTCTTTGATTTCAAAGTAGATCGTTCTGGGATTCTGCAATTCGGTGGGATCAAAGTTTCTTCTCGGACGCTGAAGCACCTTGGTATATACTCGTGTATGCTTCAAACAATCGATGGCGATGATGATCGAGATTTGCGCAGACTACCTACATTCCTTGAAGTCTACGATAGCGTCTACAACATCCTCGACGGAAAAATCTGGATTGGCCATGGCATAATGGAATCCGACGTTCCAAGGTTGAAGAAAGCTTGTGCACACACTTTCCTTCTTGATGTCCGGCACGAAGGTACCTTTGTTGTTTTTGTCTTCTCCTTTGTTGATTTCTTGATTTCTTGATTTTGTAACATCTAACAAGTTATGTTTAACCAAATGCATCATATTTGCAGCTTGCCAAACTTGCTCTACACTGTGGTTTAGGTAATCATAGCCAGAGCTATCATGATTGCCTCCACAATATTAATGCTATCAGGTTTTGTGGAGCCGCCATGTCATTATATGTAAGTTGTTATATAAGAAGCACATTATATGTAACTTATTGTATATACGCATAAAGAGTTGTGATTTATCCGAGAATCACTGTTTGTTTGTTGTTTGTTTGCAGGAGCCGGATACGATGAAGAATTATGGGGATGATATGCATCCCATGATTTCTCATCTCATAGAATCAGCAGATGTAACTGCTAGTTTTGGTGAACTAGACATTGCGAGCTAGGTATGTGTTATAATCTCGATTTGAAGCAATTCGCTAGAGCTGTTTTGTTTCCAGTCTTAATTCAGAATCTTGTCACCATTGTGCAACAAGTTATGAAGTTTGTCACCATTGTAAATGAGCAGATGGAAAAGAAAGTGGTGGAGACAACTCTAAGAGGCATTTGCTGAATCACTCGTTTGTCTTATGTTTCTATCTAAGATCTACTGTTTCAATCTTTTTTGTTCTTTTCTTTTTGGGATCATATTACTGTTTCAATCTTATTATCAAGATTTTCAATGTTGTTTCTTGTTTGCTTGATCATGGAACATTTTTGCTTTGTCTAAGAGGCAAGAAATCGAAGACTTCCTTCTTCATAAACACTTTTCCAGAGAAATAATATACAAAAAAAAATCGTATTTACGTGAAACTCATAAAAATATTTCTAATGTTGTATGAAAACGCATATTTATCAGGTAATCAAACCAATAATCATATACAACATATGAAAAATAATACAACTGTAGTGTGCAGCATTTTTTTGGTGATTTTAACCCCAATATAATCTTCTAAAGAATATAAATTTGCGTATACCAGATGGCTAAATACATGTGTAAACAACAATCAAAGGATGGCCAAAATTGAGAAGAAGTGGAAGAAGACTAAAAGTGGGAGAGAGAGAGAATAATAAGAAGACGACGACGTGCTTGGTCTTTGAGATGGTATGTTTGTGGCTTCTGGTTCAAACGAAGAAGCTGGCGGTCTAGCCGAGGAAGAGGAACGGTTCGATGGAAGCGTCCGAGCCGAGGTCTCACCGGTGTAACCTGATGAGCCATGAGAGTAAACTCAGATTAGAACTCTTTATCTTAGTGTTCTACAAGGAAGAAAACATTTGACAAAGGAACTCACAATCAGACTCTTTCCACCCCAGAACCAGTTTCTCACGATCAAAGACAACGCGATAGCCAGTCATGAAGTTCTCTGCAAATCATTGTGAGTATTTAAGTAAGACTAACATTTTTTTTTGTTTTAGTTTGTTTTCAAATTGATGATACTTACGTCCAATGATGCTAATGTCTTCGATCTTCATGATGGCTAAACAGTAGACATCTGTGTCCTGTATACATATCACAAGGAGAGACAAAAGCTTAAGTTGTAATTCGCAAGACACGGAACAGAGGTTTGCTGTAATAACAGAGGGCCTAACTAACCTTCATGGGGATAACTACTAACGGGTGATAAACTGGATAAGAGCTCCCGCCTTTCATTGTTAGATTCACAGCTGGATACTGGAAGGTGTCTTTGTTTGGACTGTGTAAATATAGATATAGATTCAAAAGTTAGTCAGGTTTCAGCGAGAATCAGAGAGATGGTGAGCCAGAGTATAGATGCAACCTTAATGCATAGCAGTACTCGAAAGGCAGCTCGGAATCAGTTTGATATCGTTTGTCTAGAGCTAGAGAGTTAAACTGCAAAAGTCATATCGGGTTTATCAAGCCATGTGCTACCACCAAACCAAGATTAGATACTATACTTAGATAAAGACTTACACTTTCTGATACAAGTGTGTAAGCTTCATTAGTCAGATAAGTGAACGAGGTTCCAGAGTCGAATACAGCATCAAATTCAAGATCACCGGCGTTTCCTCCGACGCTTATTTGAGTGACGGTGATATTGTAAGTAGGGCTGTTCAACGAGAAAACAATATAGTAAGTAGAAGTATAATCAAGGAGATTTTGGTTAAGTACTAAGAAGTTATGATTTGATCGCTTGCTTACTGTGGTTGTCTTATGTTCAATGGCGTTTCCCGTTGGTCTACGCTGCCTTTATCTCCAAAACTGATCCTACCGGCTCCATCGTTCCCAAAACACATCGAGAATGAGTTTGCTGCGATTCCTTCCTTAGCTAATACACTTGGAACCGATATGTCTTGTAAGCCAAGACCGAAAAGACCATTTGGTGCTGCACCTTCATGGAATACACCGGTCTGAACTTGACCACATCTGCTCCAGCACAAAAAAGATTGTTAAGATGAAAACACAAAAGGTTTAAGTTTGCCTGCAAAGGAAGAGATTACTTACCCCAAGGTAACCCGAGCGCGAATAGCTTTTGAATCTTTCTCATTTGAAACTAAGTGAAGCACATCCTCAACAAGGACTCCAGTCGATGAGGTACCATTTGAAAGATATCGTATCTGGTATGGGCAATTACTACCAGGGGAAGCGCATCGATCACCTCTTGTACACAACGAGCTATTACAAGGAACTTTAGAACTCGTCGATGATGCATTAGGGCTATAAATATTGAGGTCTATGCCCTGTTCAACAACAACAAATAAAACTCATGTAAGGAGCACAACAACTTGCAGATATAAAACAAGTCCAAAGAGATAGCACACAAAATCTAAACTTCTTCGTCCACGAAATCTTTGAGATCATAGTCTAGCTCTAGTGTCAGTCTCGCTGTGTTTTAAGTGTTGAAGACTTGGTCAACAAAGAGCTGCCCAAGTCAGATTTCTATCCTACAATTGATTCTTATCTCAACACAGCTAAACCAAAGTTTCAATAAGAACAAAACCCATAAGATTCTTCACAATCTAGACCAAAACCTTAAGAGAAGAGAAGATACATAAGCAACACTACTCAAATTCAAGTATGTATATAAGCAAAAAAGAAACATTACCGAGCCTCCAGGTGCTTTCAGCTCATGGACACAGTTGGTACAATCACAGGGCAACCAAAACAAGTCACTCCCGGTGTCTAGAGCTACCAGAAACCAATCAGACGGCGTCCCAACCGTCACGTTCGCGTAATGCAAACTGTACAAACATCGAATCAACAATTTCAACACAAACATCTCCAAAATCTCAAAACAATCACAGGCTATGATACGAATCAAGCTACGAAAATTCAGCGATATGGCAATCACGTTGAAGCTAAGAAAACGCAATTTTGTAGGAAAAGAGAAAACCTTACAATCCAAGGGCGTCCACACGAACAGTTTCGTTGCCGTCCGCGAAAGTGACGAGTGACTGATCTTCAGCTGATGCGAGTCTTCGGCCTCTGATTAAACGATCTCGATGAGCCATCACTCTGTAATACTTAGAAGAGTCCCGATTAGGCAAACCATCTCCGGGCAAAACTCCGACGACCTGATCCGAGAAACGGTGGTGAAATTCAAACCCGAATTCGCCATTTCCTTCGCATCTATCCAATACCCAGCTCGAAATCAGCAGAATAATCAGACCCACAAACATAATTCTAATGCTCGAGTACCAAACCATGGCGGTTCGTCGTCGAAAAAAGAGCTCCGCCGAGATCTCGGAAACTTTCTGGAGAAAAAAATCCGAAATTTCTGAGATATCCAAAACCTCAGTCAGAATCTTCTCTAGCTATGGAGTGATGAGAATTTAGATACGAAACCGAGAAATTAGGCGAGAATGATCGTGAAGAGTTGAGAGAGAAGTGGGAGGAAGCAAGAAGCTCCAAAATCTTCGCTTTGCACAAATATGAGAGAGAGAGCGTTGAAGTCAATTTCTTTACCAAAATAAAGCTTTGAAGTCAATTTATTTTCCTCGAATAATAATATAAAAAAAGAAGATTTTGATAACATTATTTAATTAATTATAGTGAAAAGGTGGCAGGTAACTTTCCTTCTCTACCTCAAAAACGGCCAAAGTCAACGTGGAAGTCCTCGAACTGGGACCCAAACTCATTTCTGTGGAATATTCTAACAAATGTGTACATTTTTAATCCACACAAGACCACAATCGATTTTGCTTCTGAATTATTATGGCTACGCCATTGAATTACTAGTATTTTTTTGTCAACACGTCATTGAATTATAAAAAGTTGTTTTATTAGTATATATGTAGTTGGACCAACTTTTTCGTCATTTTCATTTTCTTAATGTCATTATGTATTTGTAAATGTTTTTTTTTTGTTTTTTATAAATAAAAAGGGCTTTCAGTATTTGTAAATGTTTATGATCCGTGGTCGGTAAAATTAGTTAGCATCGTTAGATTTAACATTCTACCCATGTTTAGTTCATAACTTGTTGGTTGGTTTAATGGTTTGCCTACATATAGATTGGGAAAATTAATTAAATTACCGGTTGACACTGAATTAGCAAAATTAACGGTTGACTAACACTTATTTAAATCAACTTTTATTTGGATAATTTTTTTGACTTTTTGAAGCGTTGATAGAAAAAAAATATTGTACATTTGTTTAGACAAAGGTGGGCAAATTTTGTTGGTATTAGTTGGTTTAATGGTTTGCATACATATGAATTGGGAAAATTAATTAAATTGCTTTACCGGTTAAATCAACAAAATTACCGGTTGATTAACATCTATTTAAATCAACTCTGTTTTATGAACAAATTTTCGAGTTTGGATAGATTTATTGAATTTTTTAAGTGTTTGAGGTAGAAAAAAATATTGTACATTTGTTTGGATAGAAACAAGACACCATAAATTTCGTTGAAGTTAAAATACATATTTTTCTATGTCATTGATTTACTATAATTTTTTTTTTCGTCAACACGTCATTAAATTATTTAGAGCTTGATATTAGTATATGTAGTTGGACCAACTTTTCGTCATTATATTTGTAAATGATTATGATCCGTAGTCGGTAAAATTAGTTAGCGTAGTTAGATTTAAGATTCTACCCATTTTTAGTTTCATAACTTGTTGTTATTTATAGATAAAGGATGGCGATTTGTGTTTGTGTTAGTTGGTTTAATGGTTTGCCTATATTTGGATTGGGAAAATTAATTAAACCGCTTTACCAAAAAACATTAAATTTGTTTGATCGTGTTTAGAAATCACATTGAAAATCAAGATGAAATGACAGATTTATGATAAATCGACTTTTTAGTTAAAACAAAAACGAGAATTACTACAAACTTTGGATTTTGTTGACGGACTTGAGATACAGAGTCAGATAGTCAGAGTAAAACTTATTGTTCTCGAGACAATTTCCGTTTATCTTTGACAATTTTGCATAGTATGGATTACGCTTCAAAAGGTATAAGAAGACGAGAAATAGAATTAAAATAAGCAAATATTTTCATGTTGAATTTGTTGTGTTGTGGTCTATGATGCTTCACTAAATATGAAGCTTCGTGTTTCAAAATTAAAATATTTTTGATGTTAAGTTTTTTCTTTTTGATCTATGTGTTTACAGAATATGATTAAAAAACAATCACACAATGAACAATTACACCACCATATAATTAAGCACACTAATCACCATCATCTTTCGTCAGTCATAAACCAGTCTTAATCATTCTCGTAATCCAGCTTCATCTTTTGTTACAATCCTATTTATGCCTCTAACATTCATTCATTCATTCTCCGGATCTTGAAACGTCGTGGTGTTGGTCCCATGACTCACCTGAGCCACTAGATGATTTATGCTTAACCGAAAATTGAACCAATTTATAGACCGGAGATTCACCCTTGATCTCTTAACCGATCTAGTCCATCAAACTACAGTATGACAATCAAATTAATAACCAATTGTACTAAACCCATTGCATTTGAACAATCAATTAATTGGTTTATTTACTGGTTCACACAGTCAAATCGGATTTCAATTTGGTTAAACAAATTAAATAGATCGGTTCCTTGGACCAAACCTAATCAAACCACCGATTATGTTTTATAAACCGGTGAATTTGAACTCTTGTTCTGTTTAAGGAAAATTCCGGCTGACTCATAATGTTTTACTGAACTTGCTATTGTATGATCTCTTGTTCTGTTTGATATTCAAGTCATAAAGAGGCCTTGAGGAGGTTCTTGTTATGGTTATTCATCGGGATATATTATACATAGAACTTGATACATGACTTGTTCTTTCTTGCAATACAAACAAAGTATCATGATACTGAATAAAATGACTTTATGTGATAAGAACAACGATGTATTATTTCCAAATACGAAACTACGAATACGAATCCAAGCGTAAAAGCTTGCAAACTACGTCCTCTTGTTCTCACACACGAGAAACAAGCCCATATCCAACAAATTTGAATGAATACAAATGTAATATTGGGTCCAACTTATATAGTAGCCCAAACACAAAAGAAATAACAAACTACTTAGTCAACAATGCCAGCACAACAAGTTGACCAATTCTTGACTTCTCTTTACTTCAAATTCTTGAGCATTTAACTCTCCTTGTATAAACCCGTAAAGGCCTATCAATACACCCGGGCTCGAGACTGAGCTTGCCCTCAAGCGCAAATAAAGGAAACTGACTCTTCAGCTCGGTCACCCGTAGCCAAGTGTTCTCATGTTCGGGCAATCCTCTCCAACGAATCAAGGCCTCCAAGAATCCGTGATCATCATATCTTGTCTCCACGACAGCCTCAGGTTCAATTATCACTTCATCCTCTTGCGTGATCGAGATTGGCAAAGGAACCACAACCTTATCTTGACCAATTACATGTTTAAGTTGAGAAACATGAAATACCGGATGGATCCTAGCTGTCGGAGGGAGACGCAATCGATAAGCCACCTTTCCCACGAGCTCCAAAACATCATACGGCCCGTAGGCTTCTGCCAGATTCTGCGACTAACTGAATGCTGGCGATAAGGTCTCAACTTCAAATACACCTTATCCCCCACTGAGAAATTCAGGTCCCTGCGTTTCTTGTCCGCACTGTTCTTCATACTGGATTGAGCTTTGATTAAATGCTCCTTCACCTATGCCAAGAGTGCATCACGTTCCTGCAGCATCGTTTCCAACTCGAAATTCTGAGTTGATCCTCTTTCATACTGCAACAGAGCTGGTGGATCTCTGCCGTAAACCAACTTAAATGGAGTACATTGAGTAGCTGTATGAAACGATGTGTTATACCATAATTCTATCCATGGTAGAAACTTTGCCCATGTCTTTGGGTGGGAGGACGAGAAACATCTGAGATATGTCTCAAGGCAGCGATTCAATACCTCAGTCTGGCCGTCTGACTGCGGATGGAAAGCAGTACTGAAACGAAGCTTAATCCCAGACAATTTGAAACATTCTTTCCAAAAATTGCTTAGAAAGATGCGATCTCGATCCGAAATGATGGACTTAGGATATCCGTGGAGTCGAATCACCTCCTGGACAAACTTATTAGCCACGTCCAGAGCTGTAAAAGGGTATCGGAGACCCACAAAATGGCTGAACTTGCTCAAACGATCCACAACTACCAAAATCACATCAACTCCTTGAGATTTAGGTAGTCCTTCAATAAAATCCATCGAAATATCCTCCCAGATATTAACCGGTATAGGAATAGGCTGTAGCAACCCCGCAGGTGAGAGAGTGGAGTATTTATGTGTTTGACAAACTGAACATGCCGCGGCATATTGTTGAACACTGCTTCTCATCTTCTCCCAATAAAACTGAGCTTGTATCCTCTTGAGTGTTTTCAGAACACCCGAATGACCCCCCAACAAACTGTTGTGACAGTCCTGTAGTATAATAGGGATAAACTTTGAAGTTCGAGGAATCACAAGTCTTTTCTTGTAAAACAGCCTCTCGTCCACCACAATATAACCTGCTTTAACCTCTTTATCAGCACCCAACTTAGACAGAATCTCCTGAATTTCCACACTCTCATCAATCTCTTGAAAAAGATCCTGAAGTTGTAAACTCGTTGGAATGGTCATTGAGAGTAACTGTGGAGTAGCCGGACCAGCCGAGTGATAAACAATGCGAGACAAACCATCAACCACTTTATTCTCTGCTCCGACCTTGTATTCAATGTCGAATTCATAACTTCATTCATCAACGCCTGAAATGTTGCCGGAGCGTTTGTTAATCCGAAATGCATGACTAAAAATTCATAATGGCTGTCATGGGTGCGAAAGGCAGTTTTCTCAATATCTTCAGCCTTCATTCAAATCTGATGATATCCTGATTTCAAATCCAGCTTTGAAAACAGTTTAACCCCATAGATCTCATCTAGCAATTGATCGATGATAGGAATCAGATACTTATCAGGGATAGTAGCCCGATTGAAAGCCCTATAGTCAACACAGAATCTCCACGCCTTGTCCTTCTTCTTCACAAGGAGCACTGGACTAGAATATGGACTGTGGCTTGGTCTGATGTAACCAACTTCCAACATCTCTTGGACCAACAAATCCATAGCCTCTTTATGCGCATGTGGATATCGATAAGGCCGTACACTAATAGGACCAGCTCCAGGTTGCAAGTTAATATTGTGTCTCGACCTCTGATTGGTGGTAATCCTGTGGGGTCTTGAAACTCAGCTTTGAACTTGTCCAAGGTGGCTTGCATGCCCTCTGGTAAGTCGTCGATCTTCTGTGGCGACTCAGTGTTGGAATTACTCTTCGAATGAGAAACTGTTTGGAATGATTTAAGCGATAGACGTTGTTTGTGGAGTGATGGGTCTCCTCTCTATGTCACCAATTCACCTTTATACACAAAGGAAATCTCATGATTCTCCCAATCAACCAAACATTTACCCAAGGTACACAACCATTGTACTCCAAGAATCATATCGGCATTCCCAATTCCAGAACAATAAAATCAGCCGCAAAAGTCCATTTGTCCAACACCAACTGAACATCTTTACAAATTCCGGACCCATTGACCACAACTCCGGTGCATAAGGAAATTTCCAAATTCGCATTCTGTGAGGGCTTTAAACGTGATCTTTTAACCATATCAGGAGAGATAAAGTTATGTGATGCGCCACTATCCAGCATGACCACCAATTGTTGTTTCTTCACCAGACCTTTTAATTTTGCAGGAGTAGGAGAATCTAACTCCAAAAATGAGTTTAAGGAGAGCTGCATCAGCTCTGGTACTTCCTCCGTATGATACTCCTCTACATCGATCAATGACTGATCTAAAATTTCTACTTCTAACCCATTCAACAGGGTCAGAACTTGTAGTGATTGGTTTTGACAAATGTGTCGTCTAGACCACTTTTCTGGACAATTGAAGCACAGTCCCAACCTCTTTTTCTCAGCAATCTCTGCCTCTGTTAGGTGAATTTGTGGTCTCTGAGCATTATTACTCACGGTAGCCTTGTCAGGCGCCCCAGTTAATTGTTTCATCTTGGATTGGAGTTTTGTACAAAGGAGGACTTAAACGTGTTGTGGTATTGACCAGACGCAGACTTGTTCAACAACTGCCTTTATCGCTTTACCAAGCTATGCAACGAGCTTGACTCCATTTGATATGCAATCAAAATCATGTCTGGTAAATCCACTGGTTTACACGTATTCACTACTTCACACATCTCTGGTGTAAGTCCATTCATAAAGATACCTTCCATTTGCCTATCTGTTAACCCCGTAACCTGAGTCGATAAATCCTCAAAACGATGGATATACTCGGGTATTGATCCTGTCTGTTTAACCGCGAAGAACAACTGTCTTGGATCCCTTAGACGTTCCCTGCTAACCTTTCCTTGAAATTGTCCCAGCACGAGTATGGTTTCCGCAGAACTTCACTGTTAAACCAACTCAAGACATCTCTCGCCAGACTCACTGATATCACTTCTAGTTTTGTCTACTCTGAATAACCACCAATCTGAAAAAATGTTCTGCTAACGCAATCCACCCATAGGTATCACCACCATCGAAAATCGGCAACTCAATCTTCTTTAACAGATTTTCCCTTGGAAGCGCAAGTATATTCGGATTTGTATTCTCATCCGATCGAATAGTAAGGCATGGTTCCGATGTTTGAGCGCGTACCTGATTCACCTGAGAAGAAGGATTCGGTTTATTGGACTCTCGTACGTTCTCACGATTCGCCGTTCCTCCCAACAGATCTAATACTTCGGAAATTTTTTGATCTATCTTCGTGTCGAGCCGTTGGATTTTGGCATCGATCTTTGTCTCGAGCCTCTCGCTGTTTTCTTCGATTCGATCGATCATCGCTCTCATCTCCGTATCCTTCTTATGTTGAGACGCGATGTGGAGCATCACCGAATTTGATAACGAATCCAAGGTTAACGGCGGATTTGGTCGACTTCGCCGCCGATTTGTTGATTATTAGCCATTGACAACTTCAATTATTGCATTTGTTCGATCCAGAACGCTTCACCGGCACCAATTTGATAAGAACAACGATGTATTATTTCCAAATACGAAACTACGAATACGAGTCCAAGCGTAAAAGCTTGCAAACTACGTCCTCTTGTTCTCACACACGAGAAACAAGCCAAGATCCAACAAACTTGAATGAATACAAATGTAATATTGGGTCCAACTTATATAGTAGCCCAAACACAAAAGAAATAACAAACAACTTAGTCAACAATGCCATCACAACAAGTTGACCAATTCTTGACTTCTCTTTACTTCAAATTCTTGAGCGTTTAACTCTCCTTGTATAAACCCGTAAAGGTCTATCATTATGGAACACAACGACGATGCTCAAGGGAGTGAGGTGATCGATGAGGTAAAGAGCGCTTCGGTGCTTGTTTCTCCCAACCACTCATGCTTGTATGAAGCCACTATGTATCCGATGGTCAGTCGAGATACAATTCTAGGTGCAAAGCCTAACCCTGCTGCTATCCAGCTTAACTTTTCTTCGTCTTCTTCCTCTTCTTCTTCTTCTGATACCGAAGCTTCATCAGATTTGTAGATATCTCCACAAATATCCTTAAGGGAAGATCCATAAACCCCCGGGTTTCCCTCGTAGGAAGAGCAGTTTTGTCGCTGAAACTGTGTACCTTGTGGTATTGAACCAGTGAGCACCCGAGAGAAGAGAGCTCCCCGAGCTTTGTAGGTATCTCGCCTGAAATCATGTTTTGGGATATGTCCAGTGATTCAAGCGCCGTGAGATTTGACAAAGATGATGGAATGTGGCCCGTGAAATCGTTTCTTGACAAATTGAGAACATGAAGCTCCTTCAACAGATCTATGGATTAAGGGACTTTCCCATGGATTTTGTTTCCTGAAAGATCAATGGTTGTGTAGACTGTGAGGATACGTTCCATCGCCATTGATACTCCTTTGTTCGACAAGATAACCGAAGTGTAGTATCCGAAGTCATAAAAATCCCCAATGTAGCTCGGCTCTGTATAATTATCTTTCTTGGAGGATATCGTAGTCCAGTTCAGGAAGTAATTAGACGGCAATGTACCGAGGAAATCGTTATGTGACACATCAATGATTTTCAACTCAGGGAATCCGAACCAAACCCCAATTGAGCGATGTAACATGCCGTGAAACTTGTTAGACCGGAGAACAAGAACTTCCAGCTTCTGCAAAGAACTTAACTGAAACGGAAACGTATCCTTCATTTCGTTGCTTTCCACGTTTAGAACTTCCAAAGCATAACAACCGGTAAGAGATTCAGGAAGTTTTCCCTCTAATAGGTTGTGGCTGACTTCAATGGACCTTAATCTCTGGAAGTTTTCCCTCTAATAGGTTGTGGCTGACGTCAATGGACCTTAACCTCTTGGCGTGTATAAACATATCCGGAAGGGTTCCGGTGAGGCTGTTGTTACGGAGATTAAGATCCGTAAGAGAACTCATCCGAGTCCCTAAACACCGAGGGATCGAGCCGTGGAAGTTGTTGTTTGACAGATTATTGATGGTAGGAGAGGTTAGTCCACAAGGTATCTCTCCATTGAAGTTATTTCTAGAGCTAAACAAGTAGTTGATAGTTGTGGATGGGATGAAGAGTGGTCTTTGGAAAGCATTTGAGCTTAGATCTAACACAACGATCTGACTTGCAGGTAAAGCTTCTAAAGATCCTTTGAAACCGCTCAAGGAGTTGCTAGAAAGATCCACGACTTGTAGCTCTTGTAGTCTCCACAACCAGTCTGGTACTCGACCTTTGATTTCGTTGTTGGAAAGGTCTAGGGAATTTAGATTTCTTTGGTCTCTTATGAACTTAGGGAACTCAGTGATGTTGCAGCCTGACAAGTACAAAGATCTCAAATGCGGTGAAAAATCCGAATCAGGATTGATGTTTGCTGTCGAAAGAGGGATGCCCGAGAGAGATAGTCCTTCTAGCTTCTTGAGAGAAGAGAAGACATTCAAGTCAACTGGACTGACTCTGTAATTGTTACGATAGATAAAGAAATATTGTAGATTAGGTAACAGAGAGATATTCTCAATCCCAACGAGATCGTTGAGTTGGTTATCCTCCAAATAGATGTTGGTCAATGAAGAAATCTGGAACATGGACGCAGGAATGGCTCCGGTGAAAAAATTCTCACCGGCTACAAAAGCCTCTAGTTTGGAGAGTTGGCTAATGTTAGGTGGAAGGAAACCTGCGAACTGATTGGAACTGAGGTAGATAGAACGTAGTTTGGTCAGACTGAGTAGTGAAGATGGAAAGTTTTCGGTGAGCTTGTTATACCCAACACTAAAGACAATCAACTGTTTTTGGTTGCCAATTGAAGATGGGATCTCACTAGTGAAATGGTTCCCAGAAAAAAGGAGGCTTGAGAGACAAAAAGCTCTCCAAGTGAAGATGGAATCCTCCCAGAGAAATTGGATCCTTCAAGTGTCAAAGAAGTTAAATGTTTGAGGTTGCTGATAGAGTCAAGTATGTTACCTGAAAAAGACGTTTCCAAGAGGCTTAAGATCTCCATAGAGTTGTTTCCACGGAAAATAGGAAGTTCGCCTCTAAGCTCTGGATTGCGATCCAATCTTATGGACTGTAAGTTTGGTATCAGAAGAACACTGCTTGGGAATGTTCCAAACAGGTTGCATCCTTCAAGACGTAGTGATCTTAGAGACCACATGTGTGAAAACGCCTGGGGGATTTCTGAAGAAATGTTAATAGAGCTCATGTGAAGAGCACTAAGGTTCCTCAAGTTTCGAGCAAGTAGAGGGAGAAACAATGGTGGGTTTTCAACGGACAACGTGAAGCTTGGAGAAAATGAATTAGAAGAAGAAAGATCGAGAGACACCAGATTGATAAGTAAAGAATTTCTGTTGGAATTTGACCTGTCAATGAAAACTCAGAGAGGTTGAGTCTCTCTAGCCACATGAGTTTACTGAACTTAGCTGGGATGGGAGAAAAGGTGAAGTTGTTTTAAGCAAGGTTCAGATTTTCGAGATGTTGCAGACTAAAAAGACTAGAACTGGGTTCGAGCCGACCGTGAAGACAGCTGCAACTAAGGTCTAGACCGATCACCTTGCCCGATTTGGTATCGCACGTGACACCGTCCCAATTACAATTCGTTTATTTTTTCCACCAAATAGAAACCGGCCATTAAAGAGCTAGAACAATCTAACCAGACTTGAACCTATCATAAAAAACCCAGAGATTTTCAGTTATAATGTAATTTCTTCCGTGAGATCTCATTTCTATGCAAACATTACAGAGATTTTTCATCAGATTAAGATTTAAAATCATGGAAGAAAAAGGCCTATACTGCAAGGCACAAGCCACTGAAACCTTCAATCAAAATGCTTTATTATGCACCGTTTCCTTAAGGCTCAAGGTAGATCCAATCCTTTCCTTAAGCCACAAGTTAGTATATATACGCAACACTAACATTAGCCTCGGATCATCCTCAGGTATTTCATGGTCCTGGCGATTCCAATCCAATCAAAACCCATCAAAAACTAAATTAGAAATCAATTTGATCTATATATTCATCCCCTGGTTAAGAACCGTCGTCTCCATCGTTGGACCTTTATCAAACCGTTTACCTTCCTAGATTGATAATTAATTCTTATAGATATCTCATTTTGGTTCGTTCTTTTGGAAAATTATTATAGTATGCATATAAGTTATGTAATACAGAGATACTTAAAATAAAAGAGATAGTGGATATATATAATGACTTAATGAGTTATAACTTGTAACTACAAACACCCACTTTGTGCTCAAAGCCAGAACCAGTGGCGGAGCCACATTACTAACAGGGGGGGTCAAGAGGGTCAAGTGACCCCTGTGAAATTTATAAAAAAATTGTTTGCAAGCTTATGGACATGTTATTATTGTTATGAATCTAATAGCTTGCAAACAATTTTTTTTATTATTGTTGCGAATCTAATAGCTTGCAAACAAAAAATTGCTTGAATCTCATAGTTCGATTTCTAATAGCTTGACCCTGGTGCTATGAGATCGAATCTACACTATGCACCCATGAAGTCATATTTTTATAATCTTTTATTTAATCATTTATTGTGTCTCTACTCTCACTTTGTGTTTTCCAAAATAACTAATCTATCACTTACTTGTGATGGTAAATGAGTAATATTTACTACTACTATTTTTTGTTTTCCTTTGTTCTAGTTTGTAATTTTTATGTCTAAAAGTTAGAAGCTAAAACTTCAAAATACCAATCAATTTTCACATTACACTATAAAATTTTATAAAATAGTTAATACATTAAGAAAATATATATGAAACGTGAGACTTTTACTACAGTATATAATTAAAATACATCAATATGTTTAAAAATATTAAATCATTTGAAAATACTAAATATGTTATACCTTCTTTTTTTGTTGCTAAAGACTTATACCTTCTTTAAAATATATATATATATATATATATATATATATATATATATGTTTTCCAAATAATCTAAAAATTTATATTATGTTAAATTATTAATTAATAATTAAATTAAATATGACCCCAGTAAAATTAAATATGACCACACTCTTTGAACTCGTCTTTTCGAGAATTGCTCAATTTAGTAGATTACATCTTTGTTATTAGAATATGACCTATGTCATTTGAGTTATTTATGTTTACAAATATTGATCAATACAGCTTCTGGTATAACAAATATCTTAGTCCCAATCATTGCAATCTTCAGTATGTTATATTAATGAAATTTTTGCGTTGAAAAAAAAGAAAGCATTTAAAAATGTGTACCTAGCTAATTTCTATTGATAATATTTGGAATACATGTATTTAACATTCACTTTTTTCAACAATAAAATTGAAAAATAACAAATAAATAAAATGTTATGAATTCCAATCTGATCTAATATCAGAATTTAGATACGACGACAATATTGATCTAATATTTGGAATATATGTATTTAACATTCACGGCACACGCGCGGGTTAACCTTTTTTGGTTTTATACTTTTATTTGATTGGCTAACCATGTTTTCCGACACTAAATTGAGTAAAATCTCCTCTTACTAATTATTTTACTTGGTTCATGTTTGTTTTTTTTTTAATTTAGCTAGCACCATTAATAGACTATCTAAAAATTAAAACTAAAACAATTAGTACAAAAAAATATATAAATACTGACATTGATAACTTTACTATTCAAAAAATTATAAACAAAAAAAATGAATCATTCAATAGTTTTCTTGATCATTATTACTATTTGCTTTGGATTGAATGAAGCTGGCAAAAACCGTGTAGTAATTAAAAACGAACTCGGTACTGGTATTCTTCTTTATTCCGACTGTGGTAATCAAGACGGTGATCTTGGGGTATTTCATACAAAATTCAATGAAAATCATACTTTTGAGTTTGAAGATTATCGTCCTACTTCTCCGCCAAGCAAAAAAAGTGAATATGAAGTTAGAAGAACAATATATGAGTGTGCTTTATGGTACAAACCTCTAGAAGAGCATTTTTTTGATAAACTGGAAGTATATCGAGCAGCTGACAAGAAACGATCCGATCAATTACGTGAATGGGTTGCCAGAACTGATGGGATCTACTTCAGAAGGGATGGTAAAAAACCGCTGGGACATGTACTTTCGTGGAAGAAAAGATAAGCTTTTGTTTTTCGTAAATTTATGTAAGTTAATTGTTTGTTTTACCAAAGTTTATGTAAATTGATTATTTGTTTTACATCTTATGAACTAATCCATAAGACTGTTGTGAATCTAATGATTTGTGTTGTATTATTGCTGAGACCAATGGTCTATATTTATAGTGATTACACAAAGGAGAGAAAAAGAAATAGTCATTTTACTACTCATACATGAAATAGGAAAACTTCTACTAATCCTATTAGGAAAAGCTTTTACTACTCATACATGAAATAGGAAAACTTCTACTAATCCTATTAGGAAAAGGAAATCCTATCTCTAATAGGACTTGGTCTTCACGCCGAGACTAGGCCACGTATTGGGCCTTATGGGCTAAGCCGGTTATGGACATCCAAACCTCAATGGTTTATAACACTCCCCCTTGGATGACATAACCGTATGTGATGATGATGGGATCTCAGTAATACGCTTGGGGAATGCTGCCTCATTAAAACCTTACCAAAGAAAACCCAGTGGGACAAAACCTTAGTGAAGGAAAAAGAGTACAACACTTATTACTCCCCCTGAAATGAACATCACTGAAGGTCCTTCAATCGGCGCATGCCAATCTGATGCATAAGCTTCTTGAGCGTGGAGGTTAGAAACGACTTTGTGAAGAGGTCGGCTGAGTTGTCACTTGAGCGGACTTGGAGCACCTGGAGTTCACCGGCCTTCTGTAGGTCGTGAGTGAAAAAGAACTTTGGCAATATGCGCTTCGTCCGATCTCCTTTAATGTATCCATCCTTCAACTGAGCTATGCATGCGGCATTGACTTCGTACATGCTGGTCGGTTCTTCTTTCCCTTCTGTCATCCCACAATCCCGTTTGAGATCGACCGTTGTGTGGATCCGAAAGGTAACCTGCATCAGCAAAACCAACTAATCCTTCTTTGTTAAGGTTAGTATAAAATAGACCCATGTCTTTCGTCCCTTTCAGGTAACGAAATATGTGTTTGATCCCATTCCAGTGCCTCTGGGTCGGACAAGAACTGAATCTTGAAAGGGGGTTCAAGGCAAAGCATATGTCCGGCCTAGTGTTACTAGCCAAGTACATTAACGCTCCTATAGCACTGAGATATGGCACTTCGGTACCAAGGACCTTTTCGTCCTTCTTTACTGGACCGAATGGATCGTTGTCCAGGCCAAGGCTTCTCACCATCATTAGGCTAGTCAGTGGGTAAGCCTGGTCCATATTAAATCGCTTGAGTACCCTTTTGCGATAATTACGAATCCCTTATCGAATTTCTTTATGAATATGCATGGGATCGTCTTTATAACCCTCTTTCACTAAGTACTCGCTTAGTCTATTGTTTCAATCCATAGAGCGATTTATTCAGCTAAATACAATGCTGGTCTCGAGAACTTCTTTTATCTTTCAGCTTTATCCCCTCTGGGACTTTCGTATAAATTTCGTTATCCAGTGGACCATAGGCTGCTTACTATATCAATTTGATTTCTTTCTTATGTGTCCAGACATCATAAACTTTCGAGTTTGTAGCAGCACCCACCACATTTGGAGTATATCTCCTTATAATTTATTCCTTAGTCTCTGTGAGTATCCTTGTGTAACCAAGCTATCTCGAAATGCTTGTAAAACATGAACACTTTAGATCATGTGGTCTCACGATTTTCTTTTCTTCACAGGACTTATTTATCCACTGGTTTAATCATCTGATGGCGCTTTCTTATGTGGCCAATACGCCTATCACTTTCATAATCCCACGTTTCCTTTTATCTTATGAATGCATTCTTATTCGTGGGTTTTGATCCTTGCTTGTTTCTTTATTGTTCAAGTGCTACTATCTTGTATGCGCTTTCTTATACATTTTGTTGTTAACACTCTTTTGTAGTTCCTATTTTGATCCAGACATGATTTGATCGATCTGAGATTTCATAATCCAAGACCTTTATTACCTTGCAGCTTGGCGTCCCAAGCTACATGGTTTGGTACCTTAGATGTTCAGCTGGCCAGCCTTATATCTCTATGTCTGGACTGGTTTCCTTAATAAACCCGGATTTTTATTATGCACCCTTTTTCCGAGGTTTCTTATCTTATGGAACTTATTGGTCTATCTTGTATAGACTCCGTAGCAACTTGATTGTGTCTCTAAGACATCAATTTCGTGGTGCTTAAGCTGATATGACTTAGTCATTCTTTTCTTTTCGGGTCAATGTGTCTGGCATCTGATTATGCTAGCTTTATATGATCTTTGTATTTGGACGTCCTTAAATCTTTATCTAGTCCGAGGATCTTGCCAAGACACCGATGGTTGATACCATTTCATTTCTCTTATCAGCTTATTACGTTTCTCCTTATAATGTTGGATATTCGGATTCATTAAACTCATGTAATCCGTGTTCCTTGGCCACTAAATAGATCACCCATATTTGGCTCAAGGTTTCTTTAAAATTCGTAGGAGAAACATTTCTTATCCAACATATATATATTCCCAATCTCCTTATGAGATTCCATCTTAGACGGCACATATGTATGTGGTGGTTTTATTCAAAATCTCTTAAGATAGTATATGTCTGGCTCATGACCCGTATTCAATCTGAGATGGGAATATCTATGCTCACTTATATGGCCTGATGCATATTAATCTTATATACATGTAAAACTTGTGATGTCTCCAAGCTGATAGACTTTAGGGTCTAAACCTTATAGGTAATGACTTTTCTTTATAAAATTCGGCCAAGTCTTCTTATGATCATCGAATTTGTAGTATAGTCATGGACCACGGGTTTGTCCTCACTCCCCCTCATGAATATACTATAATTTCGTGATGCTTGGGACAATAAATCTAATGAGTTTCCCTTGTGCACATGTAACACAACGTGAAACTCTATGGGATAACTCTTTGTGCCGTTTTCATGATCAATCTTTGCATCAAGTTTTGAACTTGGATGGCTAGTCCAGTCATGCCATATAGTGTAAATTTCGTGGGGTATACCAATTGTGGTTACCATGGCTTTTGCCTCTATCATACTGATCTTTGGCATAGTCTAGATCAGTAGAGTATAGTCTCGACCATTTTCTTTTNTTAAAACGTAAAAATATTTAGTATATACAATATACTCCTTCTGTTTTTTAATAAGTGATGTTTTATGACTTTCTTTTTGTTAGAAAATATGTGATGTTCTCACAAATCAATGCAAAAATTAGCATTATTGTTTTATTTTTATATTAATTAATGAATTAAACGTTAAACAATACTTCTAAAACATTGACTAATATAATTTGTAAGTAAAGTTATAATGAATATTATATAAGTTTTTTTAATTCATGTGAATAGTTCTAAAACATCAACTACATAAAATGGAAGGAGTATAAACTACATAATTAAACCACTAATCTACTGAGTAATGACATATGGTTTTGAAATAGAACCTATTGAGCTTGGAGTTTGACAACAACTATAACAATTAACAACCACGCACACTTCAATTGTATTAATTGATCACATAATCGCCACAACCATATAAAATCTCATTGTAATAGTAGTAAGTAGTAACTAATAATTTTGATCAATGCCTAAAAATTAGAGGTGAGGCTAGAAGCTCTTCGCTCGGGGAAAAGCAGTGAAACTATATAGACATCACTCATCAGTGTATGAAAAATACAATATGAGATAACAACAGAGTTGTGTCAAATCCGATTACAAAAATTATAACAAAGTTTGAAAAGAAAGAGGTAAAAAAAAAAATGAAAAATAAAAATACGGCTCGTTGTTGTCAAACTTCTATTTATCGGGCGTTTCCAAATGGACTCATCGTAGTTTTTTTTTTTTTTTTAATAACTCAGGGAATCCCAAACCTATGAAAGGATCCAGACTAATTTCTGGGGGAGGTGCAACCTATAGATAAACTTTTTCTCTGTGTATTCAAATGAGGCGAAAGTAAATACTCATATCCGTGTGGCCAAATAAGAATGATTTAACAACTTCACGTTTGAGGAAAATCGATCCCTGGTCTACACCAACAGAGCAACTCCTCTTCAAGTGAGAACCACTTGGTTTCATGGTAGACATCACTATACTAAAAATAAACTCGTACTGCCTTTACTTTTTTTTTTTAATGACAGAAGTCACATAACCAATCACACTCGATGGTTCTTACTTTCTTAGTGAAGATGTGATTATAATGATATAATCTATCATTATGAGACACGTGTCATAGCACAAGTGTGAGTAAAATATAATGTAAATGAACAACATGTCGCTGTTAACACACCTCCAGGCAGCTTATAAATTCCAAGTCCCGATCTTTCCTCCACAACATACGCTCGTTGAGAGCAACAAGATAGTTTCGTTGAGAGCATTTGTAACTATCACACCCTGAACTATATAAACTTGAACTTGCCAATTCTCTATACACTTTTTCATTTCTAGATAGAAAAATTCTTACGTTATATATTTCGTCTTCCTAATAAATTAGAGAGAAGAAAAAACAGTTTTTCTTCTCTTTTAAATTGATTGACAGGGAAGAGACAGTGCTGCTCCGGGAAACAAACGGCTTCAAGGTTAGTATTCTCCGGTCGGGGACGGTGTCTCTCCCTTTGACCTCAAACGAATCTATTGCATGTTATTATGATTTTAATTAGATATGTCTTAAAATATTAATTATATATAATTAATCCAGCAGGGAAGTTTTTTTTATAAGAATGAAGCCATGCATGACGGCTCTAAGACAAGTGATTCAACCATTGTTGAACTTCCAAGGGATATCCGCCGGTTTAAACATGGTCGACGTTCCCTTTTTCCGGCGAAAAGACAAGGTCGTTTTCGTCCTGGGAGCCACCGGAACAGGGAAATCCCGTCTCGCCATCGACCTTGCCACTCGCTTTCCGGCGGAGATCGTAAACTCCGACAAGATCCAAGTCTACAAAGGTCTCGACATCGTGACCAACAAAGTTACCTCGGAGGAAAGCTTCGGGGTTCCACACCACCTCCTCGGCACCGTCGAACACACTTACGAGGATTTCACGGCGGAGGATTTCCAGCGGGAAGCAATCAGAGCCGTTGAATCAATCGTCGAGAGAGACCGTGTCCCGATCATAGCCGGTGGTTCCAATTCATACATCGAGGCTTTGGTCAACGATTGCGTTGACTTCCGGTTAAGGTACAATTGCTGCTTCTTGTGGGTCGATGTCTCCAGACCGGTTTTACACTCGTTTGTCTCGGAGCGAGTCGATAAGATGGTTGAGATGGGGATCGTCGACGAGGTTCGCCGCATATTCGATCCCTCGTCCTCGGATTACTCCGCCGGAATCCGCCGAGCGATCGGAGTTCCCGAGCTCGACGAATTTCTCCGGGCGGAGCTCCGGGACTATCCGGCGGAGACGACGGAGAGGCTTCTTGAGACGGCGATCGAGAAAATCAAGGAGAACAATTGTTTGCTTGCGTGTCGTCAGCTGCAGAAGATTCAGAGGCTTTACAAGCAGTGGAAGTGGAATATGCACCGTGTCGACGCGACGGAGGTTTTTCTCCGGCGAGGAGAAGAAGCCGACGAGGCTTGGGAGAACACGGTGGCTCGCCCGAGCGCACTCGCGGTCGACCGGTTTCTAAATCACCATTTGGACGGCGCAGATATTCTCCTACCGGAGATCTCCGCCGTTCCTCCGCTTCCAGCCGCCGTGGCGGCGATTTCCCGGTGAACAAAAAGGAACGGATCATCCCGATCAATGTATATGATTCAAAAAAAGGGAAGATTAAGAAAAAAAGAGGGAAAACATATTAATGCCACGTGGCGAGAGTGGTCGATAGGAGATAAAGCCATGATAATAATGCCACGTGGCGAGATGGGTCGCTGTCGGAGAAGATGACCATTTTTAATTATGTTAACTTAAAAAAAAAAAAAAAAAAAAAAAAAAAAAAAAAAAAAATCCGGTTACCCGATCGGTTCCGGGTAAGAACCGGAACCGAACCGATACCCACGGTTCTGAAACTCAGGACCCGTCGGATAAAAACCTAATAACCGAACCTGATCCGAACCGGTTATTTCGGGTCGGTTCCGGTTCGGGTTTTCGGGTCCGGTTTTTTTGCCCAGGACTATAACGTGTTGTGAATCTAATGATTTGTGTTGTATTATTGCTGAGACCAATGGTTTATATTTATAGTGATTACACAAATGAGAGAAAAGGAAATAGTCCTTTTACTACTCATACATGAAATAGGAAAACTTCTACTAATCCTATTAGGAAAAGCTTTTACTACTCATACATGAAATAGGAAAACTTCTACTAATCCTATTAGGAAAAGGAAATCCTATCTCTAATGGGACTTGGTTTTCACGCCGAGAGTAGGCCACGTATTGGGCCTTATGGGCTGAGCCGGTTATGGACATCCAAACTTCAATGGTTTATAACAAAGACCTAATAATAACGTGCTATAATATATTGCAATATATAATAATAAAATATAAATTTATTTAATTATTATGTTTATTATTTTATTATTTTAATATTTTAAATAATAACACAATGATATAGAAAGAATTAGAGGAATGATAAAAATAAAAAAGAAAAAAAAGGAAAATAAACAATAGAATAAAAATAAATGGGAAAAACAGAAATTCCATCCAACATAACTGAAGATTGGTTTTGCAAAAGGAGTGTATCAAAAGGAGTGTGCAAAAGGTTGGTAACTTGGTATCAAAAGTTCTCATCCAACATAACTGAAGATTGGTTTTACAAATCAAAACATTCACAGCCGCGAGAGGAGTTCCGGTCACCATAGGCGATTCTAGAGTCTCCGCGGACTTCTACATTGTCAATACTCCACAAGATAAAGCTACACCACTAATCTTAGGATAGTCCTTTTTAACCATAGCAGGAG
Organism: Alliaria petiolata; assembly: GCA_020283515.1. Lineage (NCBI taxonomy): Eukaryota > Viridiplantae > Streptophyta > Magnoliopsida > Brassicales > Brassicaceae > Alliaria > Alliaria petiolata. Next base: position 450,244,812 of record JAHZTW010000001.1, on the reverse strand, counting down.
CCATCATGGATTGCCCCAATTGATGAGTCTCATTCGTCAATATTGACGGAAACAAGTTCTAACACGTAGTCGCTTACACCATGGAAAAGATCTATTTGACAAAAATGAAGAAGTCATTATGGAGAACTTTGAAGAGTCTTCGACATAAGAAGAACAAAATAAAATGAAGAGATCGACCTTTCATAAGGTCGGATTCACTATCCAACTAAGCTCTCAAACTATTAAAGTGTAGCTAAAAGACTTTAAACAAAAGCATTCAATGGAAGAGGCAACCCATTTAGTTACTTTTACTTATTTTTTGAGTTTTCTAACATTTTAATCTTTGATTTTAGTTTTTTTTTAGTTTTCAGTTTTAATATAAACCCAAAAAATTAGAAAACCATTAAAAAGGATTAAAAATACGAAGAAAAACCTCAAAAAAATCCACAGAACAAGGAATTGCCTGTGGCTCAGCCGGAAAGAGCCTCGACGCGCCACAAATCACGATTGTGCTGCGAGCCAAGGCCTGACCTCGAGAACGCACTCTCATCACGCGGTGGCCAAACATTAGACCTGACCAAAAATTGTATTTAACTTAATATCTATCTCATATAGTAAAAAAAAATATATTGTTTTGTGAAACATTTAAATTTGTTAAACAAATTCAATTTTTGGTCACTACATATATAATAACATCTTATATATTACAGTATGTTTCATATTTTTTTATGATTAATGTGTAAATACTAAATTTATTGTTATGTGAAAGTTTTCTCAATTTTTTTCTAACCAAACTGAACCGAACCGAACCAACCCGAACCAACCGATTGTTATGTGAAAGTTTTCTCAGTTTTTCTCAATTTTTTTCTCAAGTCATTATGGAGAACTTTTAAGAGTCTTCGACATAAGAAGAACACAATAAAATGAAGAGATCCAACCCGAACTCTTCGACATAGAGTTTTCTCAATTTTTTCCCTATTAAGTGTCACAAATTAAGTGTTTTTAGGCTCTGAATGGAAAAAAGTATAGCAACATTGTTCAATAATATTAAAAAATATTATTATGAGAAAAAAAATTTAAACTAAACCGAATTAATTAACCCAAACCGAACTATATTCAAACCGAACCGAACTTAAACCAAACCGAACTCAAACCAAACCGAATTAACTTCGGTTGAGTTTGGTTAGAGTTTTAGAAGACCCAAATTAACCGAACAGAACCGAACCCGAACCGAACCCGAGATTAAACCGAAATGCCCACCCCTATGTGAAACAAATAAAAAAATATTTTAACATGTTATTATATAAAAATATAGTAAATATATTTTAAGTAACTAAAATCATAAGTATGGAGAGACATTTGGATCTCCCTGACTCAAAAACAATCACCAATGGGGCTTGGTCCAGAAGAATCTCTACAACTTATGGTCTCTGATCTTTTCCTCCCGAACTCCACGGAATGAAATGTGGAAAAAGTCCAACGGATACTCCCTGCCCACGCAAATGAGATCATGACACTACGACCAAGCAAGACAGGAGTCCACGATAAGTTAGTATGGCTAAAGACTAGCTCGGGTATCTACTCTACAAAAACAGACTACTACTCAGCCTTAGAAGAGATATCAACAGAAGTATCTATAAACCCAAGTGGGCTAAAGTGGATACCTGATATTTGGGCAGTCAAAACTTCTCCAAAGCTCCAATTATTCTTGTGAAAGGCAGTAAAAGGAGCCCTCCCAGTGGGAGAAAGACTTGCATCGAGATAAATCTTCATGAATCCGGCTCCGATTGGTAACACACTAAAAGCTGTCGAATGGTGGAAAAAAAAAGTTGTGGAATAACTTGTTTCGCGGAATTTTTTTTTTAATGCGATTGGCTAAATTAAGCGCAATGGCGGAAAGGCGAAATATTAGTATTTAAAAATAATTTTTTAATTATAATATATTTTATATATTATTTCATATTATAAAATTTAAAATATTAGATGAGATAATTTAATATAATTATAAAAGACTTAATTTCTTATTTTAATTAATTTATAATTATTTTTTTAAACAAAAAATTATAAAATGTTGCAAAACTTAGATACTAGACATAATTTTTTCATTAAATATATATTAGTAGTACAAAAGTGTTTATTTGTATTTATTTAAATAGTAAAATATAATTAGTTATATAATTGAATGATATAATATATTGATTCCGCAAATAATCTACATAAAACACACTTTTCCACTTAATCAAGTTTTCTTTGTATTTTTTATAAGTATTTTCGTGATTCAGTAACTCGAGTTTTTTTGTGTTTTCGGCAATTTTTTTTTATTGGCAAAATTCTTGCGGAATAGCGTTTTTCCGCCATTCCACAAAATTTACCAATCACAGCCCACATGTATTTCTACACTGCTCGTTTGCCAAGCAAGTGTGGGAAACAGTCCCTTTCTCGGACCCCTTCACGCCAATGCCAAATTGGGATCTTGCTGCAGGATGGCTAGTTCTCCGACGGCTCATCTGCCTTCAGACTACCGGTATCTCAGCTGCTCTGCTTTCTCCATGGATCATGTGGAACCTGTGGACAGCGCGAAACAAGATCTTCAGTAATATTCAATACACTGTGAAAGAGATCATCGACAAAGGAATTGGAAGTGCAAAGAAATGGGTTGAAGCTCAATCATCAAAAAGTTAACCTCAGATCCCTAATCTAACATGCATCGAAGATAGAAGCGAATCTTGTATTACATGTAGATGACGTATTGCATTTTTAACGCATTCTAACCAAGGTTTTCAAAAGTTTTTTGAGTGTTTTAGTCTTTATAGTCATTTCAGGCAGGGCCGTGCCTATATACAGAAAAAGAAACATCCGCCTACGTCAAATAATTTTATACAAAGTTTAGCAAGCCATATTTATTATCTATACTTATGTTGTATTTCCTTTACTTGTTAATATTTCTCCCATGAAATCAAAGCTAAGTCTATCAATATAACTCTTAAGGTAAATATTTAAATCCATGTCCAAAAAAAAAATAGTAGATTCGTCATCTCATTAGTAAATTGATTATTTCATATCATGGATTGTTTCTATTTTTTTTTATATGTTATGTTTATCTTCCTTCGTTTTTTATTTATCTACACTTGTGTATTTGTATATGCTATAAATTATGATACATGAAACTACTCTTTTAGTTTGCCTACGGCCTTAAAACCTCTAGGCACGGCTTTGATTTCAGGTCTCAATGTGTGCATAAGGAAATAACAAGTCATTTGGAGTCAATTGAACAAGTGGAGAAAAAGTTACACTAATCTTGGTGAAAATATGTAATGTTGAAATCTGCTCGAAATCCTCATCAGCCAAGACAGTTCCAAAAGTGACCGATGGTAGAATCCAGAATCCACAACCATGCGTCTTCATCTGCTGAAATTAAGCTGGAAATACCCATCGGGCATCCACATCGGCCAGATCAGTCTTCAAAGTGCCCGATGCTGAAAACCAGAAAACACCCATATTTAACCAGACTTCGGGAAAATTTCCTTTTTCGATCCAAAACGACATAGTACCTATTTATACTTATTTTTGGCCATTGTTTAGGCCACGCTTCCTTAAACATTCATCTTTTTGACCTTTGGCAATTTGGAAGCTTTGTGGAGATGAATCTGCGACTCTACATCTTTGAGAAGATTTTTGAATTCCTTTAGATTTCTATTTATTTGATTATGAGTTTTTCTTCTTCTCCTTGTTGTTTCTCTGTTTCCATGGCTGAGTAATCTTCTAATTAGGTTTAGAGTTTTCAAGAGAATATAGGTATCATTGAATTAGACATAGATAGAGATTTATCAATTGTTATCTTCACCTATAGTTGTGTTCATTGCTTAGACTGAATTGACCACTTAATCTATGATTTAGGGTTTAATCTATTCATCAAAAATGTTATAGATTGCTTGAAAGAACATAGGTGAGCGGATTGTCCTTAGCCAACGAAAACTGATGCTAAGGCAATCCGTGAACAAATTGAACATGCTCGTTAATGCTTGTTTAGAATTCTAAGTTCAAACGACAATTTAGATACTTAGGTTGCAAGATAAAGTGATTAATACCACGACAGTGGATTGGTTAAACATTTATGCTTGAGTTCTAGACTGTGCTTATTTGTTCCCTGATTAATTGTCTGATTCATGATCTCCGAATTTCTGCGAATAGCCCTTGACCTAACGCTTCGTTTAATTGAATTTTACATCGTTTTTATTGATATTTTCGTTTACATTGCAAACAACAAACCACATCTTTCGCCTTAGCTTAATTTTTAATCTAAAGAATCATAGTGTGGCCATTGGAACATGTGGATTCGATCCCTAAATACTACGACATTATTGTGCACTTGTAGTAGTTTATATAGGGTTAAAACCTCTGTATCAGTAGAACAGATGCAGCTTGGAGAAACGACTGTACGGTCGCTGGCTTGGGATGGGAGTTTTTGACGGGACTGAACAACAAGATACAACAACAATCCAGTGTTGCCACCTTCGTCAGATCGCCTCTGATGGCGGAATCCTTTGCAATTCGGGAGACTTTGGAGGATGCTCCGAGGCATGGTTTCACAAGACTTCGAATCGAGTCAGATTCAAGCCAATTGATCAAAACTTTGACATCGGATGCATGCTTTTCTGAACTCTATGGCATCGAATCAGATATCTTCGCTCTAGCAGAGACTTTTGAGTTTCTGAGTTTTATCTTCATTAGGCGTGGTTAGCCGATGGGCTGGCCAAGTAGGCCTTAAGAATGTATGACCCAATCCCACTTTATTTTGAAATGAAATGAAATTTAGAACAAAACAAACAAAAAAGTTAGTTTGAGTAACCCGATTTTGTTAGAGAAATTAAACTCAGTGGCCATAACGAGAGGGTTATTTAAAAATATGACCATATCAAATGAGGTGTTATGAAATCTCGTGTAATTTATGTAATAATTCCGAAACGGTCCCTATTATACCCAATCCAAAGTTAAAAATTGATCTGCAACCTGATTTGACGCCCACGTGGATTGCTTCACTTCCAGATTAGAAAGAGGAGGGGAAAATATTAATTCAAATCAAAAATCTAAAATCACGCATATCTCGAGAACATCTGAAGCACAACGATATTGGGGAATTAGAGTTCTATATGAAACCGCAGCCGTCGGCGATTCTTACACGGGGAACAAAGGGAGAGAAGTAACGAGATTATTTCGGGAAGGTAAGTCAATTTGCTATCAATTGTAATGTTTAATTTGAGTTTCTCGGTCTATCTCCGGCGGGGATCGTCGTAGCGATTTACTGTCCGCTACTCGCCGCCGAATTGAAACCGTTGGTAATGTAGGGGAGAAGTTGTTGTCTAATGTCGATGATTTTGGGTACGTTGGGTAATATATCGTGGTGGAGTTTGGCTAAATGAATTCGAAAAATCGTGGAGTGACAAACGATTTTAGCCGCTCATGTATTGGGTGAGCATTAAAATTCTGCATATGAGATTGTATTTTTTCAAGTGGGGGATGTGGCTATGTTGTTATGGGGATATAGTATAAACTGAGGTTAAGATCTTTCGATGTAGCTGATACCAAGTATTGCTGGTCACCGACATGATGGACTCGGGGTAGATGGATTCGATGTGGTTAAATACCATTGGGAGTAGGGGCACCAATTAGTAAAAGAAATTTAAATATGGTTACATATATATTTTTCTCTGTAATATTCCATTGTACTTTGCGTTGTAGTATAGTATGTCAATAATTTGTTGTATAAGGTGGAGGATTTTGGCGTCGTCGTGTAATATATGGTGGTGGGGTTTCGCTAAATAAATTCGAAGAAACGGTAGAGTGATACACGAATTTAGCCGGTCTTGTATAGTTGGATTGTTTGCTTTCCAGTGGGGCTTATGACTATGTTGTTAAGGGGATATAGTATAAACTGAGGTTAAGATATTTCTATGTAGCTGATACCAAGTACTGATGGTTAGAGAAATGAAGGAGTCGGGGTACTGGGATTCTCTGTGGTTATATACCATTTCGCTTCGGGGCACCAATTAGTAAAAGAAATTTAATTTTGAGTACCATATAGAATGTGTTCTGTAATATTCCATTCTACTTCGCGTTGTAGTATAGTACTTAAATAATAGTCGTGGAAGATGTAGGACGTATGTAAGGTTGGTCGATTATGTTCTATTTAAGTTATGTGAATTTGAATTCATAAATATGTAACCCTCCGTGCAGGATGAATGAACTTGGATTACCGGAGCGGATGTTTGAAAACGGGTTTGAGCCGAGTGGGAGGAAGAGGGTTAATAGCTACTTCACGCTGCGGTGGATAGAGAATAGTAAGCCTGCATTGGAGGAAGAACAATTAGAGTTGCTTGCGGGATCGCAATTTGGAAGCCTGATGCAGATGGGACATCATATGTTCTCTGTCATGTTTATTCACTACCTACTGTCAAGGCAGTTGGTAACTAAGAAGAAGTATGAGTTGTGGGGGATATTTTATGGGAAGCCCATAAGGTATGGGGTCGAGGACTTTGCCGAAGTGACGGCTTTAAATTGCGTGGCAGTGATAACCAGAAGCCGAAAGCGGAAGAGGAATGACAAGTCAACAAGGAAGGGGAAAAAGAAAGAGGAAATACGTATTGGACAGAAATTGTTACGAAATCAGAGGGCATATGATATAAATGGTTGCTTCAATTCCAGAAATTGTTACGAAATCGGAGGGTAAAGTCAGATAGGAGATTGGAAGTGTCTCCTCAAATCTGCCCCACCTAGGCAGGCTTCTATTTGCGTCCCTCAAATCTTCACTATCCATTTCGGTTTCGGTATCCGAGTTAGCGTCAGAGTTTGTATCCCCTCCACCATCGGTATCTTGGAATAGGCTTCGGCGGACTCCCGATACCGACCGAGACTCCCTACGCGGCAGATGCCTACGAATAGGGCTGCCCGTCATTCATTATTAGATGAACTATCCCCAGCATCCGCAATTCCCTTTCCTTTGTCCTTAGAGTTGTCTGTCTGTTGTCGTGGCGGGTGTGGAGCTTCAGGTTCTCGTATTGTTATTTTATTTGCTCCAGATAGAATAGCAGGTCTACTGGATAACTGGTGTACATTATGGCTATTTAATTTTCACTATGGCTATCTCTTCATTTACTCTTTTATTATCCTGAAATTGAAACGGAAGATTGTGAATTAATTTAATGAAATTTCAACACAGTCCTTTGTTTTATATAGTATAGTAGAACATTTTTCCAATACATGTTAAAAGAAGAGCTTGCCACATACTATAAGCTTTTGGGTACATAACACACGAGAGTGAAAGAGATCTACATGTGGGTCCCCTCAATCTTCCATCTGAATCTAGGATCTACACTTCTTCTTCCCGCCTGGATGATATAAGGGCAATTGTCGTCAAAAAAAATAACGCTTGGTTACGTGATGAATTTAATTTTCACTATGGCTATTTCGCACATTTATGCGCTCAATATAGCTATCTACCTAAAAGACCCATTTTGTTATACGGTTAATGTCTAATTCCTACTGTGATATTTACTAAATGTGCCATTGCATTTTCTAGAGCATTTCATGATTTCATTAAGGGTATTTTTGTCTTTTATCTTCTATGCCAAAACATGAAAGTGTATTGTAAGTCTAATACACACTTATACATAAAATTAATTGGTTTAATCTATTAACCAAATAAATGTTTAACGAAATTAACACAAATCTATTGGTTACACACTTTGAAAATGTCTAATTCCTACTGTAATAGTTTTTCCCTTTGTTCACTGGGCAATCTCTCATTTTCCTTTGTGAGCATTAGATAATCTTTTGTTATACATAACATAGCAATTTACATAACATAGCAATTTTTTTCCACTGGTTTATATAGTTTTCTTGAAGCAATATGACACCCAAATTAATTTTTTGGTGGAAGGTTTTGCTGTATTGGTCAGCAACGGAAGACGATTGTTGGTTACTCTAAATACGAGACTGATAGAATGGTAAATGTTTCTTTAATCATAATTTTTGGCAACTAATAACATACTATTTTTTTCCGATCTTCTTTTAGATGATTTTTTGGATGATTTACGGATTCTCTCAAACATAAAACAAAAATCTTATATATGGCGACTATCCCCGATCGTTACTCATTGAAACTGTTCAAAAGTAAGTGTTTGTCATATTTCTCTATGCATTTGTTTTCGGTGGGTTTCAAACTGTACGTACTTACCATTTTTTCATTTTTTTCTTCCGTAACTAGATTCATAAGATTCACGGTTGCAAAAAGATAGTATAGCTGAAGAAATATGAGGCTTTACTCGATGAAGTGAATCAAAACGATTGTCATGATGTAAAGTGTGTAACTTTAATATACATTTGGTATATATGTGGTGTGATTTTAGGGAGTGTTTCAACGAAATTGGATAGGTGATGTTGATACATAATGTAAGATTATGTATTAATGAATAAACATGTTTACAATTTTGTTCTTCTGTTTCAAGTCAACATAACACATTAAATATATGGAACAGATCCACATAAAAGTGTTATTGTGGAAATGTTGATCTCCGAGAACTGAATTAAAGCCAAAGAGGATTAGACTCAATCTACTCCATTTTGTGTGAATTGTGAATTCAAATATTACGCCTTTAATGTTTTGACATTTGTTGCTTTTAATGGACTAAGGAGGAACATATCTAGATTTCAAAACTAATTGTGGTTCAGCAATTCAAAACTCTCTGTCTTAGGGTCTGCAAATTTTAAATATAGTTTATATATAAAATTTTCATGCCGAGACATCCACACAATCAAGTTTCAATTGCATATATGATCATTCTCAATACAATGATTGAACTTTTGTATTTTGCAGGTCGCAAACAGACATACTATAAGGCCATATTCAAGTAATCGATGAAACTTTTAGCCATTTGTTTTTGTTTTTGTTTTTACATAATTTTGTCTGTTTTTTTCTAGAAAATGTTTGATTTTTTTTTAAATATATATATTTTTTTAATTTTCTGTAACTTTGTTGGTTGTACCATAATGTGATTTACTATTTGAAATTCTATAAAGGCTACACTCATCAGTTTACCTAATTTTTGTACTTATTAACTACTATCTAGATGATTTCGTATTCTGAAACAAAACCAAAAAATGTTATACCAATAGTAAATAGCAGACGTTGAAATCTCTAATATTTAACCTTTTGTCTGCAAGTTTCTGTTGTCGTTGTTTTGTCACTGTCTCTTTTATCCGTTCTACTTTTTTTCTAATAATAGAGTCTAATCCTTTCATCCGATTTTTGCCTAGGTTTCTCTCATAACCACTAATAGTCAAAATAATTCTCAAAGGTCGTCTGTATCTGGAATATTTGAACAAGAACCATTCGAATATTTATGAATATTCAGTTCAGTTCGGATCTTTTTAATTCGGTTCAGTTTTGGTTCCAGATAATTTGCTCAAGAGTTAACTTAAACAAATAAAATATGTTAATATGTCACAAAACATTTTAAATAGACGGGTTAATCCATTTTTACATTACGGTATGGCTAAAAAATGCATACGAAATATTATAACCAGTTGCAAAGCAGATTAAATAGATATGGTAATCCATTTTTACATTGAAATGACTAAAAAAGATTGTATATAAAATATCATAGCCACTTGCAGAACGGATTAAATAGACGGGTTAGTCCATTTTTACATTCATAAATGTCTAAAACAGTTGCTTACATACTATAAAGTTACACCATATGACTTTAATTTACATATACGGTTAAGAACAATACCAATAAATTATTATTTTTTGTAACGCAATGCGGATAGAAGTTGGCAAAAAGAAATTTGACACAAAAACAAAAGAATCAAAAAATTAGTAGGAAAAGCATCGAAGATTCAGGTTGTCTAAGTGAAGAATGATGCTATGTTGCTGATGTGTCATCACTAGAATCATTCTCAATAAACATACAAAAATGGACTTATATTACTAAATTAATTACATGTTATGTCACTCACATTAATTTGGTTAGACAATAGTTTATATCATTTAATTATACATAATTTAACATTTAATTTATGAAGATATTCTCTTTCTTACCAAAAATATATCATACTAATTATTTTTTTAAACACTATATTCCTTCTCTTATTTTTTTAAACTTAGTTTTGTAAAAAAAAAAAAAATCATCACAACATCCATATAGTAAAAAATATATAGATATGTGTATACATGTGTTATAATTCAAATTTTTTTAAAATGAATATATAGTACTCAAATGATTAATAGATATGAGTATGTTTTAAAAAAATCTCACATTGGAAATGATGATGTGTAGATGGTTCGAAAATTATTATAAAAAGAACATAAATGATAAAAAACAGTAAAATAAAAAGTTTGATTTAATAGATATCCATATTTATAAATTTTTTTGTTTTGTTTAATATGGTTTGTTAATAGAACCATATAAATTAACCAAATAATATAAATATTTAAACTTGATAACAAATTAAAAATATTATATCCAAAAGTCAAAATATTAAAAATAGTTTAATATGGTAAAAAAATAATATTATAAATATTTTCTTTCTTTATGAAGAAAATGACATTTAATTTATGAAAAGATTCTCTTTCTTTCTATTTTTAACGAAAATATATCATAATGATTTTTTTTTAAAACACTATATTTCTTCTCTATTTTTATTTAAACTTAATTTTGTAAAAAAATAAATCATCACAACATCCATATAGTAAAAAGTATATATATTTATTTTTAATACAAGTGTTATAATTCAAATTTTTTGAAATGAATTTAAATTACTCAAATGATTAATAAATATAAGTATGTTTTAAAAAGTCACACATTGGAAATGAGGATGTGTAGATGGTTCAAAAATCATTATAAAAAGAATATAAATGATAAAAAACAGTAAGAACAAGAAACTTGATTTAATAGTCATTCATATTTATAAATATTTTTTTGTATTAATATGGTTTGTTAATAAAATTATATAAATTAACCAAATAATATAATTTTTAAATTTGAAAACAAGTTAAAAATATTATATCAAAATGTCGAAATATTAAAAATAGTTTAATATGTTAAAAACAAATAGTATTATAAATATTTTCTTTCTTTATGAAGAAAAGCATTTAATTTTTAAGATATTCTTTTTTTCTATTTATTACCAAAAATATATCATACTAATTATTTTTGTAAACACTTTATTTCTTCTTTTATTTTTGTTTAAACTTAGTTTTGTAAGATAAAAAATCATTATAACATCCAAATAGTAAAAAATATATTGATTTTTTATACATGTGTTATAATTCAAATTTTTTAAAATAAATATAAATTACTCAAATAATTATTAAATATGAGTATATTTTAAAATTCTCATATTGAAAATGAGAAAGTGTAAATGGTTCAAAAATTATTATAAAAAAACATAAATGATAAAAAAACTATAAAAGTAAGAAGGATAACCATCCATACATATTATTTATATATATATACATATATATGTATATAAAATCGATTACGTTATTTTTTTTTTAAAACAATTTTAAAATCATTTTTATTAAAATTATTTATAGATCTCTCGTATTGAGGTAGATTATCATCTACAGTAGTCTCATATTATTAAGGGTACACAAAATCTCTATTTCTAGGTTAAATTAATTATGTTAAAATTGTGAGATTCATTTGGTGAATAACCCGATTTTGTTATATGGTTGGTTTGGGTATGTAAAATATCTCATATTATTATTGCGCATTTTGGTTCAAAAAGAGAAATTGTTAGACAGTATAACGTGGCACTTGATCCCTAAATTCAATCCCAATCACGTGAACCCTCCTCCTCTCCGTGCTCTCTCTTCTGCAATAAACCAACAACCTTGGAACGAAATCTTATTGGATCTTGGAACTGTTACTGATGAAGGATACAAAGATGGAAGGTGGGAGGACTACAATCTTATTGGATCTCATAAGCAACAGAAAGACCCAGGTGCAGCTTGTGGAGCCATATTTGATCTGAAACACCTCCTTAAGGCATCTATCTTCATCCTCAGGTAAGTTCAATCTCACTTAAAACTCTTTATCTTATGTTCCTTTCCTCTTCTTTTTTAATCTTTAAAATCTAATGACAAATCGTTTATGTAACAGATCGTTAAGAGATGATCTATAACCATAAACCTTGGAACTAACAAAATTTGACAAACCTACTTGTAGCAGAGAGCTGTCTTCTCTGTTATTTGGGATTTGCCTCTAAACATTAAAAATAGAAAGGAGTTTAGGAATCATCTCTCTCTTCGAATAAAGGAGTTTAACCATCCTGAATCTCCTCCCTTTGATTGATTTCACCACTCTCAAGTCAAACTGTGATTCCCTAATTGAGCTTATCTGAGGTTACCCGCCAGATCCGACGATCCTCTGCCTCTCCTCCGCTGTTGATATGACACAAGGTAACTCTCTTAACCTGAATCAATACTTGTCTTTAAGAAATCCTTAACTTGATTCCTTTATCCTGAAACTGACTCGTTTCTATCTTCTTCTTCCTGAGTACAATGTCGATGGAGTCTCGCCAAGCTCCCAGCAAAGTTGTCCAGGTAAAACTCTTGTCGCTGGATTCTTGCTTGTCTGAATCTTTAATAGTGAGAAACTTTTGTTCAAATATATCCCTGAATCTTTACTTGATTTCCTTATTCTTCACGACAGCTCCACCTGGAACCAGAATCTCCTTACAGGTAACTCCCTTTAACCCATTAATCAAATCTGATTTTGTCCTATCAACATAACAACAGCTTCTAAAACTGACCCAGTTCTTGATGTTCTTCTTGCGAGAGCACAATGTCGATGGTGGAGCTGAGTCTCGCTTCAGATGGTGTTTAGATTAGAAGCTCGTAGCGAAGTTGTAACTCTTGTGTCCAGGTAAAACTCTAGGTGTTCGATTCTTGCTTGTTTGAATCTTTGATAGTGTTTCATTTCTCTTTAGAGAAATTATATCCTGAATGACTGAGATTATCTGATATTTTCCCGCCAGCTAGTCCACCTGAAGTTTTGTCTTCTCCGACGATCCTCTGCGTCTCCTCCACAAGGTAACTCTCTTAACCTGAATCATACTTGTCTTTAAAACTGTAGTTCAGGAAACCTGTTGGATTACTGCTTGTCTGAATTCTTTGATATTGTTTCATCTCCCTTACAAACAATATCTCTGAGGATATCAATTCCCAGTATCCTCCAAGCTTAATCCAAACATTTCATCTTCTGATTTCCTGTAAGTCACTTTAAACATCAGCCAAATGAAGCATATTTGGCTGGATCCGTTCCTCCAAGCTCCCATGGACATCCTTCTGCTCTTTCGCATCATTTTTCCAATGCCTGCGTTTCGTAGCTTCTTCATTGGGGTCTTTTGTTTTAATCTCTTGTGTAGTAATCAAAGCATGCGCCACAAAATGAAAGTCACCTTCTTGGATTTCATCTTTCTGACTTCTTTTTTGAACTCCAGAAATCGTTTTCTCACTCTTATTGGGTTCTCTGTAGCCCATATAATAAGTCACCAAAATTTTCCTTACTTCAACCCACAAACCCCTCTAACTAAAATCTTTGTGAATCTAAGAAAAATGGAGTTGTGTTAACGGATACTTAGTAACATGGTCGTATTTGTAAACTCGTACCATGAGACATGTTTCTTATTTCACAAGTAGATTTACCAAATTTTTAGGTGATTTTGGTAAAGAAAGAAAAAACACACCATCTAATAAATGAGTTTGTTTTTTTTTCTCTATATCATGAGGAAGAAAATACAAACTATTCCTCACACAAACACAGAAAGAAAAAAAACAGAAGAAACACTTCCTAAGTCGGAACCATGAGCTCTGTTTTGACTATTTTCTTCTTCTTCTTTTTGTTTATAATTCATTCGTCCGGCCAGTGTCCAAAGTACTGCGGATATGTGGAGATCCCGTATCCTTTTGGAGTGGGAGAAGCGTGCTCTTTCGGAAAAGGATACGCGGTTGAATGCAAAAATGTCTCGGAGTCGGAGAATCATGTGCTTTTCCTTGGCGCTAGCAGCATTGAAGTTGTGAAGATATCCCTTCCAAGTGTAGTAGATAATGATGGATCAGTTTCACATGGAAGCCTTCTCATCAAAAGCCCTATCAATTTTGAAGAATTTAGTTCATTGTTTAATTTCACTGGGATGAGAAATTCCAAAATGTTCCAAGCAAAAGAGGATGTTCTACTCGGGTATGAATGGTCTTTCCCTGCGAAGAATCTTTCTTCCTTAAGCTGCAAAAGTACAAAGTATGGAACCTCCCACGACATAAGTTGCATTTGCCAGAACAGAACCGAGTCAGGGATCATGAATGCAAACTGTGTATGCAATCGAGGTTACAGAGGAAATCCATACACCTTGCGTGGATGCCAAGGTGACAAACATCGTTTTCCTTTTCTCTAATCGTTTCTTTTTCTCTTCTGTTTCCTTATTGGTTTTGTTTTATATCTAGATATAAATGAATGCCGAGAATACCAAGATGGGCATCGTAAGTACTGTAATGGAATGGACTGTGAGAATACTATGGGAAGCTACCGTTGCAGAGACGATTTTTCTATTGGAGACCTTACTCTATGTAAGCTATTAAATTTCTTAAATGCAATTTTTTTCTTTTGTTCTTCTTACCGTTGGGGATGAATACATCACAGACTATCAAGGATTAATTAGGCAGAGGATACTAATCTTAAAAGTGTGTGTTTTTCACTCTTGTTAGATGGGATACTGCTCTTCATCGTTGGTCCATGCCTGTTGGTGGTAGTTGTAGCAGCTGTGGCATACATCATATTCGTAGTTGTAGTAGCTGTGGCATGCATATTCATTCGAAGATGCATCAGGATCAAACGCAGAAGCAATTTCTTCAAGCGCAACGGAGGGTTGTTGTTACAACAACAAATCGATTCGACAGGCAGCGATGAGACGACTAAATTATTCACCGCCAAGGAGTTATCCAAAGCAACTGGGAAGTTCAGCGAGAATAGGCTTCTCGGACAAGGAGGGCAAGGTAAGGTCTTCAAGGGTATGCTTATCGACGGCAGAACAGTGGCTGTCAAGAAATCTACGAAGGTGGACGAAGATAAGCTACAAGAGTTTATCAACGAAGTCTTTATTCTCTCGCAAATCAGCCATCGAAGCATCGTCAAGCTGATAGGATGCTGCCTCGAAACCGAGGTCCCGCTCCTCGTGTACGAATTCATCTCAAACGGGAACCTGTTCGAGCATATCCAGAAAGAGCTTGCTGATGAAACCATGTGTTGTTGGGATGAGCGTCTCCGCATAGCAATCGAGATTGCTGAGGCACTTTCTTACTTGCACTTCACGGCATCGATCCCTATATTCCACAAGGACGTTAAAACAACCAACATTATGTTGGATGACAAGTTTAGAGCTAAGGTCTCTGACTTCGGCAGCTCAAGATCGATACCTGAAGATCATACACACGTCACTACCATTGTTTTAGGCACCGCCGGGTACCTAGACCCGGAGTATTTCCAATCGAGCCAATATTCAGACAAGAGCGATGTCTTCAGTTTCGGCGTGGTGCTCGCGGAGCTTATCACCGGGGAGAAGCCCGTCTCCCTCGAGCGGCCTACGGAAATCAGAGCTCTGGCGACCTATTTCAACCGCACCATTAAGGAAAACAGACTCGTCGAAATCATTGATGCCCGGATCAGAGATGAATCCAAGCTAGGACAAGTCATGGCGGTCGCTAAGGTTGCTAGGAAGTGCCTGAACATGAAGAGGAGGAAGCGGCCAGACATGAAACAGGTATTGACGGAGCTTGAAATGTGTCGTTCGTCTCCGGAACAGCTTCAGCCACATGAATATGAGAGCGACAACGAGGAGGAAGAAGAAGAAGCCCTTGAGGTTCTCATCGGGGTGGAACTGATGAACAACGTGGCTGCTACCGCTCCAACCCATGCATCGTCTTCCTCTATGTCGTGGTCAGATGTTGAGCCACTCTTCCCTCGCACGCGGTAAGAAAACCCCCCCACACACATCTTTGAGACGACTTTTATGTTATGTTATCACACACCCTGGAGAGGGTTATGTTATGTTTATGATCTCTTTTGTCTTTCGGATTTCGCTACTACGTTATGTTTTTTTCTTGATATTGAATTATAGCCAAGTGCTATGCTGTGTCTGTGTAAAGATGTTTAAAATAAAATTATAAATATTTGATAATAGCATGAGTTTTCTGGCAACAACAACTATTACAGAATTTGGATGGCTTTTAGATATATTTCAACAAGGCATGTGTTCGGTCGAGACGGGTGTTTTCTTATTTCAAAAGCAGTGGTGCTATGCGTTTTTTCAGTCACTCTGACTGTATATGTCTCCTTCTCTTCTGTTGCTTATCATCATATCTGTTTGAGCTGGCATGGTGGGTATGATGGTTCTGGTATGGTCTTCTCTGATGCATAGAGTGTGTATTGGCATGTGAGCTGAAAGATGCACTAGTTCTTTGGATTGATTGGTTTTGTTGTGTTGAATTGTGTGAAGACTTCGCCCTTTCGCTAGTAGAGGGTACAACGGAGGCAATTTCTGTATCCAAAGCTCTTCAATCTTTGGTTAAGACACATACAAGATGGTTAGTTTATCAGACTGAAAACCAGAATAAAGCAGGCAAAATGGATGAAGCAAATCACATTACAGTGAAAGTGTGTTGCTGTTTAGCAGTACGGTACCATAGCTTTCTTTAACAACAAGATTCAGGACTTCAATTTTCAATATGACGAATCAGAAAGTTCTCATGGTAAATTCCGACTGATGATACAAGATCCTACAAGATTATGTCACCGAGAAATCAAAGCCAGGCTATGGATACTAACCTCTTTCTTGGTCATTTTGAGGTCTTTGTCTGTTAGAGGCTCCATATCAGAAATCGTAGTAGAGACCGTTATCGATCCAGGGCCCTATCGTCACTTTCGCATCCGGGAAGAGTTTTTGTACTGCCATGAAGTACACAACTATTCAGCTTAACAAGTTTACCCACAAGTAGAAACTGATACAAGTTCCCAAAAACTCTACATTTATCCAAAAAACCACATACCAAAGTTCAAGTCATTTCTCATGGGGTTGACTGAATCAAAATCTTTGGCAAAACCCAATTTGGCTCACAGCATACAAGTTCCCAAAAAAAAAAACTGATCAAACTCACAAATATTCATCTCAAAAAGTACCCCCAAAATTGATCACTTGAAGCATAAAATTTCAACATTTATCCCCCAATGCAGTAGTATTACCAAAATCCCAAACGTTTCTTATGAAACTTAAAAACTCAAAATTCAGACTTTTGCAAAACCCGAATTCAATAACAGCATAAAAGTTAAAGAAACGTTGATCAAACACACAATTTTGCAGCTCAACAAGTAACCCACAAACAGAAAATTGATCCCTTAACCACAAAAACTCAACATCTACCCTAAAACAGTAGTATTACCAAAATTCCAAACATTTCTTATGAAACCAGGCCCGGCTTTAGGGGTGTGCCCACGGTGCAAAAGCACAGGGTCCCACCATTTTCATCAATTTTTTATTACATTTTAGGGTCCAAATTTTTTAAAAATTGTGCAATTGAGGGTCCAAATTTTTAAAACATACAAATAAGTTTGATTTTAACATTTTTTTTGGCACAGGGTCCAGTTTATGTTTGGGCCGGGCCTGTATGAAACCGAACCAAAATTCAGACTTTTGCAAAACCGGAATTCACAAACAGCATAAGAGTTAAGAAATTGATCGAATTGCGTAGTTTCTCCTAACATAAAACTAATTCGTGTCGGACTCAGAATCCCAGATAGCCGGCTCGGTGGCGACGGCGAACACGGTGGAGAAACCATGTAGCCTCGGCCAGAATCAGGTAAACAAAGCGTCTCAGAGAAGAAGGTTTGGAGAGGAAGGAAGGAAGAAGAAGAGAGAAGAGAACGAGATGAAGCCATTATAGTTTGAGATTATGGAAGAATCTCTGTGGTGAAAGTTGTTCTTATGAGTGGATTGAATTTAATGTGGAAGGGGAGAACAAAAGACCACGTTTTGGTTTTGTATACGGTTTAATTTGGTCTCCAATACAAAGTACTAAATCTGATTTACAATTTTATTTGGTCTCGAATACAAAATACTAATCTGGTTACTAATTACTTTGGTTTGTTTTTTTTTGTTTTTTGATTTTTGATTTTATTAGCTTCCTTTTACATCTGTAGTTTTGTTTTGATTTTGGTTAAATAAATTTCGACTTTTGGAGATGTGAGTGAAACGGCACTAATTCCAACGGCCAGATGTGCTCACAATCGCTTTCCAAATGAGATAATCAATCAAGAATCAATTTCCAAACTTTTAGATTACGTTAATTATGTTTATCACACAGCTTCTCTATTTATTATGTTCTATCGTTTACGTAAAGAATCAATAAAGAAATCATAATTTCTACGTTGGACATTGGAGTTAAAATATTTGGAAGGGTTTAGCAAAGAAGGAGAAGAGTTCATGAAGACTTTTGATGAAGGTTACGTTGCGACTAGTTCAAGCCAGAGAGATGGCTTAAGGACGGCCTGTTCCAGCCCGAATCACCGTTCAAATTCATAAGCTTCCATGTTTTTTTTGGGTGAGAAATCTCATTTCAATGTAAACGTTACAGAGGTTTTTCGTCAGAAGCAAAAACAAAATCATGGAAGAAGAGAAACCCTATACTGCCAAGCTATTGAAACCTCTAATAAAAAAAAAAAATGCATTATTATGCATCTTTCTCCTTAGAGCTCAAGGCAGACCTAGCCCTTCCTTAAGCCGCAAGTTAGTATATGTACGCGACACTAACATCAGCCTCGGATCATCCTCCGGTATTTCGCGTTCCTGCGATTCCCGTATCACAAAACAAAACCATCAAGAGCTAAATACCAAACGATTTTTGGTTCTACGTTTTCATAGCTGAGCAGAAAGAAAGAAGAAAAGCCTTTACTTTCAAGCCAGTGTAGTAAGCATCAACAGCAGCAAGTGTAGGTACAACCTTCCGAGTCTGCATCAAGTCCCATATCAAATTGGCAACTGCATAACCTCCCATCTGCCAAACACCGTGTTAGGACTCACAACTGGTTTTGTTTTGCTATTCACTATATCTTTAAACGAAGAATATAATATCTAAAGCACAAACAAGAAACCTAGAGCTTTGTTACTCCCTATCTTACTAATTATGGTTTATTTCAGCTCGCTAACTCTTTCTATGGGAGCAAGAAAAATGTAAAATTTTACCTTTTCACCAGCAGCTTTTAAAAGTAGACGGCTTCCAATTTTTGGATCCAAGAAAAATCCAGAGGCATGAATCCGGATCTGCCATTAGTAAAGTAACCATGAGGTTCAAGTAAGCTACTTTTTTCATTGCAAATAGTTGGAAAAAAACTGTAAACTCGTGGCTATAAGCCAAGGAATAGAGAGTTTCAAGATGTTAAAAAATGGTTATGGTTATTACCAAAATTTCTTGAGCAACTTGCATTCCTTTAGGAGTGTATCCGGTCATAGCCCCCTCTACAAGTGTCTGAAGAAAAATGAAAACAAGAGAACACATTTTCAGCAAACATTTGCTGAACAGCAATAGCCTTCAACACAGAGAAGAGACTCATAAATGCCTTCAATTATAGGATTCATCATGAATAAATAAAATTTACATTTTGATGGCTTTTCAGTTACCGTGTAGAGGTCCATGGCAGGTAATCTTCCCGCCCTCACATAATCTTCAAAGCATTTATTGCCGTTTTCAAGGTCACCAGAGTGTAGATAGCACGTAAGATATTCATATTTCGATGATCAATGAAAAGTTTTCATACACACAAACGTTACTTTGGTACATCAGTACTGTACACTTGAAGACGAAGAGAACAGTCATAAATTTCTCAATATATAAACTTTTTACCATGTCTCATTGAGTCACTGGGTCCATTGGTGACTTAAAGGTACAGACTTTAGCCAATGTTCATGAAATATTGAGACTATAAGCATAATTCAAGGGTTGTTGTATTGTACCTCATAATTTGTGTGACAATATATGTATCAGTTTGTTTATCCTCCTTCGTAAGCATCTCTAGAAGAGCTTCCATTGCCTGCCATGGCAGAATTGCTAAATCACATTTCAGAAAAGAAATCAGCCCGGAAATGCTCTGCTTGCACTCTCAGAACAGACCATCTCACCTCACACAAACCAAGGGTTTAAGTAGTTTTGGAGTTTAGATCTAATTAAGGAAAGTGCTTACTTTTACGTCCTTGAGATCAGCGAGAGCATTGAATGCTACGTGATACACGGTTAAGTCCCTCTGCAAAAACCTTTTCATGTGGACATACTCTGCGGTTGGAAGATTGTACAGTTCTTCTTCAAGAACATTAACCATCACGTTTTCCTCGCTTTGTTCCGCTGAATCAACTAAAGACGAATCCTTTGACTGCTTAACTAGCTCAAGAATCTATTGAAAAGAAAAGGAAGAAATCATCAGAAAGCATACATTGATTACCAAAAGAGGAAGAAGAGGAAATGTGCAAAGAGATTACCTCAGTAGAAAGATTATCTGGCCTAGGTAACTTGTTTAAGTGTGCAGTTATAAGTCCAGCATAGCAGAACTGGTTTAGACCAGCACCAGAAGTAGTCAAATCACTTGCTATAGTGTCACTGTTTTATTATTTCAATACATACAAGAAAGGGAAAAAAAAGATTATAAGGTTTTTGCACAAGAGAGAATCAACAATAGCTTAAAAGGACTTAGTTTTGGATTGTGAGCACTGAATAGATTATAGAAGCAGTTACCTACACACAAACTAAATGTCCAGCTGCAGCGCATGCGTTGAGTAGACAAACATGGGTCTGCGTATTTTGTTCCACTCCGTATGTCTTCATCTCTTTATAGACCTTTCCATAAGAGGAAAAAAAAGACCAAATTTTTGTGATATGAATTTAGCAAAAGATGGAACTTTTATATGAAACAAATGGAAGTTGACAAGACATACTCGGATGGCCTCGTTTGCGTTCTTGCATTTACCACAAGTAGAAATCAGAAAGTTGTACAAGTTAACCTACAAGCAAAAACCAAACGCCTCATCAAGACAAGCCATCGAGTCTTATCACTTATCATGGGAACATAATTCAAACAAGAATGGGAATTTCGAGATTTTGACATACATCAGGAACAATTCCCATGGACTTCATCTCTTGATGGAAGAAGAAAGCATCTTGCAATCGAGCACCTTTCATTACTCCGACAACAAACGAGTAGAACACATCTAGTGTTGGCTGCACACCGTCTAGCATCATATCATCATACACATCCCTCAATAGATAATGCCTAACCAAACACACAAAATCAGCATATCATCAAGAACATTAGGAACAACATTTGGTCAAAAAAGAGTTTTTTTTTTAGAGAAGCATAAGCCCAAAAACCTGCGCTGAGCTGTGATGGAATTGACAACTCCGTCGTAATCATACGGATTGTTGGCGTAATTCGTCTTTGCATATTCCTCTGCTGATGCCGCAAAGTACCTTCGACCTAGAGCTTTTCGAATCAGACCAAGATTCTTCCCTGATACAGAGAGTCGTATTAAAAACCAAAATCATTAGCATTAGCATTTCAAACAAAAACAGAAACCCACAAATCGAGATCGAAAATTGACAACACACAAGCTTGATCTTCCTTTTTTGGTCGCAAGAACATATACATATACGAGTGAACTTGAGGATGACGCAAATTAAGAAAACTTACTAGATATGGATTGGAGGAGGAAATTCATATGATTTAGGTTGAAATAGGAAGCTCAACCTGTAAATCGGAGAGGGGGAAAACGGAAATTAAAGTTTTTTTCCGGCGATGCTGCAACCGCGATAGACAGAGAGTCGTAGAGTAGTCGGAATGACAGCAATGGTTTAGGGTTTAGCCGTTTAAGGGTGAAGCCAAACCGAAAAAACCAATCGAACCGATATGAACCGCCGGGTTTATCTTCCTAGTCGCGCGTATTGTTTTTTTTTTTAAAGAATACGGGCTGCATGGAGTATTGGGCTTGTATAATAGCCCATTTATTAAAACGCTTCGTATTGATAACATGCTTTTATTATTTTTCCAACGGTAAGATTTTGGTTTGGTTTGTCTATTATGAAACCTTCAACCTTGCGTTAGTTTTCAATCATTTCGCAGTCATGTCGGTCACTCACTAGAAGCATTTAAGAATTTACTGTGTGGGAGAGTCATTTTAATGTAAATAAACGTGGAAAGAATGGGAGAGCGATGGATTTGGTTATTTAACTTCAATTTCTGGTTTAAGGATAGTGGTCTAGGGTGGTGCTTTGAAGATGATTTGGAATGCCCTACTATTGGATTGGAATGATGTCAGAGGGACGACAGTCATGTCTTAAGGAGAGGGGGATTATCTCGGCTAGATTCGAGACCAATTGCTCAGATTTGCTAAAGCCGGTAGAGGATCCAATCGATTGGTCTTTCTTTATATCGGAACTAGATTTTCTTAGATATTGTTAGATTTTTTTTTTGATTTTTTCTAGCTTATGTTTTATCACTCGAAGGTTAAATGTCTATGCCGGCTCCCTTATAAAAGAAGTGCGAGCACTCAATTTTATGTTTTTCCATGTAAGTTATAATGAAGCGGCATGACTCCTTCCTATGAATCGTCGACATGCCGGTAAACTTTGATTTAATTTACGGAGTGTGTTGACAAAAAATAAAAACTTCAGTTTCTGGTTTTAAATGCAGACCAACAATTAAAAAAAATATATATTTTACAACAGATTTTAGTTTACAATATATAACAAAACAGAAAATATTTAGTTTGGGAAAATTTGTTAAATCAAATGTGTGATTCTTGGGGGCTTAAAACTGATAAGAGAGAGGGTTTAGGGTACTAGGAGAAGTGGAGGACATAGTTTTGTACAAGTCATATCAATTACGATTTATTTCAATTTGGTAGTGGATAACGACTTAAACCATTACGAGTGTTATTACTTCACACACACACACAAACACACAAATTTGATCTTAAATATTGTTAGGTATTTAGCAAATCACATTAAAGAGTGCTTTAAATATGAAGGTACTTAATTTTGTGGTACCAGACAAGAATCTAGTACCATCTTTTGATGGATTTGGTCCAATGACTTGTGTGGGTCTCTGGTCTCAAGACCTCAAAAAATGCCAACCATCTTGTTTCTGGCTTCAACTGAACACAACATAAGCAAGAACAAAGACAAAATAAAAGAAAAAACTCATCTTCTTTTCTTGTGTGTGTTTTCTTTTATACATCTGCTGACTAAACTAAACATAACATTTAAGAAGATACATCGTGCAGTAAATTAGATTTGCTAGTAGTAAACTCTGAAAGGGTGTAAATGGTAAATTGTACAAAGCAAAAAAAAAAAAAAACTGTAATCTACATGGAAGTTGAGAGAAGGACCAGACTCTTGAGGTAAGAATCAAAGGTCACGTCTACACATTGGACAAGAACCGTGCCTGAGGAGCCAATTGTCGATACAAGGTAAGTGAAACATGTGATGACAATGAGGCAAGCTTCTTACTGTTTCACCAAGCTGGAAATCCTGCAATGTCACACATCAAGAACGAGAAAAGAGAACCCCGAAAAAAAGCTTTCGATTAGATCCGTGATCCGATATAATTAAAGCTAAAACGATGCAAAAATGATGTTAGAACCTGAAGACAAACAGAGCAAGAGGAGTCTCTGTTCTCGGAAGCATCTGTGTTATCGTTGCCAGTGATTGTCATCTTTGGGATCTTCTCAACAAGGTCTCCTGTTAATCCTTTTGCGCCTCCTGTCTCGAACATACTTGAGATATCATCGAATGGTGCATCCAAAGCTCCCATCTGATCAGAAGAATCAGTAAAAACGGAGACTTGCAAAACAAAACAGAAACGGTGCCAATTCTGAAAGTCACATACTTGGCTTTGCACTGCACTTAGCATTGCAGGGCCTATGCGCTCCCTCACGAGTCTCCCGCTTAGAAGACTAACAATGACATCAATCTACAAGAGAAACACTAAACCACTCAAAACTCAAAACTCAATCGTCAACCGAATCTTCATGGGGCTACTTGAAAACAGAGCAAGTGTATCTGCTCACCAAGTAGAGAAGGCATCCGAAACCCGACGCGTCCGATTTCCAGAGATCGAGCGATGATTCGAAGACCTCGATGGAGAAAACAGCTCCCGAGATGGCTCCAATCGCTGCTCCTCTGATGAAACCGCTCTCGGTTTCTTGGCCTATCAAAGCTCCTGTAAGTGCGCCTAGCAATGTGCCCACTGAACATGAAAAAAAAAAGGAAACACCTTTCTTAGCTCCAAGTTTGCAGATTTTTGCTAATAATCATATAAATGAGACTCGAATCAATCCGATTAGAGATAAGCAGAGCAGCAACTATTGACTAGATCGGAACCGCAATCGAGTCCAATCTAAAGAACAGGAATAGGAAACGAAAAACCGAACCTAGAGCGAAGAAGAAGGTCAAGATCGCCGAGAAGATGGTACCCAGAACAGCGGAGACGAGGAAATGACAAGCGTCTTGAATCCGTTCGACGAAATTCCCAAGAGAAGGGCTCGGCGAAAGAGGATAAAACCCAGATTCGAATCTATAAGATGCCATGTTTTCCGGTAAAAGCAGAGCTCGGAGGGACGCTTATATAGGGGAGAGAGAGAGAGAGAAGGGGGTTTGCTTACTTCTTAAGAGAGGAGAAGATGCGACGTCGCGCTACTTGTATTTAAAGCTCTCTGGGTATTTTGCTTTCACTGCCAGAATTTGTTTCCCTATCGTAGAGGGTGAAGCAAAATATAGGGTTTTGTGTCTGTCTCAATCACTGGTGAAACGAAAAAAGTCTCAAACTTTCATTTTCGGAAGCACGAATCAGAGATAGAGAGATCAGAGATGAGTTCACGGGGAAAGAAGTTTCTTATTTACTCCATTTTCATTTGGCAAAGCCTTTTTGATATATAATAATAACTTACTTTCACCTAGGATATTCAATTTGGCCAAAACCGAATTAAACCGAAATAAAATATTTAGTTTGGTTTTGGTTTTTAGATATACCATATTAATTGTATACATGTAATTTTATAAAAACTGTAGGATTCATATATGGTTCAAATATTAACCGACTAAACTGATTAAACAAAAACAAAAATCAATTAATTCAAATATATCATATATAACTACAATATATGTAAGAACTAAAAAAATATCCAAATTCAAGTAGATATAATTTTAATACGGTAGCTATTTTTGACTAACCGAAAAATTAAAAAAGTACTCCTAAACAAAAAAAAACGAAACAAAACGGTATGTAGATAGAACAATTTCATCATTTTCTTTAGGTAAGCCAATTAATTATTAAGAACGATATTTCTTAAGTAACAATAAAACCCAAACATATTGTTTTCTCTATTGAAATGTTTAAATAAATAAGATTAATCAACCTAAAATTTATAGATAATTGTATAATAAGGAATTATGGATGACACGCAATCATATTAAAAGATATTGAAAAATTAATTAAAGCTCACTGGTTTCAATCCACTAGTTAAGATGTACCTATTTTTCATTGTTATTAGATATACCTATTTAACCACCTCGATATAACGATATTTATATATCAATTATAACAAGCATGCCTTTAAGTTGATATAAATCTGGGTTGCTGTCAAACAAATAAAAGTTGATGTAAATTTGGTTAAACAGATTCCAGTACTTGAAAACAAAAAAAAAACTGTGTAAACAAAATCTTGGGAATTTTGATGAAACTACACTTTCTCAAAATCTCATCATATAAAGGGAATTACTACTGTGTTTACTTCAAAAAAAATTAGTAGTAGTTGTGAATTTGTGAGATTTGTGTCCAGATTCAATTAACAAGAAAAAAAAAGGGTGACAACTTTGTCAATCAGTTTTTTTTGTCTAAGTGGTTGTTGGCATTTTACTGTTCCTCATAGAATAGCTCGCTATAAACAGTCGTTATATTAGGAAAATTGGAAAACAACAAAAAATCAATTTATACACAAATCACGCGCAAAATTTTTGTCTAGATCAGTAGAACTTCGGTTATTTTTGTATTTATAGAATATGATCAACTTAACAAGTTTTCAACTACCCGCCACTAAACCATCACTACTTAATCACATATGAGAAGTTTTAGGGGAGGTTATTGGAGAATGAGTTATAAAGTTTTGATTGATTTTAAGAGTTGAGAGATTTGTTAAAGTTGTAAGAACATTTGTTAGATTTTGAAAGAGTTTGTATATTTAGAAAATTCATAAAACATATTTTATTATAATAACTTTGAGAATTTAAGCCATATATGTGTTATTATTATAATGACTTTGAGAATCTAAACCATATAGGTATTATTTTGAAAGTCCTGTTAAATCTTGTTTTATGAGTTAAACTGTTTAAAATTCATGTCCCAATAACAAAGATTTTAATAGAATCATAGAAACTTTAAAAACCAAACTTTATAACAAAAGATTTTGGATATAATTTTAAAACCTTTAAACCAATAACAATGAATTCTATTAAAATTCTAAGAATCTATAAACTAATAATGATAGAATCTCAAAATTTTAAAAGTTCTTTAAAATCTATCTCCCAATAATCCTCTTAGTCTTTCGACCCAGTGATTCCATAAAATATTTCTAAATGAGAAGTCACAATAAAATTTAGATTCGATATGATCGAATCGATCGATACAGAAAAATGTAAATGATCCATCTCTAAAACTGAACGAGAAAACCGAGCGCTTGTGGTCCGGTGGTAAAGGGGTCACAGCTGTGACTTCCATCATCCGGGTTCGAGTCTCGGCCATCGAGATTTTTACAAGGCGTACTTCGAGTCTCCAAGATAACGAGGGACTCGCCTTACGGTTGGGTCCCCGCTAACCGGGCCCGCCCGGGAACCCGTCCAGTTGACCACTGTGTCCTGGCTCTTGGGTCCGAGCGGTGCGCTCACTAGTTGGTGCCTCACCTACGGGTTTGGACCCAGACACCTGAATTATCAAAAAAAAAAAAAAAACAAAACTGAACTAGAATGGAGCAACTTTGTAATATAAAAAAACAAAACACAAAAAAAAAACACATTTAATACATATCTAATAATAAATTAATGTCAGGAAAGACGAGGTGGCTAAACTGGCTATATCCAAAGTATTATTTTATTTCGACCGCAAATTATAAGGGCTTTCTTATAATAAATGCCCGAACGAAGATATTTTTATTTAGCCTGATCCTATAGGCGTTGGGACCATACCGGTCCCATACAAACACATCACAGAACTTACTTAAATAGTCGATAGCAAAGGGAAATAGAATAAAGAATCAGTAGAGATATTCATGATAAGAATGGTTTGTGTGTATGTTGTACGTGTGTGCACGAAACAAGATACATGTGTTCTTGCCCTTTCTAACAAAAGACTCTCTCCGTTTCATTTTTAAAATGTTTTATGAATTTCTTTTTGCTTTTTTAGAAGTAACTAATAGATGTTTAATTAACTTTCTATTATTTTCGATCGTACAATTTGTTTTTTTTTTTTAATCGGTTCAATTGTTTATAAATGTATAATAAATTATGTTTTAATTTTAAGAAAAAATAAAAAATAAATAATTTTATACAAAATCTTTAAACATTTTTTTATAATGAAACATAAGAAGTAACAAAAACACTTTCAATAACCACTTTTTATGTTCAAAAAAAAGAAATTGTGAACTAAATTTGGGAGAATGGTTTGTAGAAAAGATACGGTAACATTTTCATTTGTGTTTTACTGTGCCTAACTTTTTTTAAAGTTATAATTTTTATTTTATTAAATTTTGGTTACTCCTTAATTATATTATCTAAAATTCAGGATCGAATAAAAATTTATTATCGAATATTAATTTATAAAAGTATTACTATAGATCGGATTCATATATCGACTCTTGAGCAATTCGAATTCATAAACATAGCATAGCCAGACACGTTTTATGTCTTCACAATCAGCAATGATCTAACTTGTTTTTCTTCTAGCAGCCAATCAAATTATTCTAAGCGTAATTTCACTGTTTTACTACTAAGTCTTGCCAAAAATATGGATTTTTTTTTTGGTTTTGAGCATAAAAAAATGTTTCTTTTTAGTTTTTATCACTTACCTCGAAGGGGTCAATATACGATCAAGAAACCGTATGGTGTGGCCTAGGCTTTATGACTTTCATACGCGATCTTGATTAGCAAAAAAAAAATTAATCCGCTGGCTATATAGTGGCTTAATTAATAATTAGTAGTAGCTATGTTACAAGCACCTTAGCCAATGCCTTTGACACAATGGAGGTAAATTAAGCCTACACTTCTAATTACCTGATCCTCTTGCAACTAAACATCAATTTCAAAGATCGTTCTTGCGTTGTTACAGATTTGCAAGAGTTTTGAGGAAAATGAGATGCAAAGTCGTGAATGGGCTTCTAAGGGCTCACTGATTCAGGTACATCTTTGGATTCTCAATTTATTATACGTGGATCATCTCACACACGCATTACTTGCGTGTTAGGCAAGTATATATATTCACGTTCTTCTGTGTTTTAAACCTAACACAGGGAGTGAAAGCAGTAACTGCAAGTGAAACGAATTCGGAACTGATTCACAAGAAATTGAGAATTCTCAGAGAAGCAAGACAAAAAAGTAAAAGGGAAAAAAAAAACATACTAAGAAGAGATATAAAATGATATACAATAGGATACTTTTTCTTCAAATTATATTGGAGCATGTTACTTTTAAATGTCTAAGTTGAGAAGAAATTAATTAAACTAGTTATCGCAAAATTCACATAACAAATATATCGGATAATAAATTGGGATTTTACATGTATACTAGTCCGATCGAGCCAAGGAACCCAAAAGAAGTCACATCTTGGTCAGGAGAGAGCTGCTCGATAGATCCATGCATCTTTTAGTCCGAACGGGTTTGGAAACAATGAATATAATACACTAGAGATTCCCAACATCAAGGTTAATCCAAAAACAGTCTCATCTACACCAATATCGAATGGAAGTTTTAGATAGGGCTTTATGCAATAATATATTCTAATTGTCTCTATTATTGAAAAGGGATGTGCAAAAGATATCCTATTGATTTATTTCTCACTAGTTTTTATATTTTTGACAGCTCCAGAGAGAGAAAAATTAAAAAATATAAGAGGCATTGCACGTTAGTTTATGAGAGTAGTACCCCATATCGAGAATCAGCTATTTAAATGTGAGACCATGTGTATTAGTTAATGCGACATCAAATCCCAAAGAATCAAATTTGGATCTGAGGTGTTAAAAAATTAGAGATAATATGCGGGATATCATCTTTTACGTTCTCATACTACTTCCACGATTCAACGATGACGATTATTACATTAAAAATAGTTTTGGATTTAATAATCTATATACGTCATTTGCAGAAAATAAATTTAATACTTTATTTGAAAGCAAGCTATTATTCACCACCTCCGCCTATTTAAAACGTTTGTCCCAACCTCTATCTCTTTGATCTGAAAAAAAAAAACATGGAGTTGGGAAAATCAATAGAGAAGCATAACGACGCCGTGGTCAGACTTGCGAAGCACGTCATAGCGACCGTTGCCAATGGCTCCAACCTTGTCTTCTCACCGACATCAATCAACGTTTTGCTCAGCCTTATCGCCGCGGGTTCCAGTCATGTCTCCAAAGAAAATATCCTCTCCTTCCTCATGTTACCATCGACGGATCACCTCAATGCAGTTTTGGCCCAGATCGCCGACCGCAGCGAGACTAGTGATCTGCGCTTGACTGCGGCCTACAGTGTCTGGATTGACAAATCTGTCTCCTTCAAGCCTTCTTTTAAAGATCTTTTGGAGAACTCCTACAATGCTACTTGTACTCAAGTTGACTTCGAAACCAAGGTAACTTATTCAATGATGGACAACTTTTTCTGCTTCAATTTTTCTTAAGTGTTATTGTGAGATCAAAAAGATTGACCATACAAAGATTACGGAAATCAAGAAATATATAAATTTTCTAATATTAGGTATTGACATTATTGATTTCCAATATCAAGATTATGGAAATAAAGAAAAATATAAAATGATATAGAAGATTATTGATATTTATCAATATCTTAGATTATAAAATTAATTTTTTTCTTGATTTCTATAATTTTAATATGTTCGATCTTCTTGATCTTCCAATAGGTGTGTATATTTTTTATCAAATGATATGATTGGTTGATCGCTTATTTTGAAGCCTGAAGTGATTGACGAGGTGAATACATGGGCTGAAGTCCACACCAATGGACTCATCAAGGAGGTTCTTTCAAACGATTCTGTGGCGGATATATGTAGCAGCAGACTCATACTAGCAAATGTAGTGTACTTCAAAGGAGCATGGAACAAGAAATTTGATGCAAAGTTAACAGAAAATATCGATTTTCATCTTCTTGACGGCACCTCTGTGGAAGTCCCCTTCATGACCAATAGGGAGAAACAATACCTAGAAGAATATTATGATTTTTAGGTTTTGCGTATCCCTTATATAGATGATCATCGTCAGTTTTCCATGTACATTTATCTTCCGTATGAAAAAGACGGACTGCCTACACTGCTTGAGAAAATAGTCTCGGAACCAGGATTTCTCGATAATCATATTCCACTCCACCGAACACGAGTGGGTTATTTCAGAGTTCCAAAGTTTAACTTCTCTTTCGAGTTTAAAGCTTCAGATGCTTTAAAGGATATGGGGTTGACTTCACCGTTTACTCCTGGAGGACGAAGTCTAACTGAGATGGTTGATTCGCTTACCCAACAGTGATAATCTGTACGTCTCAAAGATTCTTCATAAAGCTTGCATTGTCATGGATGAAGAGGGTCCCGAAGCTGCAGCCGTCTCTGGCGTTGAATGCGTGCCTATGTGTATGAATCCAGATTTTGTAGGCGACCATCCATTTCTGTTTACGGTGAGAGAAGACAAGAGTGGAGTGTGTCAAAGTGAAGAGAATTGCTTGATGTTTATTGAATCATGAGAAGAGTATTTATACTACAAGAGTTTAGGGTTGATTCCTAAGATATCGGAGATATGGAAAATACAATATTGCAAAGAGAGATATGGTATATCCAAAATATGGAATATATCCGAATACTCCCCCTCAAGGTGGAGCGTGGAGGTCACAAACGCCCATCTTGCGGAGTAGATATTTGAACTGATCGCGTCCGAGTGCCTTAGTGAGAATGTCAGCAAGTTGTTATGTGGTGCCGACGTGCGAAGTAGCTCTGATTTCATCTCGTATGAAATGACAGTCGTTCTCGATATGCTTGGTACGCTCGTGGAAAACCGGATTCGCTGCAATGTGCAGAGCAGACTTACTATCGCAAACGAGCTTCATAGGAGGGGTATGATCAATGCCGAGAGACGATAGGAGTTCCATTATCCATAAAAGTTATTGGACGGCAAACGCCATAGATCGATACTCAGCTTCCGCCGAGGAACGAGACACGCGATCTTGCTTCTTTGTTTTCCAAGAGATTGGTGAATTGCCGAGAAGGATAACGTAGCTGCTGAGAGAGCGACGTGTAAGAGGGCAGGATGTCCAATCGGAGTCACAGTACGCCGTGATTTGAAGATTTGATGATGAGGACAAGAGGACACCCTGACCAGGACATCCTTTAAGATAGCGTACAGCGCGCAATACAGCATCCCTCTCTCTGTCGGTATTACCACTGCACTCGGTCAGTGACTCTTTCCTTTTGTGAACCGGAGCTTCATGAGCTTGGCGAGGAGACTGCATAAACTGTGCTAGAATGTGGACAGCGTAGCAAAGTTTCGGACGAGTGAGAGCGAGATAAACAAGACAAGGCGCCTATATTGGGACGGGTTTGCATAAAGAGGTCCGTCATCAAGAGCAAGTTGATGATTTTTCTCGATTGGTGTATCAGAAGGACGTGATCCGGTAAGTCCACATTCTTCAATGATATCTAGACAGTACTTGCGTTGCGAGAGAAAAATTCCTTCAGCACTGCGATCAACTTCAATCCCTAGGAAATATTTGAGATTGCCGAGGTCCTTCATACGGAAACATGTGTTGAGATACTCTTTGAACTGGGTTATGACGGCCGAATCGTTTCCCAAAATGACCAAATCATCGACGTAGATGAGTATATGAAGAACCATAGATCCACGAACACGGGTGAAGAGCGAGTAGTCTTTTCTGCACTGAAAAAAACCATATGCGAGCAATGCTTGAGAAAGTTTAGAAAACCAGCAACGAGGAGCTTGACGCAAACCGTATGGAGACTTATGCAGCTTGCAAACGAGAGAAGAATCAGATGGTGCGAAGCCCGTAGGTGGTTTCATGTAGACTTCTTACTCCAAGTCACCGTGAAGAAACGTATTGTGGACGTCCATTTGATGCGTTTCCCAATTCTTGGCATCAACAACTTCTAGAAGAATGTGAATTGTATTCATCTTGACCACCGGAGCAAATGTTTCATCGTAATCAATGCCTTCTTTCTGGTGATTTCCCATGACAACCAGACGAGCTTTATATCGTTCTACCGAACAATCAGCCTTGTAGTTGATACGATAAACCCATTTAGATGCAAGAGCTTTCTTTCCTGGAGGTAGTGGAGAAAGGGAATATGTTTTGCTTTCCTCGAGAGCATCAACTTCATGTCGCATCCCTTGACGCCAAACTTTGTGTTTCACAGCGTCTTTGTAGTGAATTGGTTCGATTCCAAGGGTAATGGCAGCCAAGAAAGCAGCATGTTTATCTGAAAAACGATCATTAGAGACAAAATTTTTAATGGGATAGAAACACGTACCAGAAGATACTGTGTCGAAAGAGATGAGTTTGAGAACAGGGTTTATATCGCGTTGAGCAGAGTAGGTGACGTACGGTGCAAGGCGCGTGGAAGGAACCTTGTGGCGCAAACCACGACCTAGTAACTCTGGTTCTGGTACAACTACTGGCGTCTCCGACGTGATTTCTGGGAGTTCAGTATTTGGAGATCCCTCGTGAGTGTGAGAATCAACAGTTGGAGTTACAGCTGAGACGATCTCTTGATCGTCAGATCGAGCTACTGTGCTCCCCCTGTCGTGTAGAATGTCGACGGTCTCGAAGACCGCAGGATCAGCATCGTGTGCAATTGGTGGCGCCAGAGATACAGATGGTACTATTTGAGAAGGAACCGAACTAGTTGAAGATGCGAACGGAAACGATGTTTCATGAATGATGACGTCCCGAGTGACAAACATGTCCTTGGTTAGAAAATCGTAAACACGCCAATCCTTTTGACCGTGAGGGTAGCCCACAAATATGCATCGTCGACTTCGAGGCTGAAACTTATCATTTGTAGCCGTTTGACGTTTGGCGAAACAAAGACTTCCAAACACTCGGAGATGAGAATATGGTGGAGGCGAGTTGTGGAGAACCTGATAAGGAGACTTCCCATCAAGGAGAGGAGTTGGTGTTCGATTTATGAGATATGCAGCAGTAAGAATACTCTCTCCCCAGAATGTGCTTGGCAAGGATCCTTGAAAAAGAAGAGCCTGAGCCATGTTGAGGATTTGACGATGTTTTCTCTCAGCGGGCCCATTTTGCTGTGGTGTCCCAACGCAGGAAGTCTGGTGGGATATACCTTGCTCAGCGACATAAACTATGTCCCATTGTCGCTACAGATTGTTTTGACTTGCTTTCCAAATTGTCGTTCGGTCATAACACAAAATGTTTTCAAAACCGATGCAACCTCACTTTTAGCGAGCAAGAGATGAGTCCACACAGCTCTAGAATGGTCGTCGACTATGGTAAAAAAATAGTGAGCTCCAGAGGATGATGGTTTACGATAAGGACCCCAAACGTCGCAGTGTATGAGAGTAAAACAATCGCTAGCTTTATTTGAACTTTCAGAAAAAGAATCGCGACTGTGTTTCGCTTGAATGCAAATGTCACAAAAACCCTCAAAATCACAACTACTAGTTTCAAAATTCTTAAAAGTAGATATAACTGAAAATAAAGCTTTCTTTCCGGGATGCCCCATCCGTTGATGCCACAGAACCACTTGATTTGTCGTAGTAGTCTTGAGAACTCTAGCTGGAACTATCCTGCGAAAATGATAAACCCCGTTCTCTTCCTCACCTGCTCCAATCGGCATCTTCGAAGAACGGTCATGTATCACGCAAAATTTGTCAGTAAAAATCGCAAAACAGGAAAGTTCTCGTAGCAATCGTGCAAGAGATATCAATGTGAAAGAGAGATCAGGAAAAAGAGAACGTGGGTGAGTGTTCTGTCACTCCTGAGGTGAAGAGACCCTTCCTTGGTGGCATAAGCATGTTTGTTGTTAGGCAAAACAACAATGCTCCAAGGAATTTCGCGTATATGCGTTAGTAGTTCCACATCGCCTGTCATGTGGTGAGATGCCCCAGAATCTAGAAGGAATTCAACATTCGTGTTCTTACCAGAGAGCTTGTCGGAAGGTGTATTTGGTGATTGAAGAAGATTGATAATCGCGGACCAAGTTTCTTTGCTTACGCCCTGAATTGATGGATATTCTGGATCGGGGGCTGTGACTGCATTGTTTGCTCTTGGAGGAGCACTTCTTCCACGTTCCCGACCACGTCCAGAACCACGTCCACGACCTCTTCCTGTGGAGTTTTCGCCCCAGCCTTCAGGGAATCCGTGAAGCTGAAAGCATGTATCAACGTTGTGGTTTGTGCGTTGACAATGTGTACAGAACATGTTGTTGCGTGTCTTGGTCGCAGCAGCAACAACGTTGACTCCATTCTGAACGGCGAATCCCACAGCGAGTCGTTCTTCTTTGCTTCGTGTGACTGTATGATGTCGTTCTTCGGAGACGAGTTCAGAGTATATATGGTCTAAATTGAGGTCCTTTTCACGCGTTAAGCGTCCCAGCAGATTCGTTCTAGTTGTTCCGAATCTAGACCCGTCGAGACCCATCAGAAACTGATGTATACGTTCATGGTCGCGTCGCTTGTTATGGTGCAAGAACACAGGACAGCTCAGATTGTTACAACAGCAATCGATGGCAGGCTCATAGTCATTTAAATCGTCCCACATAACCTTAAGTTTGCCGAAATAAGTTGCTATGTCTTGTCCGTTTTGTTGACAACCCACAATATCGGCCTTTAGTTGATGTACTCGTGGTGCGTTTCCTGCGGAAAACCGAGCTCGCAAGTTTTCCCACATGACTAAAGCACTATCTACAACTGAGATAGATTGATGAATTTTCGGCTATACTAGCGTATAGCCACCCGATAAGCATTGAGTTCGTCGTAGCCCATCTTTCGTCGTCCGGTGATGTTGGTGGTGGTCTTTGCAAAGTCCCGTCGATGAAACCTAGCTTTTTTTTGGAACGGAGATTGTTTTTCGCCAATTTTGACCATCGTTCGTAGTTATCACTGTTGAGAAGGACTGGTGTAAGGACTTAATGAGGATGATCCGATGGATGCAGGTAGTACGGTGAATGTGTGATTGTGTTGTTGGAGGTTGTGCTTTGAGACGTTCCGGAGGTCGGTGCGTTTTCTGTCATAGCGAGAGATCAAGGAGAACAAGAAAAAGGTGCGGAGGTCGCAGGAAAGAGATTTGCGGAGGTCGCAAGAGAGAGATTTGCGGAGATCGCAAAAAAAAAAAATTCCGGAATTTAGAGAGAGATAGATCGATTAGGGTTTGGCTCTGATACCATGTCAAAGTGAAGATAATTGCTTGATGTTTATTGAATCATGAAAAGAGGTATTTATACTACAAGAGTTTAGGGTTGATTCCTAAGATATCGGAGTATGGAAAATACAATATTGCATAGAGAGATATGGTATATCCAAATAGAGTGATTTTGTTCATGGGTCAAGTTCTTGATCCTTCAAAACACTGATTGATACTAGGTGGTGTGAGGGAAAACGACATTAAGCTATGTGTGTTTGTTTTATTTTGTGTCTACTCCTTGTTTGATGGGAAGTGGCTAATAAAAATAAAAGTGATTCTTGTCGAGAGAAATCCAAGATTTTACTTCAGTCCCAATTTGAATTTTAAAACACTGTCGTTTCGCGGGATACCTCGTAGGCGTTGTTGCTTGTATAATACTTACAACTGTATAAAAAGATGGTATGCATTCGATGAAGTGTCATGTTTTAGATTATCCTATGTTAAAGATCATCCTGTTTTTACATTGTTATATATGAAATCTTGATCGAATGACTGACTATATGCTTTCACCAATCTTGTTATAACTCTCTGAAACTATCTGATTCTAATGCACTAAGAAACAATAATTAACAGACATTTATTCTATGGGTTTCTTATAGTAAAGAGAAGTGAAAGTGTTTACTCAGAAAGATGATAAGAACCAAGTGACCATGTGAGAGTATTGCACCTCACCTGATTGACAATGAGTTGGTCGAAGCGAGGTTCTCTCCACAACAAATCAGCAGGCAACACAGAAAGATCAACAGATTCTAGAGTATCTCGTATGAGATCAAACAATCTTGTTGCCCGTGAAAGGAGATCAATTAGTATATATTAGTAAGGGAGTAGCTTTGATAGTTTTTTTTTTTGTTAAAGGGCCGAGTAGCTTTGATAGTTTCAATTAGTATTTCATCAGGAAATGATAGTGGACTTTGAATCTTTGATATGTTTAAAAACTGGATTTGCACAATGTCGGCTGACTTATTATAATAAATCGACATTAATTTGCCGTCGTGATTAACACCAAGCTCACACGTAATGGACGACATGGAGTGATACGCCTCGTGGATGATCGAAAAACTATTTGTTGTTTCTCGGCTTTTCAAGAAGACAAAGATTATAATAATTCAAAAAAAAAGAAGACAAAGATGATTTTTCTCAATCAGAATCACACCACCGGAACAAATGGAGAATCAGCTCGTAAAAGTATCATTTGGCCCGAAATGTTGAACGATTTTCAAAAGCAGTATAGTTCGATAATCTTCTCATAGTATATGCATAAATTGAGACAAACTATGTGTGGAATATGTAAGGTATAGACGAGTTGTTACTAAATATTCAAGCTTACTAACACAACACATTTGGCAAGGGACAACTGACAAGTGATGATTTTTGTTGATAGGATAACCAGCAATGATGTTGATGGTGTATTTTTGTTGACAAATATATATGCTGGTGGGACGATGTTTTGTGTGGAAACAAGTTAATAGATAATCGTTGAACGTTTTAATAGCTGAAAGATGAATTCCCAAAGATGATCAAATCACGGCCATACACAAAACTTGAAGATAAATACCACGTTTTAATTTGAATAAACGAACCAGTTGTAATTAGACTGAGTACGTGTAAAACCAACAAAGCAAAGTTTGTTTCACTGCAAGAAAACAGTTAACAGATGACTGCAAAAGTAGTCGCTTAATAGTCGAATATATGATATTTACGACTAAAGAGAAAAGTCACCCATCCTTAGTCGCAAAATCCAACAGTCGCATATTAGTCGTAAAATTGTAAAAACAAAGAAGCAATTCAGAATGTGTCATTAATTAGTCGCATATTAGTCACAATAACGAGTGACAAATGTGCGACTATATAGTAACGAATTTAACGACTATTTAGCGACTAATCGTAATATTAATGCGTAAAATGGTAAATTAGTTGCGACTAGTTTGCCACTATCTTGTGACTATTTTGTGACTAATATACGACTAAGTAGTGACGTATTTGTTTATTACAATTTGTATTTGGTAATTATTTTGTTTATTTGTTTTGGTACTCAAATCTACTAATTTGATATATTGTTAGAACTACTAATATACAAAATGCAAAATAAATTGTATATACACCTTGGAGTTACCAACAAACCATTTTCAACAAACAAAACTCCAACAATAGAGTTACCAAAACATAAAAACTTTTAAGTCTACATAATTTGTTTCTCTACAAATCAAAACTCCATCAGTTCAGTTACCAAAACATAAAAACATTGTCTTAAGAAACAGAGAGGGAGCTGTGTTTGGGGTTGAACCGGCACTTGATGGAGATGGTTGAGACTTGAGAAGCCATGTAGTCTATAAACTCTGGATTAGTTTCATGGAGAAACTTCTCCACCAATGACCGTACCGATTTGTTTAATTAAGTCAAATATAATTAAAAAATATATAATTCAACTATATATAAATATAAGAGTTAATTCGTCCAGTTAAATTTTATAACAACATCCAAGCCCTATCTCATAACAATTAGGGATTTTTTTTCCAAATGAATATTTTAGATTAAATAATTTATCTTATATATTTAGATGTATTGAGTTGTAAATAACTAACTACTAAATACTAGTATATATATTTATAATATAAATATATATATATATAATATATAAATATAATTAACGAAACTCTCAAATATTTTCATTGTTGATTTGAGCCTCAAACTAGGGTTTCGCGTCTTTTCTCTTCGAGATCTCTTTGTTTGTTTTTTTTTTTGAAAGATCTTTGCTAAAAAGTTCTACTTTTCAAACAGCCGTGGCGTTATCCATGGTCTTAGATCATTGCATAATGTCAATACTGTTCCTAAAGTGTCGGCTGCAACATCTTTTGCGCAAAACGTGGCTGTTTCTCTCTGAGATTTGGGTGGATGTAGATATGGACATGTCTTCCAAAATTAGGGCAGAGAAGGCGTCGGGACCACCGTCTCTGATGACGTCACTTCCCGAAGACGTCATCTTTGAGATCTTAGCGCGTGTACCGAGATGCGACTATCCAACACTCTCCCTCGTTTCTAAGCTATTCGGATCACTCCTTGCGTCCCCTGAGATATACACGAGGCGATCATTGTTAGGTTGCACCGAACACTGTATCTACGTTATCCTCTACAACAGAGAAACCCATGATAAACGTTTGTATACTCTCCACTGGAAAGCCAACGGCAATAGCCGCTTGGTCCTCATCCCTTCACTTCCGGCTATGCCTTTGACTAGATGCTCTGTCGGGGTGGGCTCGAGGATATATGCGTTTGCTGCTATTAGTGATCGCAATAAGACATCGAGTGCCTTAAGCATCGACTGTAGATCTCATACGGTGCAACCTCTCCCGAGCATGCCTGTGCCCATGTCTTATCTAGACGCTGACGTCATCGACGGGAGAATCTACGTAATTGGAGATGGAATGATGGTGGTGTTCAATACAGAAACACAAACGTGGGAGCCTCAGCATAGGATGGTAAAGCCAGACATGGAGGTCGATTATCCGCACATGCGGGCACGTGGATGTGTCGTGATGGCTGGTAAGATGTACACAAGGAAATATCCGAATAGCTTTGTTTACGAGCCAAAAGAAAATAAATGGGAAACAGACGAGATGCTGAGTTTACAATATTGGACGAACGCGTGGGTGGTTGATGACTTATTGTACTACTACGATTCTCGTGAAGAGATTTTAAGAACGTATGATCCAAAGCAGAGGTGTTGGGGAGTGGTAAAAGGTTTGGAAGAATTGTTGGATCCAAACATGGATATTGTGAGTTACGGTGGGAAACCGGTTTTGGTTTTTTCTAAAGGACAAGGAAGATCAACAGAGATCTGGTGTGCGCAGATTTCGGTGGCAAAACGTCAAGGAGGTGATATTTTGGCTAAGGTTGAGTGGTGTCATCATGTTTTGACTGGGAATTTTTACTTGAAGAAACCTCTAGCTGTTACGGTTTGATGCAAGAACTTGTGTTTTGTTTTTGTTTTCTTTAGCTATTATGGTTTGATGCAATTCTCACAAGGCAAAACCGGTCAAAAATCTGTTGCTGTAGAACTGCAGTGAAACGCTTTAGTGTGCGTATAAAATTATTAAAGTTATAAAACTCAAGATCAAACATGTAAAGTTACACAGAAATTCATTTAGAGGAGTGGGAGAATGCGTGCGTGGTTAATACTACGATTATGTTGAGAAGAGTTTAAGAACGTATGATCCAAAGCAGAGGTGTTGGGGAGTGGTGAAAGGTTTGGAAGAATTGTTGACTGAGACAAAAGGATTATATCCGGACATTGAAATTTACAGTGTGTGTTACGGTGGGAAACTGGTTTTGTTTTTTCATAAAGGAACAGGAAAATCAAGAGAGATTTGGTGTGCGGAGATCTCGCTGGCAAAATGCCAAGGAGGAGATATTTTGGGTAAAGTTGAGTGGTGTGATCATGTTTTGTCTGGGGTATATTGTATCTTGACGAAACCTCTAGTTGTTATGGTTTGATGCAAGAACTTGTGTTTTGTTTTTGTTTTCTTTAGCTGTTATGGTTTTGATGCAATTCTCTCCTTCATATAACTTGTGGTTCAAAGTCAATGAGGTCATGATGTTTGTTGGGCTTGGGCTTTCAATTTTGGTGGAATCTTTTGGTTTCTCGTTTGAGATTAATCTATATATGGGTTTAATAAAATGAAAGCAAAAGAAGAAAAAGTTTTCGGCAGAGAAAGACCAAGTCTTCAATGGAAAATGTTTTTGCATTACGAAACTTGTTTCTTCAGGTCTGAAGCGTTTTTATAGATGATGATGCAAGCCTTTGTGCACTCTGAGAAGAAGCCATAAACAAGAATTCAGGTTGAGTTGTAAGCTTTCTGTAATTCAAGAAGAAGATTACGGTGTTGCACGAAAGCTGCAAAATGATATGAATTTAAGAGAAAACAGAGACGTGCTTATGGTGCTGAGAGAATTCAGGGAGTGCATTTGGTATTATATGCCTCTGGTTTCAAGTCAAGGAGATATGGTGTTGCTAGTTACATCGAGAGCTACTTATACAAACGCAAGGTTGTGATGCTGCTTGGTAAACTTCAGGAACTGAAATTCGTGTGAGGAGGTGTTTGTCTGGTGGAGCACAGGTTGTGTACTATCTTTACATAGACTTTGCCGAGGTTGTTGAGTTGGTTTCATGCGGTCTGCCTTGGTAAAATCTGGGTTTTCTAAGGTCTGAAACAGGTTATGAACCAGTAGCTGATAGAAATATTTTTGTCTCTCTTTGGGTTTCTAGAATGACTACCGCTTGAGAAAGAGATTGTTTTGTGCGTACGATAGGTTAGTCTCTGCTTCTACAAGTGACAACGGTAGTTATTGTTTTTGATGTGACAGCTGTTTCTGAGTAAGATTGCAGGCTGACAACGTAAAGGCTCAAAGTTGATATGGTTTGAGATCGTTGAATGTTTTTATCTTAGTTATGTATTCAAGCAGGGGGCGTAAGGATTTGATCAGGGTGCGATCATGGTGTCTGAGAATCTGGTTCCTTACGCTGATGCGTAATTGTGTTGATACATATGGATCTTAACGTGTGGGGGAGGTCTCTGGTTATGAGACAGATGACTATTTCATGGCTGAAAAGTAAGTTCGAATCCTGTTTTGCTCCATTCTCGTGAATGTCTTTGCTGGTTGTTGATAATTAATGAATGGAGTGCTTGAATATCAAACGAAGTTAAAAAGGGGGAAATTGAAGATGTTAGATCTTGGAGCGTGTTTGAGAGAAAATTTATGTCGTACTACCAGTGTGCTTGGGTTCTAATACTCAGTCATCAAGGGGGAGATTGAAGATGTATTGTC
Source organism: Alliaria petiolata (assembly GCA_020283515.1). Lineage (NCBI taxonomy): Eukaryota > Viridiplantae > Streptophyta > Magnoliopsida > Brassicales > Brassicaceae > Alliaria > Alliaria petiolata. The sequence goes on along the minus strand of JAHZTW010000001.1, from coordinate 450,203,225 downwards.
GACTGGTTTGAGAAGCCGATGAAACAAGACGTACGTTGATACAGCTATTGACACAGAACAGAAACATGTTCTGGTGATCAGCAGAAGAATGCGGTATCGACACCAAACAGAAACATGTTATGGTGATCAGCAGAAGAATGCGGTTGGATACACCAGAGGATGTATTAGAGATCGTGTTAAGATATGACATATCAGAAGATGTATCAAGAGGCAAGAACTTGATGTGGCGCAGAAGCTGACGCAGTAAGTTGCTTGCTGAGCTGGACGAAGTCGTTGATAGATCTTGGAGAAGAATCTCGTATCATCTTACATGGAAAGATAATGGATGATATGAGAAAAAGGAAGAATAGGAATATTGAAGATATTTCCTTATTGGTGGAGTTTCCTTTTGTTTTAGGAAACATGGCCACATGAGTGAACAAGTCCTTGAGGTGAGAAGATCATGTGGGCTTAAGCAAGCTTAGAGTTTTAACTCTTTGCTATATATACTAAGAGGTGGCGTCATAAACACTTACGAACGCCTAGAGTATAATTGAGAAAGGCACACAGTTGTGTGTGGCGACGTCCCACCAGACAGACAAGATGTAGGGATCTGTAGGTTCTGTTGGTGGTATTTCTGTGAAGATCGTAATCGTCGGAAAAGACGAAAGTGCGAGGATTCACAGTATTAAATTCATGTAGAAAAGAGCGGTAGATCAAAGTCCCGGGGATGTAGGGAAAACCGAACCTCGTGAAAAAACTATGTGTGTCCTTACTTTACGCACTTGTTATGTTTTGTTACCTACTTCTCATCGATCCAACGTATACCGAGCCACAAATACGCACTTACACACATGACATCGTGCCGGCTCTGATGTTGATGGTGCATTTTTGTTGACAAAGATATATGCTGGTGGGACGTTGTTTTGTGTGGAAACAAGTTAATAGATAATATATCGTTGAACGTTCTAATAATAGCTGAAAGATGAATACTTAGAGAGATTGTTTTGTGTGGAAACAAGTTAATAGATAATCGTTGAACGTTTTAATAGCTGAAAGATGAATTCTCAAAGATGATCAAATCACGGCCATACACAAAACTTGAAGATATCAATCAAAATTATTCTGTTTTTGTATCTTCAATCTTATTTTATTTATTTTTTCGGTGGGTGATCTTTGCTTTTTCACAAGGCAAAACCGGTAAAAAATCTGTTGCTGTAGAACTGCAGTGAAACGCTTTAGTGTGCGTATAAAATTATTAAAGTTATAAAACTCAAGATCAAACATGTAAAGTTACACAGAAATTCATTTAGAGGAGTGGGAGAATGCGTGCGTGGTTAATACTACGATTATGTTGAGAAGAGTTTAAGAACGTATGATCCAAAGCAGAGGTGTTGGGGAGTGGTGAAAGGTTTGGAAGAATTGTTGACTGAGACAAAAGGATTATATCCGGACATTGAAATTTACAGTGTGTGTTACGGTGGGAAACTGGTTTTGTTTTTTCATAAAGGAACAGGAAAATCAAGAGAGATTTGGTGTGCGGAGATCTCGCTGGCAAAATGCCAAGGAGGAGATATTTTGNAAAAATCTGTTGCTGTAGAACTGCAGTGAAACGCTTTAGTGTGCGTATAAAATTATTAAAGTTATAAAACTCAAGATCAAACATGTAAAGTTACACAGAAATTCATTTAGGGGGTTATTAGGAGATGGATTTTAAAGAATTTTAAAATTTTTGAGATTCCATCATTATTGGTTTATAGATTCTTAAAATCCTAATAGAATCCATTGTTATTGGTTTAAAGATTTTAAAATTCTACCCAAAATCTTTTGTTATTCAAAAAGTTTGGTTTTTACAGATTTTATAATTCTATTAAAATCTTGTGTTATTGGAACAAGGATTTTAAACATTTTAACTCATAAAATAAGATTTATCAAGACTTTCAAAATACTAACTCTATAGCTTATATTCTCAAAGTCATTAGAACAAAACTATTTTGATAGATTTTCTAAATACACAAACTCTTTTCAAATCTAACAAATTTTTTAGCAAATTTAACAATTCTATCAACTTTTTGTGTAGAAGAAAAAAGTGAAAAAAAATCAAATATCCCTCATGAAAAAAACAGCCTCAAATCTCCTAAGGATCTCTCACTTCAAAAGGGAAATACAACAATACATCTGTTTTAACTGTATCCACACAAATCTGGGCTGTCGTGAAAACCTACAAATAGATCAAAAGGAGAATTCGAGGTTGAAAGACTTGATGCAATCTTGAAGATGTTATTGATAGATAGTTCAAGATTTAAGAGATTACCTCCTCAAATTTTAGTTTTTTTCGTATGTTCCTCCGTTCTTGGTGTTGAACTCATCTAAGAAATAGTCATAGTGAGGCTCATACTTCTGCCCAACTTGGTAGTGAAGAACTTGATCAAGACCTTCTCCATTTTCTACAAACAAAAGCGCGATCCACAAAATCAAGATATGGAGGTAACTTCAAGTGAGAAGACGATTCACAATTTATTATGATCACTTAAATGATTATAAATATTATATCTTGGTCAAAGGTGAAATGAATTTCTCATAGGTGAATAATATGGCGGATTGATTGATAAAAAGACTGTTAGGATTTACTTTTGTAGATTTCAAAAAGTTAGGATCAACTTTTTGCTCAGCCTCATCACGTCTTGTTTATCATCTCATCATACATTAACACCAAGAAGCATCACATGAAAACAAAGACTCTCAAATACTTAACACCAAGAAACATATATCTCACACTTGCCCAATTCGTTAAGATTCGCTTTAAGAGGAAATTAAAAGCAGCCTAGAAATACACGATTTAACTATTTATACACTAGCCTAAGCTGATACGATCTATACCAACATTGAAATTTAGATAAATGTCTTATCGATGCAATCGAATAATTTCCATTGAAACAAGATGCTGGAGAGACCTTAGTGTTAGTGTGTTACTATAGTATAGATTCCTTCGTCCTAATATATTAGTAAGGAGAGTAGCTTTGATAGTTTCATTTAGTATTTCATCAGGAATGATAGTGGACTTTGAATCTTTGATATGTTTATATCATAAAAACTGGATTTGCACTATGTCGCATGCCTTATTATAATAAATCGACATTAATTTGCCGTCGTGATTAACACCGAGCTCACACGTAATGGACGACATGGCGTGATAGTGTGATACGCCTCGTGGATGATCGAAAAACTATTTGTTGTTTCTCGGCTTTTCAAGAAGACAAAAGATTATAATAGTTCAAAAAAAAAAGACAAAGATGATTTTTCCCAATCAAAATCACCCCACCGGAACAAAATGGAGAATCAGCTCGCAAAAGTATCCCTTGTCCAAAAGTATCTTCTCGTAGTATATGCATAAATTAAGAAAAAAATATGTGTGGAATATGTAAGGTATAGAGGAGTTGTTACCAAATAATCAAGCTTACTAAGACATCACACTTGGCAAGGGCCAAGTGATGATTTTAGTTGATAGGATAACCAGAGAGTCGATAGGTGTTTTGTGTGGAAACAAGTTAATATATAATCGTTAATAGCTGAAAGATGAATTCCCAAAGATGATCAAATCACGGCCATACACAAAACTTGAAGATAAATACCACGTTTTGAATAAACGAACAAGTTGTAATTGGACCGAGTCCGTGTGCACTCAGTATCAATCAACAAGCTTGGCGAACCAACAAAGCAAAAAAGTTTGTTTACCCCGTACCGATTTGTTTAATAAAGTGAAATATAATTTAAAAAAATCTAATTCAACTATATAAATATAATGTTATAATCCATTGAGGTTGGATCTGCATAACCGGCCCAGTCCATTAGATCATAGGCGGCCAGGACTTCTAAGCCCAATAGGATTAGTAGATGTTTTCCTTATTCTTGTAGGAGTAGTAAAATGACTATTTCCTTTTCTATCCTTTGTGTAATCACTATATAAAGAGACCTTTGGTCCTCATAATAATACACAGAATTCATTCGATTTACAACACGTTATCAGCACGAGCTTGCTCTGATAAACCCTAGCAGCCGCCGAGCATAAACCCTCAAATCCGCCACCGTCCGCCGCCGTTCGCCGCCGATCAGCCGCCGCCGTTCGCCGCCGTCCGCGATCCGATCCTAAAGTTTTCCGAGGTGTTTAGCTCCCGATTCTTTTCCAGTCAACCCAAAAGAAGGATCAAAGGTACAAACAAATCTCTAAAACCCTAGAACATGAAAATCGAATTCTGACCTAATATTATCAAACCCTGAAAATCGATTCTTCCATGTTCTACTTGTTTGATCTTTTGAGAGCTTAAAATCGAATTGAACCTAAGCTAAACTAGAACCTTAAAAATCGGATTGCTTGAAATAGATTGATTGCTTGCACATGTTAAAATTGAATTTGAACCTAAGCATATAAGAACCCTAAAATCGATTTGCTTGTTTATCATTGATTGGTTGAATAACCAAAATCGAATTTGATCTCATGCATGCTAATATCAAACCTAAAAATCGGATGAACTCTAATCTATAATCGCATGCTATTTTTAGAATTTGGAAAATTGCTTGTTTGATTAAAATCGCAAATTGGAAATTGCCTTATTTGTTTTGGAAAGTTTCCTTATTTGACAATTGCCTTATTTTGAATTTGTAAAATTTCCTGTTTACTTTTATCACCTAGAATTACATGTTAGGATTAAAATTGGAAACTTGCTTGAATTAAAATCGCATGATAAAATCGGTTGAAAGAAACCCTAAAATCCTAAGAGAAAACCGATGCTTGATTTCAGATGTTGAAAGTCAACAATTTGGACTTCGCATCCCTTAATCTCTCAGGAGATAATTACTTGCAATGGGCTTTAGATGCAAAGATCATGCTGAAATCAAAAGGGCTCGGTGAATGCATTAATGATGCAAATAACGAATCCGAAATGAATAGGTATAAGGCGATTTTAATCATACGCCACCATCTCGTTGAGAGTCTCAAAGATCAATACTTGACGCTTGAGGATCCTCTTGATCTCTGGAAGGAGTTAAAGGCAAGATATGATCATCAGAAGATGGTTATACTGCCTAAGGCCAAATATGATTGGCTTAACTTAAGTCTCCTGAACTTTAAGTCCGTGGATGAATACAACTCGGCCCTATTTAAGATAGTTTCAAAATTGAAGCTATGTGGCGAGATTGTGTCAGAGAAGGATATGCTTGAAAAGACCTTCTCGACCTTCCACTCAAGCAACGTGTTGCTACATCAACAGTATCGTGAGAAAGGCTTCACGACCTATGCAAGTTTGATCTCATGTTTATTGCTTGCGGAGCAGAACAATGAACTGCTGATGAGAAACAGCGAAATGAGACCTCCTGGATCAATCCCACTTCCTGAAGCCCACGTGGCCGTGGATACTAAGATGTTGACCGAGGCAAACCATGTCCCGAGATACCAAAAAGATAATGGCCGTGGACGTGGAAAGAGACAAGGGCGTGGTCGCTACCACCCATATGGTCGAGGGAATGGTCGCGGATCTGATTCTAACCGCGGTCGAGGCCGTGGCCACGAGAACCAAACTGGACATCAGTCCGACCCGACTAAGTCTGTTTGCCATCGATGTGGGATGGACAATCATTGGGCCAAGACATGTAGGACTCCCAAACACCTTGTGGAACTTTATCAAGAGAGTGTTAAAGGGAAGAATCCAGAAGCCCACATGATCCAACATGATAAGGAAGGCGACTTCGATCATGAACGAGATGACCTTCTGGATTACAAAAATGATGATCTCATGGAGACATCAGATTGTTTAAAATATGCATTAAAATTGTATTGCATTCATGTTTTGTTTTCATTTGGATTTATGTCTTTGAATTTGTTTGGATTTGCTTAATTAATAATTAATGGTTTTTAAGACATAATTCTTGTTTTTAAATCAAAGGCAACATGGATGAATTCGTGGTGGATAGTGGGTCAAGCCACACGATTTTAAAGGACAAGAGATATTTCATAAATCTAACATTGAAAAAGGCCAATATAAGTACTATAGCAGGCATGGCCGGCCTAATAGAAGGCTACGGCCAGGCCAATGTCCTATTGCCTAAGGGGACGCATCTAGAGATTTCGGATGCATTGTTTTCCCCCAGCTCAAAGAGAAGCCTATTGAGCTTTAAAGACATTCGAATGAATGGTCTTCATGTTGAAACAATGGACGAAGGAAACCGAGAGTTCCTCCAAATAATTAAAATCGTCCAAGGCCAAAAGAAAGTCCTAGAGACTATACCTGCTATAGCTACCGGCTTATATTGCACTAAGGTCAATATGATTGAGGCCAATGCCACCGTAAACCAAGAGTTTACTGATAGATTCAACCTATGGCACGACCGGCTGGGACATCCCGGTTGAATATGATGCGAAAATTGATAGCCAATACTTATGGGCACGCCTTGAAAGAAAGGAGAGTAATCCCAAAGAATCTTACTTGTGCCTCATGTTCACAAGGGAAACTCATTGTAAGGCCATCACCAGTGAAAGTGACTAAGGATACAATAAATTTCCTGGAAAGAATTCAAGGAGACATATGCGGACCAATACACCCACCTTGTGGAACATTCCGATATTTTATGGTCCTCATTGACGCATCTACAAGATGGTCACATGTATGCTTATTGTCATCACGGAATATGGCATTTGCGAGACTCCTTGCTCAGATAATACGCCTAAGGGCTCACTTTCCAGACTTTCCTTTAAAGACCATACGAATGGATAATGCTGGTGAATTCACTTCCCAAGCGTTTAATGACTATTGTATGTCCATGGGGGTAAGTGTTGAATACTCCGTGGCACATGTACATACACAAAACGGCTTGGCCGAGTCATTTATAAAACGCATACAGTTGATTGCTAGACCATTACTCATGAGGTCAAAGCTTCCTGTATCCGCTTGGGGACATGCTGTCTTACACGCTGCCGAACTAATTCGCATCAGGCCATCTAGTGACCATAAATATTCCCCATCCCAATTATTATCGGGACAAGAGCCAGACATTTCCCATTTAAGATATTCGGTTGCTCAGTTTATGTGCCGATTGCACCACCACAGAGGACTAAGATGGGACCTCAAAGGAGGATGGGGATATATGTTGGATATGATTCACCCACGATCATAAAGTACCTTGAGCCGACCACCGGAGATTTATTTAAGGGCAGGTACGCGGATTGTCATTTTGACGAATCCGTTTTTCCAACATTAGGTGATGGAAACCGGCTGGTAAAAGAAATTGCATGGAATCAAACATCCTTAAAATGGTAAGATCCTTGGACTCGTGAAAGTGATTTAGAGGTCCAAAAGATAATACATTTGCAAAAGCTAGCTATACAATTGCCAGATTCCTTTGCAGACCCAAAGAGGGTAACGAAATCATATATACCAGCCGTGAATGCACCAATTCGTATTGATGTCCAAGAAGGACCGAGTCAAGAGGCTACTGAGTCTAAACCACGATTGAAACGTGGAAGACCAATTGGTTCCAAAGATAAGACTCCTCGGAAATTAAAGAAAGGTGCTGAAATTCAGACCGAGGAGATAGTGGACGTTCCAGACATAAATGAACCTAAGGTGCCGGAAAATGTTGCTTGGGACGCCAAGCTTCATGGGCCTGAAGTTCCTGATAACAAAGAGATCGCGATCAATTATGTCTCATCTGGAATCCAATGGAACAGAAAGAATGTCGACATTGATGAAATATTTGCATGCAATGTAGCACTTGAGCTCATGAATGAGGATCTAGAACCCACGTCCATTTTAGAGTGCACTCGTCGATTAGACTGGAATAAATGGAAAGAAGCTATAAACGTGGAGTTAAACTCTTTAAGGAAGAGAGAGGTTTTTGGTCCCATAATTCGGACACCTCGTGATGTTATATCAGTTGGACATAAATGGGTCTTTGTGAGGAAGAGAAACGAACAAGATGAAATCGTTAGACACAAAGCACGGCTTGTGGCACAAGGAGTCTCACAAAGGCCAGGGATCGATTATGAGGAGACATACTCCCCTGTGGTGGATGCAACGACTTTTAGATTCCTGATAAGTCTGGCCATAAGAGAGAAATTGGATTTGCGGTTAATGGATGTTGTAACCGCATACTTATATGGTCCACTGGATAACGAAATTTATATGAAAGTTCCAGAGGGAATAGAGCTGAAAGATAAAAGAAGTTCTCGAGACCAACATTGTATTAAGCTGAAAAAATCGCTCTATGGATTAAAACAACCAGGTCGCATGTGGTATAATAGACTAAGCGAGTACTTAGTGAAAGAGGGTTATAAAAACGATCCCATAAGTCCATGCATATTTATAAAGAAATTTGACAAGGGATTCGTAATCATCGCGATGTATGTAAACGACCTGAACATCCTAGGAACCTCTGAGTAAATATCCCAAACGGTTGAATACCTAAAGAAGAAATTCGAAATGAAAGACTTAGGAAAGACTAAGTTCTGTTTCGGAATACAACTTGAGTACGTCAATAATGGAATCCTTGTGCATCAAATGGCATATACAGAAAAGGTACTCAAGCGTTTTAATATGGACCAGGCTCACCCACTGAGTAGCCCAATGATGGTGAGAAGCCTTAGTCTGGACAGCGATCCATTCGGTCCAAAGAAGAAGGATGAAGAAATCCTTGGTCCCGAAGTGCCATATCTCAGTGCCATAGGAGCGTTAATGTACTTGGCTAGTCACACTAGGCCGGACATTTGCTTTGCCGTGAACCTCCTTTCAAGATTTAGTTCTTGTCCGACCCAAAGGCACTGGAATGGGATCAAACACATACTTCGTTACCTGAAAGGGACGAAAGATATGGGTTTGTTTTACACTAACCTTAACAATGAAAGTTTAGTTTGTTTTGCTGATGCAGGTTACCTTTCGGATCCGCACAACGGTCGATCCCAGACGGGATATGTCTTCACTCACGATGGAACAGCCATTTCGTGGAGGTCCATGAAGCAGACACTCACGGCTACATCGTCCAATCACGCGGAAATATTGGCAATCCATGAGGCCAGCCGAGAATGTGTTTGGTTGAGGTCAATGACTCAACACATTAGACGAGATTGTGGGATGATAGAAGGAAAAGAAGAACCGACCAGCATGTACGAGGACAATGCCGCATGCATAGCTCAGTTGAAGGATGGATACATCAAAGGAGATCGGACAAAGCACATTTTACCAAAGTTCTTTTTCACTCACGACCTACAAAAGGCCGGTGAACTCAAAGTGCTCCAAGTCCGTTCCAGCGACAACTCAGCCGACCTATTCACTAAGTCGCTCCCAACCTCCACATTGAAGAAGCTAATGCATCAGATCGGCATGCGGCGATTAAAGGACTTAGAGTGATGATCATTTCAGGGGGAGTAATGCGTGCTGTACTCTTTTTCCTCGCTAAGGTTTTGTCCCACTGGGTTTTCCTTAGAAAGGTTTTAATGAGGCAGCATCCCCAAGCGTATTACTATGATCCCATCATCACAACCGGTTATGTCAATCAAGGGGGAGTGTTATAATCCATTGAGGTTGGATCTCTATAACCGGCCCAGTCCATTAGATCATAGGCGGCCATGACTCCTAAGCCCAATAGGATTAGTAGATGTTTTCCTTATTCTTGTAGGAGTAGTAAAATGACTATTTTCTTTTCTATCCTTTGTGTAATCACTATATAAAGAAACCTTTGGTCCTCATAATAATACACAGAATTCATTCGATTTACAACATATAAGAGTTAATTCGTCTTAAGCCCCATATATCTCATATAACAACTAGGGATTTTTTTTTCCAAAATGAATATTTTAGATTATTAAATAATATATCTTATTATATATTTAGATGTATTGAGTTCTAAATAACTACTGTAACTACTAAATACTAAATACAAGTATAAATATATTTATATCATATAAATATAATATAATAAACGAAACTCACTCTCAAATCTTTCATTGTTGATTTGAGCCTCAAACTAGGGTTTAGCTTCTTTTCTCTTTGAGATCTCTTTTTTTTGTTTCGAAAGAGGTTTGCTAAAAAGTTTTACTTTTCAAACAGCCGTGTCTAACAAAGGCGTATCTATATGGTCTTAGAACATTGCATATTTTCAATACTGATTCTATAAAGTGTCGGCTGCAACATCTTTTGCGCAAAACGTGCCTGTTTCTCTGCGAGATTTTTAGGTGATTGTTGATTTGGACATGTCTTCCAAAATTAGGGCAGAGAAGGAACAATCGTCGGGACCGCCGTCTCTGATGACGTCACTTCCCGAAGACATCATCGTTGACATCTTAGCGCATGTACCGAGATGCGACTATCCAACACTCTCCCTCGTTTCTAAGCAATTCGGATCACTCGTTGCGTCCCCTGAGATATACGCGAGGCGATCATTGTTAGGTTGCACCGAACAGTGTATATACGTTGTCCTCTACAACAGAGAAACCCGTGATGAACGTTTGTATATTCTCCACCGGAAAGCCAAGGGCAATAGCCGCTTGGTCCTTATCCCTTGGCTTCCCGGAATGCCTGACATTGGAAGCTATGTCGCGGTGGGCTCGAGGATATATGTGTTTGGTGGGATTAGTGATCGCAATAAGACATCGACTGTCTTAAGCATCGACTGTATATCTCATACGGTGCAACCTCTCCCGAGCATGCCTGTGCCCATGTCTGATCCAGTTGCTGACATCATCGACGGGAGAATCTACGTAATTGGAGATGATGAAATGGTGGTGTTCGATACAGAAACACAAACGTGGGAGCCTAGGATGGTAAAGGCAGACGTGGAGCTCGATCAGCACATGGGAGCGTGTGAATGTGTCGTGATGGCTGGAGAGATTTACACATGGAGATATCAGAATAGCTTTGTTTACGAGCCAAAAGAAAATAAATGGGAAACGGAAGAGATGCTGAGTTTAATAGATTGGATGGACGCGTGTGTGGTTGATGACGTATTCTACTACTACGATCATGTTGAGAAGATTTTAAGAACGTATGATCCAAAGCAGAGGTGTTGGGGAGTGGTGAAAGGTGTGGAAGATTTGTTGGCTGAGACGAAAAGATTTTATCGCGACGTTTACAGTGTGGGTTGGTTACTGTGGGAAACTGGTTTTGTTTTTTCCTAAAGGAGGAGCAGGAAAATCATTAGAGATTTGGTGTGCGGAGATCTCGCTGGCAACACGTCAAGGAGGAGATGTTTTGGGTAAAGTTGAGTGGTGTGATCATGTTTTGACTGGGAATTTCTCCTCAATGCAACCTCTAGCTGTTATGGTTTGATGTAAGAACTTGTGTTTTGTTGTTTTCTTTAGCTGTTATGGTTTGATTTTGATACAAGAAGTTTGGTACTCCAAAGATTTGAGAACGTGACATTGAAACTTTAGCTGTTATGGTTCTTGCTGATCTCTCCTCTTCCTCGGTTTCTTTCCCCTTGTATCCATCAAGTACCCGTAAGAATACACTTACTCTGTTTCTTCACTTTCCCAGATTTTACTCTGTTCTTCCTTCTTCTACTCTGTTCTGGGAATCAATATAGTTCAACAGTATCCGTAAGTACCCTGGTGATGAATTTGTCAAGAGGTTTTTGTCCAATTGTCATGTTCTTCGAGACTTGCGTGTGGAACGATGTCGAGACGACAACGTGACTATTTTCACAGTTAGAGTGCCTTCTCTAAAGATTTCTCTTTCGATTAAGTTATGGTTTTGTGTTTCATCTATTAGCGAATGTAAAATGCATGGTTGTATTAAATTATTAAAGTTATAAAACTCAAGATCAAACATGTAAAGTTACACAGAAATTCATTTAGTGTAGAAGAGAAAAAGTGGAAAAATTCAAATATCCCTCATGAACAAACAGCCTCAAATCTCCTAAAGGATCTCTCACTTCAAAAGGGAAAATACAACAATACATCTGTTTTTGGGCCGTCGTGAGAACCTACAAATAGATCAAAAGGAGAATTCGAGGTTGAAAGATTGATGCAATCTTAAGATGTTATTGATAGATAGTTCAAGATTTAAGAGATTACCTCCTCAAATTTTAGTTTTTTTTCGCATATGTTTCTTCTCTTAAACCTTGAACTCGTGGACATGGAACCATTTCGTGGATGACCATTTGTTTCCTTTCACCACTGGACATCCACCTGAAAAAACAAAACAGAGGATATTGAAGTTTAGAGACTAAACAGTGAAAGCAAAAGAAAAGTTTTTTTTTGGTTGTTGAATCTCTTCACCGTGCAAACTCGACGGGTCTAGAGAGGCATCAGGTCTCATGTTCCAGAACAGTAAAGCATCTCGCTTCTTTGGTAGAACAGAGAGTCCTTCTTTGCCACATTTCGAGAGCTCGTTCCACCACGGGACTGCACTAATGTTTCCTTTCGCTGCCGGGAACACCGTCTCGCCACCATCATCAACATCCGAGCTAAAGTATTGTGGTGAAAGAGTAGAAAGGAAAATAAGATTATAACACATAAATAAATTTCTATGAGATTGTTGTGAGCTACTTACAGGTACATAAGTACAGTAGCTATTCGCTGTCCTCCGTTCTTGGTGTTGAACTCATCTAAGAAATAATCATAGTGAGGCTCATACTTCTGCCCAACTTGGTAGTGAAGAACTTGAAGACCTTCTCCATTTTCTACAAACAAAAGCGCGATCCACAAAATCAAAAATATGGAGAGTAACTGCAACCGGTGATCTTACAGATGTTTCAACACTTTCCTTATTTGATAACTTAAAGCAAAAGGGGACGTACCAACAGGAATGAAGGTGAAATCTGAGATCCTTTTCTCAATCGTCTCGACAACTTCGTCATGTCCTCTTCTAAGAAAAGTTCCTGAGCTCGTCCTTACTCTGCACATGGACCGTATTCGCAGATTCAGCAAACAACAAACCTAAACTAGAAGGGAAAAAAAAGGAAAGAGTGGATACAAACCTGCTATCTTTGCTCCCACCGGTTTTCTCATCAACCACGGTTGACTTAACCATGCTCGGTTTAGCGAGGCTGATCAGGTGCTCACATTCTTCATTGGTCTAAAGAAGCAGAAATGAAAATGAAGATCACATCTCAGACACAAACCCCCAAAATGAGAGAAGCATGTGTTTCCTTCCTCTAAGCCTCAAAACAAATCTAAAATATAACCTCTAGGACAAAACAAAGTCTCCAAATTTAGCTTTTCACTGAACATTCTTCAATAGAAGATTCAAGGAGATCTAAATCTAAACTCTACAGGGAGAACAAAGTCAACTCCATCGATCAAATTTTAGCAACAACAAGCTCCAAATTTGTCACTGAGAAACATGTGTGTTCCTCCTCTCCGTACGCCATTCTTCAATGTGAGATTCAGGGAGATCTAAATCTTAACTCTATGGTATAACAAAGTCAACTTGGTCGATCAAAACTTAGCAACAACAAGCTCAAAATTTTCTTATCTTGTCAGACAAGAAAGAAGAACTCTATGAAGAAGCAACCCGAGTTCGAATTAAGTGAAATCATCAGAGAGAAACACGAAATTACCAAGAAATTGTGGTAAACAACAGCTCTAGGCTCCCACGAAATCACTTCAACCCAACGCTCGCCGTTCCCTTCCTCATCTCCATAACTAAGAAATTTTTCGAAAACCCAGGTTCCGATTTCAGAAATTCACTTCAAATTCAAACAAAAAAAGCAATTAAAAAAAAAACCCCCAAATCGTTGCCCTAACCTCTCCTCGCTCTTCCGTACAATGTTGGTCAGATCGTTCGGCTTCGATGAGTTCCTGTTCGCATTGGGGAGTGACAAGATCCCGAGACCGAGAAGAATCAGAATCACTACGAGCAGAAGGATGAGCACTGTGAAGGCTTGAGTCGATCGCGATGAAGATTTTCGCGGCTGATAACGAAGGTTCTTCGATTTGGGCGCCATGAAATGATTTTGATTTTCTCTGTTAAAAAAAAAAAACTCAAGATCTAAAAAGAGAACATTGAAGAGAAGTTTATAGCAAAGCTTGTGCAATCTGGTAATTATTGAAGTTAATTTATAATTAATTATTAGTATTATCTTTTTTTTTTGCTTGTGAGATTGATTGATTCTCTCCGTCGTTGTCTTCGTCGTCGCGTATTTGTTAGATACAGACACTAGCTAGGAAGGTGGCTTTGACTTTTGGAATTCGGACTTAGTCTTCAATTTTCTTATATTTCTGGTTTCGTTCCCGATACTTTTTGTTTTTTTAGATTTCATCCCCATTTTGCTTTGTCGAATTATATGTGACACTACTTTAATTACTTTAATCGATGACTAAAATGTCCTAAATTTTATTGACCTTAAAACTCATTGTCTAGACATATTTTTCCAATTTTTTTTCCACAACAAAAAAAAGACATATTTTTTCCATATTTAGCATTAAAAAAATGGAGTTGTTGGAAGTAAAAACAAACTCTAATTGCAATTTTTGTGGATTATTTTAGTTTCCACTGGATAAGGATTAAGGAACATTGTATTATGATTTATGATCACTTAAATGATTATATACATTATTTTTTGGTCAAAGGTGATTAGTGAAATGAATTGCTCATAGGTGGAATAAGTTGGCGGATTGATTGATAAAAAATAAAAAGACAGTTAGGATTTACTTTTGTAGATTTCAAAAAGTTAGGTATTTTGTAAGAAGAATTAAAGAGGATTTAAAGTTTTATATTATCTCAAGTACCTATTAAGCCAAATCAATATTGGAAAATATCATATTGATATATCCCCTTTGTTTTTGGTCTTGGACCCAATTCGTATAAATCAGAATATTTTGTTTTCAATGTAAGTTTTATTTGTTTATCTAATTTTTCTTCTTCTTTTTTTGGATCTAAAATTTTGGGATGTGGTAAGAACATGTTCGACATTACCAAAACATGATTTGGTCACTTCTTTTAATTTATTGGTTTATCAAAATTTTGAGATGGTCAATCTTTTCTTTTGTGGGTATTGTTAAATAATACAAGAAGTCCTTATAGTTGTCAAGAGGAGACAACTAATCCAATTCTTATAAGCAAAACCGGTTTCAAACAAATCCAATTCTTATAGTCGACAAAAAAATAAAATCCAATTCTTATCAACACATATACTTGGAACTTGAAGAGAATATAAATCCATTTCTCAAAAAAAATCTTACAATATTGCAATATTTCTCTATTGTATTACATAGATCCCAAATAAATTCAACATTTTTTTGCAAACAATAATAACTTTTAATATTGTTCTATTGATCGAGATAAAAAATTAATTTTATCAGACGCATTATTTGTTGGACACTCAAATCTAAAGAGTGGAAAATGCTTTTTTTTTTGTGATCTCTTTTATAACCGATTATAAATCAAGCAACAATCCAGTAATACCCACTTGAGATAAAATAATTATTCTTCTGATGTAATTAATCTTTCTTTTGAGTAAAATTATATAACACCACCAAAGTACAATAACCTTATCCCATAGTAAGATTGAATATTATTCAACAGTTTCAAAGCAACAACCGGAGATGGAAACAGTAACACATGTATGTACACAGACACACACACACACATATATATATACATATAAATGCAGAGACAATTGATCTTGCAGGGATTTTGCTCATGGTTTAAAAGACATTGAGCGAAGTTGCATAGAGAGGCATGCAAGGCTTGAAGGAGAAACAGTTTGGTACATAAGAAGAAAACCTCTTTCTCTTCAGTGAATCTGCAGATCCAAGAGCTGGCTGGTTCAAGTATGCGTACCTGCTCTTCGTCCACCTGATCGATGATACACATCAACATTCAAAGTTAAAATCGTGGTTCTTGTTTTAGACTCATTGAATGGTTGAAGAATATTATATGCATGTGAATTAAACAGAGACCAGTCTTTAATTCCCCCGTGAACTTCGGTTTCCGGGTCCTCCATGTCCAAGCTTTCTTCAAAGCGTTTGTAGTCCTCCTCCTGCAATAGATATCGATATCAGAACCACGAGCTTCTTTGATTGGTTTGATCTAAAGAATCTCTTCAAGTTAAAACTTTTGTAGAAGAAACATCTATTTTTCTTCTTCAATGATCTAAAAACCACAACAAGAATTGTTAAAAACCAAAAGGACATACAGAGAGATTACGGGCTCTGACACGAGCTGCAGCCTTAATAGCAGCAAAGAGATGCTCCTCTTCAATGATCTGCTTCTGCCTCCAGAACTTCTTGATCTGTTTATTGGTTATGCTGTCTCCATCGATCTTTCTTGATCCATATACCGGAGATGGAGGAAGCGGTGGAGGAGGAGGAGGAGGCATCAATGACTTCTTGAAACACAAAATCTCAGACTCGTCCATAATCTGCTTCTTCATATTCATACCCAAGAACTTCACCTTCACCAGCCAAAACACTTTGAAAACTATATATACAACAACACAAAGATCGCACAAAGAGGACAACAAGCTACTGAATCTACAGATTCTGAATCTAACCTTCAAACTAAAGAGATAGATACACCTGAGATTCTTAAGAGTCTACCAAACAATTATCAACGTCTACGTCTACTCTTTTCCAATTATCTTGTACGTTAAGACAATCTATAAGCTTAACTGTAGAAGATAAAGACAAGTAGATGTAACTTCTAATCTTCCATTCAATAATAAAGTAAGTAAGGATAATGCAAAATATATGGACTTGAAGCACCTAATGGTACATCTTTCAATCGCAGCCGTTGGATCATGAATGGCCATCGCAATCAATATCACCGAAAGGCCATTCTCATTATGACGTTCTCCATTATTAAACAACTATTGGTTCTTGTTCTGTTCTTCACTTTATAATTTAAGCCGAGAGGAAAAAAAAAATAAAAATTCAAGCTTTAATTTCCTCGTACGAAAATTCAATGACTGAATAGTGAATTAGTCCCACCAGAGAAACGAATCGCCAAAACAAAAACTGATGAATATTGAAGAAAAGATGAAAAAGATTCATTCTCAATTTGAACAATCGAGCTTCACATCAAACACAAACATCAGAAATATGATCACAAATCCAACTCAACCACATACTTAAACTATATACATGTGTCATGTGTGTGTATTATCTATCTTGATTCATATGTAAAAGCTTAAACCTCTGCTTCAGATAGCTGCTTTTAGGTCTGGGACGTGACTCGAAGCGCCTTGGTTTTGAATCGATACCGAGGAGCACGAGGAACAACCTGACTCGGACCGAATCCGTACTGGCCGATACCGCCGGTGAGCGGCGGACCATCGTCGTAGATGTAGCCGATGAGGTGGCCGCAGCTATTGCACTTGATCTTGGTCCGTTTCCGTTGGATTCCCCAGTAATTAAGGGTTTCGAAGAAGGGCACGATCTTGTCCTCTTTCTCGAATCTGAATTTCTCGGCGTCTACGGCGGCGAAGGAGACCGTTCCTTTGTTCCCGGCTTCGAAGTAGAAATCAGGCGGAAACAGGTCGTTAGGGTTCAGATTCAGATCCGATTCGCATTCCTTTCAACTGTAGACCGCTAACGCCATTGCTCCAATTGATGATTTCTCTCCCTCTTTCTTCTCCTCTTATCATATTTTTCTTCTCTGTGTGGTGGAATTTTCTCCGGAGACGCGTTTCTTTGGTCAGACTCAGAGCCGTCGGAACTGACTCGAATTTCAGCCGCTATGAAATTGGGCTTGTCGACATAATGGGCTTTAGTGTGATGATACAAATATGTTTTTTTGGTTGCTAAGGTTATGGTGAGAATAATAATCGTGTAATAATTTGCCAATTTGGTCAGCTAAACGGATTAAGTTGAACAACAAAATTTTCCCTTAGGTTTCTCTACTCTTTTCTGGTGTTACATTAGATTTTAACCAAACTAAAAATCAATAATAGTTGTATAGTGGGGGGTTTTCATGGTCTAGTAACTCTAGTTTTTTTTTTTTTTTTTGCGTTTGTATTTGGTTATTACGTCTATACATTAACTTTTTACGTA
Source organism: Alliaria petiolata (assembly GCA_020283515.1). Lineage (NCBI taxonomy): Eukaryota > Viridiplantae > Streptophyta > Magnoliopsida > Brassicales > Brassicaceae > Alliaria > Alliaria petiolata. Next base: position 450,185,266 of record JAHZTW010000001.1, on the reverse strand, counting down.
GGTCAAGGTCGAGGTCTGTCCCAAAGTGTAGATCAAGATCAAGATCAAGAAGCTGGAAGGTTAGTTATTTTGTTTACTTTTGTAGTATTTTAGCATTTCATTAAGAAAAACTCTGTATATGGTTGCATGCTTGCTAATCTTCTTTTGGTGACCTTATCCTCTCTAAATCAAGGTCGAGAAGCTGTGGAAGGACCGAAAGTAGAAGCACATTTCTCCAAGCACATTTCATTATGTTTGACAGTTTAGTCTTTAACCTTTTGTTACTGAGGTTCTTTCTCATAGGTTGCATGTGCTTTCTTGTGGTGGAACCTCGCACTCGTGGGTCTCTCGGTTTTAATCTGCCATTGTTACAATGGATAGCTATGAAGATGCTGACCGCATGCAAAAAGTACTTGAAAGGGTAAAAAATCTTACTACTGAATTTTGGTGGCAATATACTATGAGTTTTGATATCATTATTGTTTATGCCTTTATGGCTATTCAGAAAAAGGATTGCATCAGCAACCGAAAGATGACGAACACAGCTTGATCAGTGGCCCAAGCTTAAACAGCTTTTGGAAATGATCATGATCAACTAATCAGATATCAACATCTATACAACCTCTAAACTAATCAACGGGCATTACCAACAACTTTTATTGAAGGGTTTGATGGTATTGCTAGCTTTTTTTTTTCATGCACCGATTGCATTCTTTCATTTTGAAAAAGTGCACTAGGTCTAAAAATAATTTATGTTTCTTGAACATTTCTCTTTTTACTTTCTTAGTGAACTTGAAGTCTTGAAATTGTGACATTGCATGTTGGTTTATGTGCTTCGATACTCTATTTTCTTACACAGTCGAGGAGAAATCGCCCAAGAACTCCCACCCCAGGACACTATCTTGGCTTGAAAAGCAAGCGACAGGGATCATGCATGGTAAAAGCTGGTGTTGAAGCTATTCTATTTAAAGAGTTAGGAGTGCTTATAAATAGATGACAATTGACAAAACTACAAACTCTTTTCAGGAGGTCGTGATCGAGACCGTGATCTTGCCATCTTGGTAGACACTATGGTCGTGATGATTATGGACGCCGTAGGTCACCAAGACGATCTCCTTTGAGAGGAAGGCATGAGTATTCATCTCCACCTGGTGGAGAAAGGTCAAGGAGAGATCTGTCTTACTCTCCTTATGGAAGTCCAGACAGGAGGAGACACAAACGTGCAAAAGAGATTGGCTTCTAAGTCCTTTCAAGCCAAGGTTTAGATTTTTTTTCTTTTTTGGTCTTGGCAAAAGTAAGTTAGGGGTATTATAGTTGATCATCCTTATAGTTAGCTAAAATAGATTAGCTTCTATATCCTTTTCTGTTGTGGGTTTGGATTTGTACAGGTGAACAAATATAATAACACTCTTTAAGGTTGCTTGTTTCTTTAACCTTTTTTTGTCTTAGACCAAAAGAGTCATGCAGATCCTATTCTCTCTTCTTTCTTTTATGCTACTAACACTCTGATAGTCTTTTTAAGTTTGTACTTTGTGTTTATTTCAGTTTAAATTTGTATTGATTGAGATCAAGAGCTCTACGTAGTTGTGGCAAATGAAAAACTTGTACATGTCATAACCGGAACCAAAATTCCTTCTTATCGTACTACTACATTTTGCAAACTGAAAAATTGAACCGGATATGAAAGAAAGAAAGGTTACAAAAAAATAGAGGAGTGTGTAGTGTGTACGCTTAATTGAGCGCAAATCAACAATTTTAGAAAAGAAAATTAAAGATTTTGGATTTTGATCTAGGCAATACATTAGTGGTAGTTATATGATACTTGTAATCTTTAAATATTTATATACACACACACACGTGCATTTGTTTGTATATATATGTCAATGTCAAGCATATTCCTTCTGGATATTTTCTAGATCCCTCTTAATTACTTAATCACAATTATTAGTCAGGCAGACTTTAACTCTGGTTCAATAGTTTTGTAATCCTTAAGTAATTGTTTCTCGTTTTGCATTAATGATGTCGGTACCGTTGACAATCTAATTCGTTTACTTTGATATTAGTGTTCCAAAATTACAATAAACAGTGAGTATATGGTGGAAAACATGTCTTATCGAATAGAGCGACTGACTCGTTCTTTGGTGTCACTAGATTTTGATTTTATCTCGAGTTATAAGGGCTGTTTTGTAAAGTCCATAACCATAACATTTACACTGATTATTTTTGAATATGAAATTGGAATGTTATATTTTAATTTGAGCAATTTAGAAGTGCTGTACACTCAAACTAGGGGTTAGATCCATAATAATGTGTGCTGGCTAGATTTTTAAAATCTTTAACTAAAGGTGTTATAGATGATGAAACAATATAAACTGTAAAAATGTAAACCATATTTTAGATGTAATATTTATATGGGTGTATATAATTTTAAAAATGTGTTGATTTAAAAAATACTGTTACGATTTGTGTACTAATGAGACAGTGTTAATTTCATGATTAGTTAAAACTTAATGTCATCATTATTGCTAGTTTAACGTTTTATCTTTGTCTTCTCCTATAAAATATAGAGGAATTTTCTGTACTGCAAATAATAATTTAGACTCAATTGTGAATTATTGTTTTGAATCAAGATTTGTGTTGCATAATATTAGACTATTCTTGACCTGAAGAATGGGAACTACAAATTAATTTCAGTTTATATTATTTTATAACGATTTTATTTAATTTTTATTTACAACTGTTTCATAGGATAATTCAATTTTGTGCTCCAAGTAGTTGGGATGTTGAATCAGTTCGACAAAAGTGATCCCAGTATGGCCACTGTACTGTGTATTGGTATAGCTGACATATTGAACTGTTAATTTAAATAGTAAAATAAAAATTCTTTATTTCCAACTACTTTTAAAAAATCATTGAAGCGATTAGGACAATCTTTTTTTTTTATTCTTTTACAAATCTAGAAAAAAATATTTCTAAAAGTAGATACTCAATTACGACTTTGCATTGTAATTTTGAATATTATAAAACATCATTTGCGTTATAATAATCACAAAGCTACCGATTTGTTTTGGTTCATCTGTATCTTTATTTTATTTTGGTTCTCTAAAATTAAAAAAAGGCACCACTATCCAGTTGAAAAATAAATAAAAAACGAAAAAGAAAATGAGTGGGCGTCTTGTGACCCACTTGATGACGTGGCTATTCCCTACGTGTCACATACCGTAACTTTTCTCTCCTCACTCTCTTCTTCTATAAGCCCAAAGATTCTCTCTCGATTTCTCTCCTTTAATCTCTATCCTTTTCTGTTTCGCGTTTATAAGAAGAATCTCTGAAGATTTTTTTGTTTCTATCTTTATCTCTCTCATTTTTAGCAATTAGCCTTACCTGAATCTTGGATCAATCTTCTAGATCGCCTTTTTGATTTCTGAGGTTTCGTTTTCCCGATCCGCCGTCGGGGATTTGGTACCCATGACGATCACTGATGAGTCGGAAAGTTGCGGCAGCAGAGCCGTCGTCGCTTCGCCGTCGCAGGAAAACCCTAGGCATTACAGGATGAAACTCGATGTCTACGGCGAGGTTTTACAGCGACTACAAGAATCTAACTACGAAGAAGCCACTCTTCCTGATTTCGAGGATCAACTTTGGCAACATTTCAATCGCCTTCCTGCTCGGTAATCTCCTTCTTCTTCTTCTTCTTCTTTTCCTCTACATTGATTCGCCTGTTTCCATTAGGGATTTGTATCTTTGGATTTGATCAATTCGATTTTAGGATAAGGGTTTTTGTATCTTCTTTTCTTTTCTACTAAATTTTCTGTTTGTAAAGTTAAAGAGTATTCAATTTCGTTGTAAGGTTTTGTATATGTTCATCGACAGCGACGGATCTTTCTCTGTTGACAAAAACTGATAATCTTTTCCGTTTCTCTGTCTTACCCAAAAACGATGATCAATTGAATGAATTTTTTCAATTTTTTTGATTCATCTTCTCTCGAACTTCATTGTTTTGGCATTTCTTGCATGTTACTGTTGTTTCCAGATATGCTCTCGATGTTAAAGTTGAGAGGGCAGAAGATGTTCTTACTCATCAGAGATTGCTGAAGTTAGCGGAAGATCCTGCAACTAGGCCTGTGTTTGAAGTTCGTAGTGTACAGGTAATAAAAGCTCACAGTGATTCTGAAAGATTCCCAAGAACTCTTTTGCGTTGTTGTGTTCATTGGCTTTCTCTTGCCCTCTTTCTTGCAGGTTACTCCCAGAAATTCTGCTGATTCTGACCCTGCGTTGGAGGAAGATGCTCAAAGCTCTAGCCACCCAAACGGGCAGGGGTAAGAACTTATATCAAATTGAGACCTATTTTAAACAGTTTTCAACACTGTAGTTTCTTTTTAATCGTGCGCTTTCTTCTTGTTTAAAGGGTTCTTGCACCACCAACTTTTGGTTCTTCTCCAAACTTTGAGGCTATTACTCAGGGAAATAAAATCGTTGAAGATGTTGATAGTGCTGTTAATGCAACATTGACTACACGGTGAGATTTCTTGTTAAATTGTGTTTTTCTGAATTATGCTGTTCATTGTGTTTTTGTACTTATTCCTCCTACTTTGTTTGCGTATACTTTTTAGAATGGAATCGTAGCTCCGGGTTAATTATAGAACTTTGTTGCGTTTGTTGCCTATTGTGCAGACCGATGCATGAGATCACCTTTTCAACAATCGATAAGCCTAAACTGCTTAGTCAGGTCGGTGGTGCTTCGTTTAACTTCACTGTTTGCTGCTTAAGTTCTTAACCTTTGCTACACTTTTGATGCTTCGTTGCAGACTGTTATGTAGAGGAAGGTTATTTCTTCCATTTTTGTGACAATTTGAGTGAGAAATGGTTTTCTGTTTCAGCTTACTTCCCTGCTTGGAGAGCTTGGACTGAATATTCAAGAAGCTCATGCTTTCTCCACCGTGGATGGTTTTTCTTTGGATGTCTTTGTTGTTGATGGTTGGTCTCAGGAGGTATGATTTTTAGCGATTTGAAGCATCATGCTACTTGTTACTTAGTGAATGCCTTAGCGAGATCTTAAGTACTTATAACTCTGATGTCTTTCTTATCTCTAAACTGGTTGATAAAATTTAGCAACTTTGGAATTATAGGAAACAGATGGTCTAAAAGATGCACTAAGCAAGGAGATACTGAAGCTTAAGGTATTTTCCATATCCTAATTTTTGTGAATATTTCTTATGTTCATGAGATAAAAGATGCGTTGATTCTCAATTTGAAATTGGATGATGCAGGGCTATACATCATTAGAAAATGGCATATCTTAGTGTGACGGTGTACCTATTTCTTGTTGCTATGTTTTGTTTCAAATGTTTGACAGATGCCTGCCTATATTTTCCGCTGGCTGTGTTCTACAGGATCAACCTGGTTCAAGACAGAAATCTATTGCTTTCTTTGAGCATGACAAATCAAGCAACGAGCTGATACCCGCGTGCATTGAAATACCCACGGATGGAACGGACGAGTGGGAAATTGACGTGAAACAGCTCAAAATTGAAAAGAAAGTGGCATCTGGTTCATATGGGGATCTGTGAGTTTTATTGTTCTGTAATCTTGTTTGACAAAACTGTTAGTTTTTATTTAGAAGTTAAAGTATTTGTTTTTGATGGCTATGCAGGCATAGAGGCACTTATTGCAGTCAGGAAGTAGCTATCAAATTTCTCAAGCCTGAGCGTGTAAACACAGAGATGCTTAGAGAGTTTTCTCAAGAAGTTTTTATTATGAGGTCAGTGCGATTAAATACTTAGAATGTATTCCCATAGAAGTTTACACTGCAAATTGTAGTTCATAGTTTATGTGCAGAAGACATGCATCACTTGTCTTACTAGGAGGCTTGAATTTTGACAGTCCTTGTCTTATGTTTTGAAACATGCATCTTGGTTGCAGTGAATTTTTTAACCTTTTATGCTGTATAAAGTAACCAAGATGCATGTTTCATTGTTATCAATGTCCATTTGTTACTAATATTTTTACTGTCTGTAGGAAAGTCCGACATAAAAACGTCGTTCAGTTTTTGGGTGCATGCACACGATCTCCGACCCTCTGTATTGTAACCGGTAAGCTTTCAATAGATGCGGATTTGAGTTGTAATTCACAAAAAAAACATGTCATTTGAGTTGACATGGTTTTATCTTTGTGTCAGAGTTTATGGCTCGGGGAAGCATTTATGATTTTCTTCACAAACAGAAATGCGCTTTCAAACTTCAAACTTTGCTTAAGGTTGCACTTGATGTTGCAAAAGGAATGTGCTATCTGCATCAGAACAATATTATTCACAGGGACCTTAAGACCGCAAATCTTCTTATGGATGAACATGGAGTAAGATTTGTTATCTCTCTGACTACTCTTAGTTTAGTCAACAAACGTTTTATCTTCACGAACTTATTATATTTCTACTAGAAGCAACATACACTAGGGTTCTAAACTTGGTATAATTTTGAGCAGCTTGTCAAGGTTGCTGATTTCGGAGTTGCCAGAGTCCAGATTGAATCAGGGGTCATGACAGCTGAAACAGGGACTTACCGATGGATGGCTCCAGAGGTATGAATTCCATATCTCAGTTATATTTGATCTGGTTTACGTGTTTGGTGTAAAAATAAGCTTTTTGTGTGCGTCAGTTTATGGTGTGCTGTCTCTCTCTCTCTTCTGTTTAATCTCTCACTTACTTACTTCGACAATATACATCTGAAACCTAGGTCATTGAGCACAAACCTTACAGTCACAAAGCAGACGTGTTCAGTTATGCGATAGTGCTATGGGAGCTTTTGACTGGTGATGTAAGGATCTGCTTACATTTCTCTGAGAAATCTGCTGAATCTGTTAAAAGATACTGATATTGTGTATGGTGTATTTGTAAATGGAAACAGATCCCATATGCTTTCTTGACTCCACTACAGGCGGCTGTTGGCGTTGTTCAGAAGGTATTGTATTTTTTAAGAATGGTGCATTCAATTTTAGTCACTTTCTCGAGAGGCTAATTAAATTGAATCCATTTGTTCTTCTCAGGGGCTTAGACCGAAGATTCCAAAGAAGACAAACCCAAAAGTGAAGGGACTTCTAGAGAGATGCTGGCATCAAGACCCAGAACAAAGACCAGTCTTTGAGGAAATCATAGAAATGCTTCAACAGATAATGAATGAGGTAAACGTCGTAATGTGATCCCGATCCGAAGTAAAAAAAAACACCCTTACAGAGGCGAGAATTTCTCAGAGAAGGATGTGGTGGTGAAAACAAAGCAGGTTCCAGATGAAGACGCGAGCAAGGACAACCCGTGTCTTAGTAGTTTCTTACAGCCCTTTAGAAAGCCACGTTACTAGTTCCAAAGGATAACACTCTCCCACACTCATCATCTCTTTACATCATTTTGACTTGTACAGTTTTTCATTTCATTTTGGGGAGGACCTAGTTTTGTTTGACCTTAGAGAGTCTTTTCTCCTTTTCATGATTCCTTTCTACGTATAAACACGTTTTCTTTTATTGAAAAAAAAAAAAAGCAAGTTTGCGTATTCATCATTTTGACCAAGCCATTGTGTTTTTTTTTCCGAATCTAGAAACTTTCTCAAGAACAATAAAAGCTTTGATGATCATAGAAATGAAGAAGAAGACATGTGAACCAGATACAAAAATGATGCAACGGTTATTATCCCAAAAGGGCCAAAACACTTGGGATGATTTATTGCGTGCAGCTTTTCCGTCGTTTTAGACATTCACTATCGAACACCGTGCCGTTCGCTGTGCAAAGAAACGATCAATGTTTAGATCTCTTCCAGTAACCGGAACATGATGGGATAAACACGCCTCTAATTTGTGAACCGCACAGTTTCTTCTCTCTTCACGTCTCTGATCACTCCCAAATTCGAATTTGATATATCTGTAATTTCGATTTTTAATTTAACTTCAAATAAACTGGTTCTCGCTCTTTTACATTGTATTTTCCGCCGACATTTCTGGTGATTGTGGGTCTGCTTCAATTCTTGTGGAGGAGATGGTGTTCTTGAGCTGGGGCCGTCCATCTTCCGAGCAACAGCAACAAGTAATTAACAAGTAAGAATCAAAAATCATAGATTTGCAACTAAGAGAGAAAAAAAAAAAATCAAATCTTGCAGTAGAAAACACTCTCTCTGAGTGAGTATATAAACGGTGTTGTGTGATTTCAAAATTCAGAACAGGAACGTTCAATTATGACAACAAGTACAGAGGGGTTTCGTCTAGATCAATAGCTAAGCTAAAGGAGGATTCGGAAGTCGACAAAGATGGGTTCTTGATCAACCATTCTCGGGTTTTAGTCGGTTCTGGTAAAGAGAGCTACGAGAAGGGGAAGAAAGCTCTCCAGAATTGGAAGTATGTTTGCTTTACTCATCATCTCAAATTAATGAAATATCACTGATTTCGAATCGACAAAATTGCAGGCATTTTGGTATGGATTGGGCATTTGTTGACCCCAAAACTCGTGTTGAAACCGGTGAGAAGCTATGCATCTGTGTGAAAGAAGTGCTCCCATGGGTGATGCTTCCTCTGCAAGTGGTTTACGTCGACGAAAGCCGGAAATCGAGAAAAGGCCCCGCGCATTTCGGCTACGGGAGCGGCACTCTCCAGGGGCATTTACTGGCCGGAGAAGAACGGTTTTCGATAGAGCTCGACGGAGATGGTAAAGTATGGTACGAGATAACGTCCTTCTCAAAGCCGGCTCATTTCTTGTCGTTCCTCGGATACCCTTATGTGAAGCTAAGGCAGAAGCATTTCGCTCATCATTCTTCTGATGCTGTCCTCAAACATCTCAATGCTTCGTCGTGATACCGACAAATGAATGAAGACATTTCAGTTGGATTTTACAAATAGAACTGAAAGTGCAGAGAAACCCCAATATACAATAAAATACATCAAGGTTAGACAACGTGTATAAATCTCAAACCTTTATTAAGAATCTTCTTGAATACAACTACAATTAGTATCCAATTTGGAATTACACGACTCTAAGAACCTCTTAGCTCGACCCCAATCTATTCTTAACTCACAATGAGATCCCTAAGATTAGCCACACTAATCTACATCCAGGACTCTCACTCTGTGATGAACTCTCACCCTTTTTTTCTCAAAAATGCCAAACGGCTACAACACTTGTCAACCTAACTCACACGTCTTAAAAGATGTTTTTCTTGACCCAAGAGACAATATACTTAAAGGATTTCGTGCCTAACTCTACAAGTTGGCATCCTAACAAGTTTCCTAAAGCGAAGAGGAAATATTCCTTTTTGATTGATCCTTATCAACCTAATATTTCCATATCTCATCAAGTCTTCCAAATAGCTTCAATCTTCCTTTTTCCTTGAAGTTTATCTCCAAGTAATATATTCAAGACGCCCCCCTTGAGTATATACACTTTCCATAAACTTCTGACTTCTGATGTCCTGTCTGATGCGTCCGATGCATCATCTTTCTGTTGTCGCGTCTGCATCATGTTTCTGATGACGTGATCATACAACTTCTCAACCCAGTCAGCAAAACATCAACAATCTCCCCCTTGATGACTGAGTTTTAGAACTTCAAACTCCCACTCAAACATCGCTCATCAAGCTTGTGAGCATCTTGATCAAACTACGTTATGCTTCATGCTTCTGATTGCATTAGAACCGATCTCACAAAACCTAACATCAATAATCTCCCCCTTTTTAACTTAGTTTGATACTCAAGCACCAAACTCTTTAATCATATGCAAACCCCCACATAGACATACACAAGAACAAGGCAAAGCAGGCAGCATCCAAACCTAAGCAAACAAAACTCCCCCATGAGTTGTGCTTCATCAACATTAGCACGCTCAACAGAATCAATACCAGCTCCGCAAAAACAAATATCCACCTCATCTCCCCCTGCTTGAGTGCATAATTGAGTTAAAAACATTAGAAGACGATCTCCCCAAAGTACATCACCAATCCCCCATACTTCCATGCTGTTGCATACTCTGTTATATGCCCTGTTACAGTCTCTCGCACATGACATCCATCTGTCGTCAACACAGAAAAGTTTTTTTTTATTTTCACAACTTACTTGTCTGTGGACGACATAGCAGGCTCAGCATCTCCTTATCCAACGATTCCTCCACCTACTTAAATCGTAACATCTCACATTCATGTCTCTGTTAAGGTTCTTCTGTTGATAGACCCCTTAATTCCTTCTCACAGGCCATTAACATCCACCATAACAGCTTAATACACCTTTTGAACTGTTAATTAAAGTAGTACTTGCACGACCCTCAGACTTCCACCCCCTTTTAGATTGCACAAAGTGTGGAACATATCGATTTCTCCTCCATATTTGATCTCCACGTTGTAAAAACATGTAACAATGTGCCTTGATATAACCAAGTCTACCACAACAATAACATTCAACAGGTTGATGCCAAGCTGGTCTGGTGGTTGATCTATTTGTCTGAACTTTAGCTGTATCAACACGCGTATCAGCACTCTGTCTCCTATACTCTGTATGTGGACGTGTGTCAACCTTCATCTTGGCACTCTGTTTTGCTTCAACTTGTGTTTTGACCTCTGTAGAAGTGCTTGTTACAGCTCCTGCTTTTGATTTTGTTACAAGACTTGCGTCTGATACAGTACCTGTAGCCTCCTTTGCAACAAATTTCTGAGACGTTACAATACATGTAGCCTCCTTTGCAACAGATTTCTGAGACGTTTCAGAAACACAAATTGTCTCCTTTCCTGAGTTGTTTTGCCTGTAATCGAGACACTCATATGTGTTCTTCTTTCTGCCAATACTTTTATTCCTTCCATTCAACACATCCTCTAACTCCTTAGCACGTTTCTTCTCAACATCAAGTTCTCTTTCAAGTTCTTCAACTTTGATGTGCAACCTCTTCTTCTCATGTACTAGAGCCACGTTTACTTTGCAGGTTTCCACAAGATCCTCATATAAATCTTGCATCACAGACTGAGGGTCACCTTTCTTACTTCCTGAACAGATGTCTGATCTGGTGTCTGTATCTGCATCCGCATCTGATGAACTATCAGAACCAATATCAGCTTCTTTGGCTGATCCAAATAATGCCACAATATTAGACAAATCTTCCTCACATGCATCTACTTGGTTGTGAGGTCTATAATCCTTGGAAACCCCCGTCTTGATTTTTCTTTTCCTGCTTGCAGGACAATCTGACTTATAGTGACCAAAAGCTTCACATTCATGACACTGGATTTTATCCATCTTCTGTTTGTCGACTCTCTTCAGAACTTGTTCAACTTTTTTTTCCACGAGATCCATGAGGTCTTCTATCTTATAAGACGTTAAGCCATCTTCACTACCAATATCTGAGCAAACATCAATCCCTGGTGAGTTGTTTGATCCATCAGACGGTAAACTCAGCTCATAAAC
>JAHZTW010000001.1:450084003-450170907 GCA_020283515.1 Alliaria petiolata | reverse complement strand
GATTAGAGCAACCCTATTAGAGGTATCTCAGGTATCTCATCATTAAAAAAAGAAAAATAAGAGAGAGAAAAAGAGAGGTTCTCATTTGAGAATCTATTCTCATCTCTTGAGATACCCACTAGCACACTTGTCTCTTTTTAATTGGTCCAATTTATCAATGTGGATGTTCTTATAAACAGAAAAGTAACTGATAAACAATAAAAATTTACAAATTTTTTTTTTTCCAATGGTAATATTTTTCGAAGTTAGAATATAATGGTGGATTACAAAAACCGACGGAAAACAAAATTTCTTCGAATACATAGCCAACATAATACAAAATTCTCCGAAAGCAAAGCCCTAAATCAGTGAAAGACATAACCAATATTTATTGAGTTTGTTTTTATTAATAGATAAAGAAAGTAGCTTTGACCTAAAACAAAATTCAGAAAAAGCTAGGTACAAACATCCGGAAACAACTCTGCTCGATTCTGGTTGTTCTTGTGATACTACTACCATCGTCTAGCTTGAACACCCTGATCTCACCTTCCTTGTCGGCAAAGTAGATAGAATTTTAAAGGCATCCGTGGAACTCATGGGCCGAAACGGATAAACAAGTATCGGTAGCCATCACAAAGAAAGTAGATTTTGAGCTAAACAAGATTCAGAAAAAAAAGCTAGGAACAAGCATTTCGCTTTGTCTATAAAGATGAAACGTAAGCTTTTTATTCAGATGAATGGTACTCTTAATATAAAGAAAGCGGCTTTGAGCTAAACAAGATTCAGAAAAAGCTAGGAACAAACATTTGGATTTGAATTCGCTTTGTTTATAAAGATGAAAGGTAAGCTTTTTATTCAGATGAATGGTAATTATTAATATAAAAGAAAACAGCTTTGAACTAAAACAAGATTCAGAAAAAGCTAGGAACAAACATTTTGAAACAGCTTTGCTCGACTCTGGTGGCTCTTGTGATACTAGCATCTTCTAGCTTGAACACCCTGATCTCACGTTCCTTGTCGGCGAAGTAGATAGAATTTCTCAGGCATCCGTGGAACTCACGGGCCGAAACTGAGAAACATGTATCGGAAGCCATCACAAAGGCGTCGTCCCCCAAGGACTTAACCTCTACCAATTTCCCCACACCCTCATCCATCTTGTAAACCTTAAAACCAGTCGTTTTGGGAGATGATTCGCCTATCTCGTTCCCATCATTGTCTATAGAACAAACATAAACAACATTAGGATCCAGTGAATCATTCTCTTCAAGGATACGATCAACAATATACAGCTCTCCACCACTTTCCACAAAGCTCAAGTGTCTGCAATAGCCGTCGGCGATGCTTTCATCTAGTGAAGGTCCGTACTTGAAGATACCGAGAGAGGAACTTATCCACCAAACTGACCCATTCGAAGCCAAGGCGTAAGTTAGCCCTCGGTGAATTACAATGTCGGTGAACTCAGCCATCTGGTCTTCGATTATGGTCCACGTTTCACCACTCCAGTACCTGATCCTCCCGTCCCAGCCCACTCCGAAAACACGATGATCTCCTCCTTTGAGGGTGGCAAGAACCACTCTTTTGAATCCGAAATCTGGTTTCCCCAGGCACCTGTCGTGAACCACGTAGGCTTCTTGAATCTCAGAGAAAGTGTAACGCAAGAGATTGATGCTTTTGCATATGTGTTTAAACGGGTGGCGCCAGAAATGGTCGAGGAGACGGAGTTTCCCGGAGTTGAGATCGGTGTCGGATTTGATCAGCCACCCTTGGTCCGGCGAGGAGGAGAGAGTGACGCGGAAGAAGGCGGCGCGTGAGAGGAACGCGTTTCCATGTTGGGAGGCATAGTTAGTTGCGTTGAGGAGATTGAGCTCGATTAGAGGTCGGCTCCGGAAAGGATTGTCGGAAACGGAGGAGCGCCAAGAACTGCATATGCTTCGGAAACGTCTGAACTCGACGACGGAGAACAAACAGACGGCGATCATTCCGAGGAGTTCCCCCGGTAACTTTGACCAATCAACCATTTTTGCTCTTACGTTTGGACACATTGAGTTGGATGTTTTTCTGTCCAAGTACTAAGAAGGTAGGTAAATATATATTTACACGCTCCAACTTGAAAAGGGAAATATATTTGGATATGATTTTCTTAGCTTCTATATATCTTGTAGATTAGACTCTATTTCTACGTTGTAATATGCATGTATAGCATATCTTATCCATGAATGATACCAATATCTTTGGTTTAGTTAGAAATATTCTAAATATTTTTATTTTCAATTTTATTATTTAGAAAATATCTTTTTACTGTATTATGTTTTTTCTAAAATTTTGAAATTTATTATAATTAAACCGTTTAAATTGTATTTAGTTTTTGATTGATTAATAGAATTGAGCTTCTGTCTTTTTTTTTTCTTTGTTTCAAGACAAAACCAAATTTTGCTATTAGTATAATTGACAAAAGATACAAAAAACAGCCCCTCCATGACTTATTTAACAATCGATAAGCTTTTAGAAGATGGTTTGTGAGAGAAGATGGTTTGTAGTAAATGAAAATTTTAATCTTTTAAATGCTTTTTTTCTTATAGAGAAATATGGGATGCACAACCCATTTTATCAGTCATAATATGCTGAAATAACGCTCTCAAAAAGATGTATTACTAACATTTTGTCCATTAGCTTTTAGCTCTGACAACATACATATTCATGTTCTCTCTCAAGCTAGGCCTTTCTACACAAGGGGACTATTCATCAGCTTTCCAGAATTTTATTTTCTCATCTTCATTCATTTGCATATTTTGTTATCTACAACACCTTGTTACATCCCATATTATAATCTAACGATTCTCTCACTAGCGTTTCATCAACTTCATCTTTTTTTCTGAGGGGTTGAGTCCTTTCCACAATCAACGAAATCAAAGTAAATATTCGCTTCCAATATTTATTGTTTAAGAATTAAATATGAAAAAATTGTCATATAAAATGAGGAAGATGAAAAGTGATTTTACAGGTGAACACATCAAAGTTTATATAAACATATAAAAGTTTGCAAAACATTAAGAAGGTTTAAAAAAGTTCTTATAAAATTTTCAAGATTGATGAACATCGACAAGGTTTTTAATTGGGTTAACAATTTTTTTTTAAGTATATTTGTTTTCGTTACTACGGTTGTCATACTTACATTATTTTATTTGGGTTAGATATTTTCCATATTCTCCATTTTTTTATAGTATTTAGTTTTCTACGATATATATTTTTATGGTAATAAATAAGATTTATACGGTATATTGTACACTAATCAATTTGGGTTCACTAACCTTTGACTAGGGTTTAGCGTTTAGAGTTTAAAGTTTAAAGTTTAGATTTTAGGGTTTAAGATTTCTCATATGGTGCACCAATCCAAGACTAGAGTTTAGCATTGAGTCTGTATATCTATCATATGTACGTGTTTGCTTTTGTCTAATATATATGCTACTATTTCTAGAAACTTTTAGCTATTTATATAAACTTAAATTTGTTTATCCTGTATAATTACTGTTCCTATTCGTTGTTTGAATGTTAACGATTTTTCAAATGTAAGAAACGTTACAAACCCTGTTCATTCTGTGTAATAACGTTTTTTATATTTCTATCATTATATGTTCCTTAGGGTTGCAATACTTTACAACTTGCTACAAATTAATGTTTTAGACTATGAATTGTTATAATTTAAAAAGTAATGTTTTTGAAAATTATAAAAATTTGTAAGAAAAATGTATATGTATAAATTTTTCCAAATTTTTGGTAGTCTTAACATGTTTATATTGATACTTTTTGCCAAATTATATTAGTACACAAACCGTTAACATCTCTGTAAACAGTCACGTCAAATACAGTTATAACAACTAAAATTAAAATTACATTCCTAACAAAATTTTCAGAACTTGTAGGAATCACTTCCTAACATTTTTTAAACCATACATAAATATTATTTAGTTAACATTTTAAAATTTGTATGAACATCTTCTTATATCTCCAATACTTTATACATGTTTATTATATCATTTCAACATATTTATAATCAAAATTTTAAACACTGAAAACCATTTTTCTTATGCCGAAGCCATTTCTAAATGTCTAGTAAACTCTTTGTAAATGTATGGGAACCTTTTCCTAACAATATATAATCACATTTCTAAACGTTTATAACCGCTTTTCATTTGTTGAAGTAATTTCTAATCATATTATAAATAGTGTGACACTGTAGTACAAAACTAACATATTCTTAGTAAGTTATTTATTTATTTTTTGAACAAGTAGTAAGTTATTTTTACCATTTTATTGAAGTGAATTTTAACACGAGTAGAGTGTTTTTCTGTTCCGTTGAAGATGGTCTAAGCATAGTATAGACCAATATATAATCACATTTCTAAACGTTTAGAACCGCTTTTCATATGTTGAAGTAATTTCTAATCATATTTGAATATAGTGTGACACTGTAGTAAAAAAAACTAAACATATTCTTAATAAAGTTATTTTTATCGTTTTATTGAAGTGAATTTTAACACTATTAGAGTGTTTTGCTGTTCCGTTGAAGATGCCCTAAGCATAGTAGACCAATTTGCACAAAACCTGGTCTCTGGATCTAGGCAATGTAATTTCTACAAATATCATCTCATTGCATCTAGTGAAGAGGGCGTATAAATGAAAGTTTGGACACTCGCACTCCACATAATCACAAATCTAATTACATGTATTCTACACAGCCTCATAGAGATCTCACCTTTCTTTTATTCATCCCTTACCAAAATTTCTGGCCGAGAACAGTTCTCGATCACATCCGTCCAAAGAGTCTCAACGCTATTCCAGAAAACTCTTCTATCTTCTTCAAACCACTTAAAACACACGCCAAATAAGAGCATTTTCATTGGTTTAAAACTTTTTTGAAGATCCTAAAAATTTAATATCAATATTTTAATATAATTTAATTATACAATTAGATTTGAACTTTCTCAAAACAAACGAACCAATAAAAAGAGAACAAGTGTCAATAAGTGGGTTCTCAGGAGTCAGGAGTATATAAAAAATTCTTAAATGAGATACCATTCTCACTCCTTTTTCTTGTTTTTTTTCAATATTTTAATCTTGAAATTTTTTTTATGAATCCCTTAATGGAAATGCCCTAATAATTTGGGCCTCATATCCCTTGTAAACAAGTTCCAACTCATAGTTATCCGATTAGCCACGTTGTTCATTTCTGGCTTGAGAATTAGAGATTCTTTGAAGATATAATTTCTGTAAATATCCATCCTCTCATTACTTTCCAGCTAAGAGACAGGTAAACGAGAAAGGGGATTAGACGAAAATTAATTTGTAAACTCCTCCACACACTCACACGTTTTAACTACGTGTATTCCAAACAACCTCACGGTAAATCAGGTACTTCTAGAGAGATGCGGGCATCATCATCAAGACCCAAAACAATGACCAATCTTTGAGGAAATCATAGAAATGCTTCAACAGATAACGAATGAAGTAAACGTCGTAGTGTGATCCGAAAACAAATCCCTTACAAGGCAAGATTCTCAAAGCATGAAGTGGTGAAAACTGAAAACAAAGCAAGTTGGAGATGAAGGCTCTGGCAAGGACAAGCACTGTCTAAGTTTTTTTCAAGCACTACGAAAGTCACGTTACTATAGCTAGTTCTAATCAGTCTAAAGACGACCCACTTTTGACCGTAGAGAGTGTTTTCTCCTTTTAGTCAATAGATAGACTTTTTATGAGCACGCATTACCATCAATTATGCGTTGAGTTTCTCATTTATTTTCGGGTCTGGAATTTATTTTTAAGAACGATAAAGCTTGATGATTATGGAAATGAAGGTATATGTGATGACGAATAGGGTTACGTGAAACGAATACAAACAATTATTATCTTTGACCATTTAAAAAACAAATCAATGCTCAATTCTTGAGCAAAAAAGTAGGGTTTGTGTTTATCAGTTTATGTTTTGACTTCGTACGTACATACATGGCTTTCGGATGGTAGTTACTTTCATAATTCGTACAGACATGGCTCGTTCTTCTGATGCAATGCCTAAAACATCCTAATGCTTCAGCATGATACCAACAAATTAACATGTTGCATTTTCTTGTTCCATTGTACCAAAATTGAAGATGAAAGATAGGCTTATTAGTTGATTTGACACTAAAACAAGATTCATTGAAAGGTAGGGACAAACATTTGGAAACAACTCTCCGGGTATCTCGTAATTGTCGTGATACTACCATCGTCAAGCTTAATTAAACACCTTAATATCCTCAGGTTCGTCCTCGTCGGAGAAGTAAATGGAGTTTTTCAGGCTACAATCCATGCTGTGTGGATGCAAAGGAATAACTGGTTTTTCAATCAACACTACTCTGTCTCAGCTCGATCTCTTTTCAAACAAATTGATCGACAAATTATCAACTCCATCACTGCGAGAAGGAACAAGAAAGGCTTTAGGAACTTAATGTTGCTGTGGCTCAATTGAGATGTAATCTTAGTGTTTCCAAAATCAGCGGGTACCTTGTTTTTACTTTTATTTTTTGCCAAGGTGCTTTGTATAGGGGTCATGCTTATGTAAGACTCAAACTCTCATTTTATATGATATTTACAAGTTAGCAAAAAAGAAAAAGAAAAAGACCGAGAAACAAGCATCGCTAGCCATCACAAATGCATTATCTCCCAAGGACGTAAAGTGTACCCATTTTCCCACTTTTTCATCCACCTTGTAAACTTTAAAACCCACCGTCTTGTGATAGAAAAAAAATCTTTCCGGTATTTCCCATTTCTCGTTCCCATCGTCGTCGTGTATCATTTTGGAACGAAAAACCCCAATCTGTCAAATCTTTTGTGCTCCAGAGATTGTTACATTATTTTGAGATAATTTAGACATAGTAGAAGAATAAAGTTATTTATCGAAATTTCAATTTGCAAGCATTTTAAAATTAAGATGTATCGACGGGGAATCGTATGGTGGGTTGGAATACAAATGCTTGCTCAGCCTGCATCATGTGTATGGATCCCATGGAGACACGAGACCACTTGTTCTTTTCTTGTCGATTCTCCTCGGAAATATGGTCTACACTTGCAAGAAACCTCCTCGGCACACATTACGCTACAGATTGGCAAGCTATCGTCACCTACATCAATGGTTCGAATTTAGATCGTATCCAAGGCTTCCTGGCACGGTACGTTTTCCAAGTTTCGATTCATACGATTTGGCGGGAGAGGAATGCAAGGAGACATGGTGAGACACCAACCCCCTCTAGCACTCTTATCCGATTCATAGACAGGCAAGTGAAAAACCAACTCCTAGCTATCCGACGCGCGGGCGACCGGAGATACGAAGAGAGACTTCAAACTTGGTTTTCGGTTTCTTCTTAATATTTTCACTTGTAATTGTTTGATCTTTCAAAACTCAAACTGCAGAAGCATCTGATGTAAAAAGGGTTTTTCTTTAAATTAATTTAACATATAATTCAAAAAAAAAAAAATTAAGATGTATAAATGAAAAATGTGCTACGAAACAAAAAATATATATATATAGAACTGAAAAGACTCAAGTGTGAAAAATATGTAACTTTTCATGAGTAAACGGTTATAAACATAAAACAATTTTGTTTATTGTTTTTTCCAATGGTAATATTTTTCGAAGTTAGAATATAATGGTGGATTACAAAAACCGACGGAAAACAAAATTTCTTCGAATACATAGCCAACATAATACAAAATTCTCCGAAAGCAAAGCCCTAAATCAGTGAAAGACATAACCAATATTTATTGAGTTTGTTTTTATTAATAGATAAAGAAAGTAGCTTTGACCTAAAACAAAATTCAGAAAAAGCTAGGTACAAACATCCGGAAACAACTCTGCTCGATTCTGGTTGTTCTTGTGATACTACTACCATCGTCTAGCTTGAACACCCTGATCTCACCTTCCTTGTCGGCAAAGTAGATAGAATTTTAAAGGCATCCGTGGAACTCATGGGCCGAAACGGATAAACAAGTATCGGTAGCCATCACAAAGAAAGTAGATTTTGAGCTAAACAAGATTCAGAAAAAAAAGCTAGGAACAAGCATTTCGCTTTGTCTATAAAGATGAAACGTAAGCTTTTTATTCAGATGAATGGTACTCTTAATATAAAGAAAGCGGCTTTGAGCTAAACAAGATTCAGAAAAAGCTAGGAACAAACATTTGGATTTGAATTCGCTTTGTTTATAAAGATGAAAGGTAAGCTTTTTATTCAGATGAATGGTAATTATTAATATAAAAGAAAACAGCTTTGAACTAAAACAAGATTCAGAAAAAGCTAGGAACAAACATTTTGAAACAGCTTTGCTCGACTCTGGTGGCTCTTGTGATACTAGCATCTTCTAGCTTGAACACCCTGATCTCACGTTCCTTGTCGGCGAAGTAGATAGAATTTCTCAGGCATCCGTGGAACTCACGGGCCGAAACTGAGAAACATGTATCGGAAGCCATCACAAAGGCGTCGTCCCCCAAGGACTTAACCTCTACCAATTTCCCCACACCCTCATCCATCTTGTAAACCTTAAAACCAGTCGTTTTGGGAGATGATTCGCCTATCTCGTTCCCATCATTGTCTATAGAACAAACATAAACAACATTAGGATCCAGTGAATCATTCTCTTCAAGGATACGATCAACAATATACAGCTCTCCACCACTTTCCACAAAGCTCAAGTGTCTGCAATAGCCGTCGGCGATGCTTTCATCTAGTGAAGGTCCGTACTTGAAGATACCGAGAGAGGAACTTATCCACCAAACTGACCCATTCGAAGCCAAGGCGTAAGTTAGCCCTCGGTGAATTACAATGTCGGTGAACTCAGCCATCTGGTCTTCGATTATGGTCCACGTTTCACCACTCCAGTACCTGATCCTCCCGTCCCAGCCCACTCCGAAAACACGATGATCTCCTCCTTTGAGGGTGGCAAGAACCACTCTTTTGAATCCGAAATCTGGTTGCTCCAGGCGCCTGTCGTGAACCACGTAGGCTTCTTGAATCTCGGAGAAAGTGAACTGCAAGAGATTGATGGTCTTGCACATGTTTTTAAACGGGAGGCGCCAGAAATGGTAGAGGAGACGGAGTTTCCCGGAGTTGAGATCGGTGTCGGATTTGATCAGCCATCCTTGCTCCGGCAAGGAGGAGTGAGTGACGCGGAAGAAGGCGGCGCGTGAGAGGAACGCGTTTCCATGTTGGGAGGCGTCGAGGAGATTGAGCTCGATGAGAGGTCGGCTCCGGAAAGGATTGTCGGAAACGGAGGAGCGCCAAGAACTGCAGATGCTACGGAAACGTTTGAGTTCGATGAGGGAGAACAAACAGACGGCGATCATTCCGAGGAGTTCCCCCGGTAACTTTGACCAATCAACCATTTTTTCTCTTACGTTTGGACACATTGAGTTGGATGTTTTTTCTGTCCAAGTACTAAGTAGGTAGTATTGATATATATTTACACGCTCCAACTTGAAAAGGGAAAATATATTTGGATATGATTTTCTATATATCTTAGCTTCTATATATCTTGTAGATTAGACTCTATTTCTAGTTTGACCAAAAACAAAGACTCTATTTCTACTTTGTAATATGCATGCATAGCATATCTTATCCATAAATGATAACAGTATCTCTCTGGTTTAGTTATTTTTATTATCAATTGTATTATTTAGAAAATTTATTTTTATTAGGTTTGTTTCTAAAATTTGGAAATTTATAATAATTAAACCGTTTAAATTGTATTTAGTTTTGATTGATTAATAGAAATGAGGTTTTGTCTTTTCTCTTTGTTTCAAGACAAAGCCAAATTTTGCTATTAGTAATTGACAAAAAGATTAAAAAAAACAGCCAGTCCATGATTTATTTAACAAACATATTGTGGCTGCGAGTGGATAAAAAATGTGAGAGAAGATAGGGAATTTAATGAAAAATGGTTTGTAGTAAATGAAAATTTTAATCTTTTAATCTTTTAAATGCTTTTTTCGTATAGAGAATAGGCATGGGCATTTTAACCGGACCCGAAGTACCGAACCGATCTGAACCGAACTAAAAAGTAGCAGACCGAACCGAAACTAGCATAATAACCCAAATGGTCCTATACTTCTATATCCGAAGAATCGGACCCGAACTTTGACCGAACCGAGAACCGAATGGGTATCCGAAATACCCGAAATACAATTATATATTTAAAAATATAATTTATAGTTAAACTCGAATAACTAAAATATTTAAAATTATAATTATAAATCAAATATATTAGATAATTTTAGATTAAATAATCAAAATATCGAAAAAATTTTAGTTATATTTGTTAAAATAATTTTTTTTTGGCAAAATTCAACAAAATAACTGAAATATATAAAATATTTGAGTTTTTGTAAAAAAATATTTAAATAAATTTTGAGTGATTCGGATACCCGGAACCGACCCGAACCCGATTAGAACCGACCCGTACCCGACCCAAAAATTATAAATATCCAAATGGATCCCATCCCTCTATACCCGAAGACCCGATACCCGAAAGACCCGACCCGATTGTATCCGAATAATTCGAACGCCCACCCCTAATAGAGAATATGGGATGCATAATAACCCATTTTATCAGTCATATGCTGAAATATCGCTCTCAACAAATGTTTACTAACATTTTGTCCATTAGCTTTTAGCCTTTTACGATTTCACCGTTCAATTTTTTTTAAAATGACATTTGTATAAAGATCTCATCTCTGACACGCTAGGCCTTTCTATACAAGAGACTATTCATCAGCTTTCCCAGATTTTATTTTCTCATCTTGATTTGCATATTTTGTTATCTACAACACCTTATTACATTCCATATTATAATCTAACGATTCTCTCACACAGGCGATTTCATCAACTTCGTTCTTTTTCTCTGAGGGGCTGGGTCCGGTACAATCAACGAAATCAAAGTAAATATGTGCTTCCAATATTCATTGTTTAAGAGTTAAATATAAAAAATTGACATATAAAATGAGGAAGATGAATTTGTCAAAAAAAAAAAATGAGTAAGATGAAAAGTGTTTTTACAGGAGAACACATCAAAGTGTTTTCCCAAGATTAAACATATAAAAGATTGCAAAATCTTGGAAAAGTTTAAAAAATTTTCAAGATTGATGAACATCGACAAAGTTTTATTGGGTTCACTATTTTTCGTTTAACGTTAACTTTTTTTCTATTATATTTCTTATGCTTTACAGTTTTTATTTGGGTTAGCTATTTTTCATATTTTCTATTTCTCCTATAGAGTTTAGTTTTCTACAGTAATAAATAAATTTTATATTGTATATTGTAACCTTTGACTAGGGTTTAGCGTTTATAGTTTAAAATATAGATTTTAGGGTTTATAGTTTAGTGAAGAGGGTGTATACATTTATATGATGAGAAAATGTATATGTCTATAAATTTTTTTCAAATTCTCTGGATCTACGCAATGTAATTTCTATAAATATCATCTCATTGCATCTAGTGAAGAGGGTGTATAAATGAAGTTTGGACACTCGCACTTCACATAATCACACATCTAATTACAGAGCCTCATAGGTAAAATATCAGGTTCTGCCACCCTTCGTTAGAGATCTCACCTTTCTTTTATTCATCCCTTACCAAAATTTCTGGCCAAGAAACAGTTTTCTCGATCGCATCCGTCCAAAGAAGCTCAACGCTATTCCAGAAAACTCTTCTATCTTCTTCAAACCACTTAAAACACACGCCAAATAAGAGCATTTTCATTGGTTTAGAACTTTTTTGAAGTTCCTAACAATTTAATATCAATATTTTATATATAATTCAATTATACAATTAGATTTTAACTTTCTCAAAACAAACGAACCAATAAAAATAGAACAAGTGTCAATAAGTGGGTTCTCAGGAGTCTGGAGTATATAAAAACTTCTTAAATGAGATTCCATTCTCACTCCTTTTTTTTGTTTTTGTTTGGGTGATTTAAATGAATATACATAAATAATTTGATAATTAGGTAAATGATAATGGATATTTGAAAATTAGTTACTGAGCAGAGAGAAGTAAATTTGTATCCAAAAATATCCTTTTTATTTGATTTAATTACACAAAATGCCATTGGGCTGAAAGCTTTGTTGGCGATTAAAATTTCGGTAACACTGTTTACAATCCATCCCGACAACAATGTTCACAATCTTCTGATAGATACTGTTTATCCAATTAACATGTTAAACTAGTTAGCATATTGTAAAAATATAGTGTAAAATATGTTATACATAATAAAGAATATGAAATTGTTATGTTACATTAGTTATCATATCATAAATTATCATATTAATCGAGTTATCAAATCATAAAAATACAAAAATATAAAAATAGAAAAATTATAGTGTTAACATAATTATTATATAATAGAAAATATGTGTAATTGGTTAACTAACTTTGTTAACTTAACAAAATTATACAAAATTATATTGATAACCAGTTAAGTAACTTTGTTATCAACTAACTTACATTGTTAACACCATCATTATCAATAGCATTGTCATTATCATCATCGCCGCTATCGGCATTATCGTTATCAGTGTTTCTGTCATCATTGTTCACTATTATTGCCATTGTTATCTGTGTCACCGTCAACACGGTTGTCGTTGTTTTCGCCATCAGCATCACCGTTAATACTATTGCCGTCACCAACAGTGTTGCCATTGAAAGTGTTTGAGTGTTTGAGAAGAGAGAAAACAAAATATGTAATTAACATGTAAAGGGAAGGATAAAAAAGGTTTTTGACAGGTAATTTATCATAGTGAATAGTAAGAAATGAGAGAGAACTAAATATAAGATTATCTGTTACCATTTTTTGATATTTCTCTTTTTGTTTTCAATATTTTAATCTTGAAATACTTTTTATGAATCCCTTAATGGAAATGCCCTAAAAATTTGGGCCTCATATCCCTTGTAAACAAGTTCCAACTCATAGTTATCCGATTAGCCACGTTGTTCATTTCTGGCTTGAGAATTAGAGATTCTTTGAAGATGTAATTTCTGTAAATATCTATCCTCTCATTACTTTCCAGCTAAGAGACAGGTAAACGAGGAAGGGGATTAGACGAAAGTTAATTTGTAAACTCCACACACTCACACGTTTTAACTACGTGTATTCCACACAACCTCACGGTAAATCAGGTACTTCTAGAGAGATGCGGGCATCATCATCAAGACCCAAAACAATGACCAATCTTTGAGGAAATCATAGAAATGCTTCAACAGATAACGAATGAGGTAAACGTCGTAGTGTGATACGAAAACAAATCCCTTACAAGGCAAGATTCTCAGAGCATGAAGTGGTGAAAACTGAAAACAAAGCAAGTTGGAGATGAAGGCTCTGGCAAGGACAAGCACTGTCGAAGTTTTTTTCAAGCACTACGAAAGCCACGTTACTATAGCTAGTTCTAATCAGTTTCAAGACGACCAAATTTTGACCTGTAGAGAGTGCTTTCTCCTTTTAGTCAATAGATAGACTTTTTATGAGCACGCATTACCACCAATTATGCGTTGAGTTTCTCATTTCTTTTCGGGTCTGGAATTTATTTTTAAGAACGATAAAGCTTGATGATTATGGAAATGAAGGTATATGTGATGACGTGAAACGATAACAAACAATTATTATCTTTGACCATTTAAAAAACAAATCAATGCTCAATTCTTGAGCAAAACAGTAGGGTTTGTGTTTATCAGTTTATGTTTTGACTTCGTACGTACATACATGGCTTTCGGATGGTAGTTTCTTTCATAATTCGTACAGACATGGCTCGTTCATCTGATGCAATGCCTAAAACATCCTAATACTTCAGCATGATACCAACAAATTAACATGTTGCATTTTCTTGTTCCATTGTACCAAAAATGAAGATGAAAGATAGGCTTATTTATTAGATGGTTGATATTTTTGATCTAAAGAAAGTTGATTTGACACTAAAACAAGATTCATTGAAAGGTATATGGACAAACATTTGGAAACAACTCTCCGGGTATCTCGTAATTTTCATGATACTACCATCGTCAACCTTAATTAAACACCTTAATATCCTCAGGTTCGTCCTCGTCGGAGAAGTAAATGGATTTTTTCAGGCATCCGTAGAACTCATCAGCCAAGACCGAGAAACAATTATCGCTAGCCATCACAAATGCATTATCTCCCAAGGACGTAACTTGTACCCATTTTCCCACTTTTTCATCCACCTTGTAAACCTTAAAACCCACCGTCTTGTGATAGAAAAAAAATCTTTCCGGTATTTCTTATTTCTTATTCCCATCATCGTCGTATATCATTTTAGAACGGAAAACCCCAATCTGTCAAATCTGTTGTGCTCCAGAGATTGTCTTCAATGAGACAATCTACAATGTAAAACTCTCTACAACATTCCACTAAAACTAAGTCTCTACAACATTCCTCAGTGGCATATTCATCGAGTGAAGGTCCATACCTGAAGATGCCGCGAGAGGAACTAACCCACCAAACAATCCCATGTGAATCCAAGGTGTATGTTAGCCATCTCTCTTTCTCAACTATAATGATGCATAATCAAGCCACTTGGTCTTTCATTTTGGTCCAGACTTCTCCGTTCCAATACCTAATCACCCCATTCAGGGGCGGATCTAGGTGAGTGGGAGGGGGGTCAGGTGCCCCCGGTAGATTTAAATAAATATTAAGATTAGTAAAGAAATACTGATTATTAGTTAGCTTAGCTACTAGTTGCCCCCTGTCAGAATTTCAGTATGCCCCGGTTCGAACACCTCCTTCTCTCTAATTCAGTTTTTTTTTCTTTCTTTTTTTCGATGTATAATCAAACGAATTAAATTCTTGATTTCTTTATTGAGCATTTTCTTGAAATGTTTATTTATTCATTATTGCCTTTCATATCTTCTTGTTTTCATTATCGTGCTCTATCTTTATGGTAATATATCATATCCGATTCATATTTTTTTCATATTTCTTTTTACATATATATATTTTATTTATGGTAATATATTGTGCTATTTTTTTTATCTTATATTTTTTGGGTTTTATACATTTTTATTGTCTAATTATATTTAAAATTGTAGTTCAGCTAGTTATATTTCTCTTAATAAGTTGTATATATTTTTTGAAAATAGATACTTATACAAATCAATGAAATAAAAATTTTTTAGTACAATATATTAAATCATATAAATAACATAAATACAATTGTATATGCAACAATTTAGATATCATTGTTTAAAATTTGTTGTATATAAATATATATATATATATATATTTGCGACTCTTAGTTTATTTTGATATTAAAAATTAATATTTATTTCAGTAATATAATATTTTTATAAATAAAATAATTTTGTTTATAAACTAGTTTATGCCCCGGTAAAATATATTTTTAGATCAGCCACTGACCCCATCGCATCCGACTCCAAGAAGTCGACCATTTTGACCGCAACAACCAATCTTTTGAGTCCAAAAACTTCTTCTTTTTTCTTCTTGTGTTGGATTTGAAGAATATAGGCATCTTGAATCTCAAAGACTTTAAGAAGATCGATGCATATGCAAAGATGGCTCAACGGGAGGCGCGAGAGAGGGTTGATAAGACGGAGTATCTATTAATGTGATGAGAGATTTGGAATTGGAAGAATATGTTATTGCTCTCATAATCATAATGATTGTGTTACATAGGTTTATATAGTGAATAGATTTCCTAAACAAGATAGATACAAATATGTAAATATTCTATATAATAAATATATGATAATTAATAATAAATATTGTGGATCTTCTAGATCCTTCTATAGTATCCCGTAACTGATGAGACCACCATCGCATTTGATCAGGCACCCCCGACTCATCGAGGAGGAGGAGACGGGGAAGAAGGTTGCGCGTGATAGAACTGCGCTGCGGTCGAGGCCGTAGATTCGCTCTTGTCCATTAGGAAGTTTGTGGATAGTGATGATGAGGGGGTTGAGGTCGAGGAAGGGGCGGCTCGGGAAGGGATTGTCGTGGACGAGGGAAATGGAGGAGCGCCAAGATGTGCAGATGCTATGGAAACGGAGGAAATCAACGACGGAGAACAAACGGAAGGCAATCATCAGGAGGAGGTCCGCCGGTAATCCGTCGAGGAAGGGGCGGCTCGGGAAGTGATTGTCTCTCTCTCTCTCTCTCTCTCTCTCTCTCTCTCTCTCTCTCTCTCTCTAGTTTGGTTCAGTTTTATTAAAAAATATCATAGAATGATTTTTCCAATTTTGGATTTAATGAAATATCCAATGTTTTGTTAAATTTAGTCCAGTTTCGGATGTTTTTGTGTATTATTTTGGGTAATATCGAGACCAACAATTGCAATGATCTTAGGTAGAAACAAAAAACCACCCTAGATACATTCTCAGATGGAGTGATTCAGCAAATGCAATTGATCTCGAGACACAGTTAAGTATTTGGACACACACAAAAACTTGGAAGTAAAGACCACTACTACTGGTTCATCATAGAGGATATGGCGAAAGTAACTCCCAAGTTTGCATTGCATTGCATCACCTTTGTGCTCCCTTAGAGTTGTCTTCACCACATTCTTATTGAAGTTAAACTTGATTTTGGGTTAAGTTTAATTTTTGGGTCCATGAAAAAATTATTATTAAACCCAAAGTTAAGCCCAAATTCTAGAATTCTTTAGAAACATCATTAAAATCCTCATCGGGGCATATTGGACCAATGATTTGCGATAATTTGGAAATCACCTAAATTTGAGGGAATTTTAAAAGGAATTGACATTTGAATTTTTTTTGCAAAGTTATTGTTATAAATTTTAAGATGATTAGAAAAGATTTGAGAACATTTTTGAAAAACAATATAGATTTCTACAACGTTTTTTTTTTGCAAAGCTTTTTTGGCAACTCTTAACTATTCTCAGCTCATGTTCTGGTACGACTCTCTCGGCTTACCGTATTACTCTTCTCCATCTCCATACTCCATTGTCCTTTCCTGAATCTACCATCCCTCTTTGGCCTCTATGACCATCATCATCATCTAAATCTGAATCTCTTGCTTCACTACTGATATCATAATCATCTACAGCTCTATAACCAGAATCGTTATCCCTTATATATCTATTTACACTAAAAACATTATTGAAATTTGAATTTCGAATTTTCTTCTCGAAGCTAGACGGAAATTTAACTTCTTTAGACCCATTATTGTTAACCCATGGAGCAGACATGAGTAAAGAGTGAGAGTGTTTTTTTGGTATAATATTATTCATTGCGAAGGCTCGCAAGACTTTTTTTTCAATTTAAAAATAGTATAGAAAGAGACCTCTGATCGATCCTTCTCCAAGACGTCTAGCAAAAATCTTCCTACATGTAGAAGTTGATCATACGTGGAAAGTAATCACAGCCTTCTTTCCCTGCTCAAATGACACATGTATAGCATATTAGAGAAGATTGGAGGTAGAGAGCACGCGACGAATGATGAAATTGGATTTTAACCCAGAAAACTTTTTTCACTTTCTTCTTCCCAAAAGTGAAAGAGCTGCCAATCATGTTCTGGTTCTTCAAAAATTTACCGAGGATGAAACTGGGTTTTCTCAAGACGATTTGGTATGCAAGACGATTGAAGGTAGAAAGCAGGCGAGGATGAAACTGGGCTTTCTCAGATTCGGTTTTTTGTCGTAAAAATTCATAAGAAAAAAAAATTAGTTAATTTTTTATTTTCTCAAATTCCATCTCATAAGGTGGTATTTGGATTTATCATATTTTAACTACAAATTACCTTACAAATCATCCCAAAATATTTTTGGTATATTTTATTGTTGAAATCCCTAATTTCCAATAAGCTAAGATTTGAAAGAACTTTTATAAATGACTAATCCAATAACCTTGTATTTTGAATAATTTTTATAAATACTAGATCCAATAAGGGGAGATTTAAAAAAAAAAAAAAAAAAATCTCCCAAATCATCAATCCAATATGACCCCCTAAGTGTTTCTAAAGAATTCTATTAGTAAATTAATTAGATATGTGTGTAGAAAATTCTAGTGTTTAGAAGAATGTTTGTAAGATATTTGTATAGAAAACTCTAGATATTAAAAGAAGTTGTACTAAGTGGAGTTCATAAATAGCCCACTCATGAGAAGTTGAACAAGTTAATAAAGTTTCTTCTTCATAAGTTCTCTTAAGTGTTCTTCCTCTCTAAAAGTTTGCAAGTTTCTCTTCTATATTTTAAATTCATACTTAGAAAGTCTTGTTTCTTTCGCGTCTCTCGGATATTACGGTCTTGAGCTAGTTGAGCTAGTGCTAAGTACTATCGGAGAGTTGGGGTTTTCTCTCTTTACAATTCTTTTCCAGCTGCTCATTTACAATGGTGACAAACTTCAGAACTTGTTGCACAATGGTGACAAGAATAAGAATTTCGTAATGGAAACAGACAAAAAATGAATAAAAAGAAGCTAACATCAATCTGCATAAAGCAACTTGTAAATAAAATTCAACACAGACGATGAGCGAAAAGTTTAATCCCATCTTCTAATCTTCATCAAAGACCACCGAAATCACATAGTGATACTACCAACTGCATCTTATGAGCATCGGAATCAAACGGATTCCCTAATATTTGAGAAAGAGAGGAAACAATAATCTCTTGCTTTATTACTTAATTTTCTTAATGATTTTACAAATGAGTTTACAATCGATTTTATAGAGTTCATGGAAACATCCAGAATGATACAATTGTAAAGAGGATTAGTCACCACTCACTAATTGAAGAAAGTGGAATCTGTTTTTAAGGAGGAGTGTCTCCTTAACGTTTTCTGCAGGTACAGAGAGCTCAAGGTGCGGTTTACAGCTGGGAAGATTTGTCTTATTCTGCTGAGGTTTGATGGGCTTTTCAACTGGGCTTGTGTCTTGAATTGGGTCACAAACATCCCCCCTTAAACTCGAAGTGGGTGACTCAGCAACACCGAGTTTGGTCCGAAGGTCGACAAAGGCTCGCCGTGGTAAGGATTTCGTAAATATGTCGGCGAGTTGGAGACTTGCTGGAACGTGCTTTGTTTCAATGAGTCCCAATGCTACTTGCTCACGGATATAGTGATAGTCTGCGTCGAAGTGTTTTGATCGACTGTGGAGAGCAGGATTTGCACTGAGGTATACTGCAGAGAGATTGTCGCATTGTAGTAATGTTGATTTGGATTGTGGAATGCCAAGGTCACGGAGAAGGAAGGAGAGCCACGTAATTTCTTGTGATGTAGCCGTGAGAGCTATGTATTCTACTTCTGTGGAAGATTTAGACACCGTTTGTTGTCTCTTTGCTGACCAGGAGATCAGATTTGGTCCGAGAAGAGTGCAAAATCCAGTGGTGGAGCGACGAGTTTCCTTGCAGCCTGCCCAATCGATGTCGCTATAAGCAGTAAGAGACATGTCGGAACTTTTACGGATGTGAAGACCCAGCCGTAGTGTTCCTTTGATATATCGGAGTATTCTTTTGAGAAGACCAAAATCAGAGATTGTTGGCGAATGCATCCGTTGACAAACAAAATCGACTGCGTACTGAATATCCGGCCTAGTGATAGTAAGATATTGAAGCTTACCGGCAAGGCTGCGAAAGTAAGTTGGTTCTGGGAATGGCTCTGTGTTGAGATCATCGAGTCGTTGAGGAAGCGGAATTGGCATAAGATTGCAGTCAGACATTGAAGCTTGATGCAGAATGTCAGTTGCGTAAGAAGTTTGATGAAAAAAAAGCCCTCCTGAGTGTGATTCGATTTCAACGCCGAGGAAGTATCAGGGTGGTCCGAGATCCTTCATAGAGAATCGGCTGTTGAGAGAGACGAGCAGGTTTTGGATTAAGAGATCATCACTACCTGTGAGTAAGATGTCGTCAACATAGAGCAGTAGTACCAATGACTTCCCATTTTTGTGATAGGTAAAGAGAGATGGATCTGATTTTCTGCATGTAAAGCCAAAATCAATGAGAAAGTTGCTGAATGTATCAAACCAAGCTCGAGGTGCCTGTTTCAGGCCATATAGAGCTTTAGTTAGCCGACAAACATGAGATGGTTTATCAGGATCCACAAAACCAGAGGGCTGCATCATAAAGACCGGTTCTTGCAATTTACCATGGAGAAAGGCATTAGATACATCAAATTGTTTGATGGTCCATTCCTTGGATGTGGCAACGTTAAGCACTATCCTTAAAGTTGCAGTTCTTACAACAGGGTTGAACGTTTCCAGGTAATCTATGCCTTCCTCTTGATCAAAATCTTTTGCCACGAGTCTAGCTTTTAGTTTGTCTACAGAGCCATCTGGTTTTAGCTTAGTCTTGAATACCCATTTGCACCCCAATATGTTCATACCTTCAGACGGTGGAACCAGAGACCACGTATGTAGCATGTGAATTGTAGTCATTTCATCAGAGACGGCTTGATTCCAACCTGGATGTTTTAATGCTGCAACAATAGATTTTGGTTCTTCTGTCATGTATTTGGAGGCGAGAAGAACATACCGTGGGTTAGGTTTATGTATTCCAGCCTTTGCTCTAGTTGTCATTTGATGAGTGTTGTTATGTGGTTCTGCTTCATTAGGGATAATAGGTTCATCGATGACTGTTGTTGTAGTAGTTTCATGTTCAGGTGTGGGTGTGACCGAAGCTACATGTGCAGTTGGTGGAGGAAGTGCCCATGATATTTGTGTCTCCATTTGTGATAGAGAAGGAAGTGTAGCAGTCTGCCAAGCTTTGAGAAGAGGAGTTTGATACTTCGGAATCAGAGACTGGTATTGTTGCTTGAAAGGGAACATGTCTTCATCAAACACTACATGACGTGAGATATAGACCTTTCCCGTTGGCGGATATAGACAACGATATCCTTTATATTGTGAATTGTAGCCGAGGAAGACACACTGAAGAGATCTTGGATCGAACTTGTGGCTTGCCACTGGCCTGAGGTATGGATAACAAGCAGCTTCGAAGACTCTAAGCATCGAATAGTTTGGTTTCTGATTGAGCAAGGTCTCAAAAGAGCTGCGATTATCTAAAACTGATGACGGAAGCATATTGCCAATGAAGCTTGCTGTATAGAAGGTTTCTACCCAATATTTGAGTGGAGTGTGGCTGTGAAACAATGATATGGGTCAAATTTACCCTAAGCAACTCTCTCAAATTAAGAGATCAGTTGTAGTACTTAGGGATCGAATCCACAGAGAAGGGATAGTCACACAGCAATTTTCTAATTTCGAATTAAGCTAAGTAGAAAGATGGAATTTAAAACACAGAAAGCAATTAAAAACGGTGTAAGTTCATGAGACGAAACGCTAGGTTCAGGGAAATTCTCAGGTGATCTAAATTGCAGGTCTAGACATAATGTTAGGAATTATTAAGATCTGTTCTTGAACTCGAACCACTAATGTAAAATCAACCAACTCTCGCTGCGAAGATTATCTATGTCTAAACCCTAGAATTCCAAATCTCTTTGCAAATTCTAACAATTCAAACAAGCATTAAAGTTCAGGTTCAATTGTTCACAAAACCCTAAACCAAATCTCTTTGCGAATAGGTATTTTGCTCATCTAACATTAGTTCAGGCAATCAATAATACTCTCGCATCTATTAATTAACCTAAGATCAGATTCTAGGTCATGAAGCTAGAATAAGCATTAAACACAAATCCAGATGAAGAACTCTAATGATTTTATCCTAACAATTTAATTCGACCTAACAATTCATTAATCACCTTTGAAAAACCCTAAACCTAACAAGCAAACTACTCAGACATGGTGAATAAAGAAAACATCATGAATAAAATAGTTTGCATAAAAGAAATCAATAGAAACAAAGGAGTTCCAAATTTGCTCTGAAGGAGACAAATTCTTCTCTCTAAAATCTCTCTAAAAATCTCTCTCTAAAATTATTGTGTATTATAAAAGTGGTTGCCTAAACAATGGCTGAAAAACTATATTTATAGGCTCAGGTACGAGTCTTCAATTCCCAAAAGGATTAGGAAAAGTCTTGGAGATTTCCTTTTCTTCAAAAACTGGAAACTTCTCGATTCTGGAAATTGGAAAACCTGGTGTCGATCGACACTACATGGTGTCGATCGACACCTTGCGTGTAATTCCAGTCTTGACTTCATCACTTCGTGACTTCATTCCATTAAGCTCCAAAATGTATCCAAATCTCCAATTTGTCTCCAATTGTACCTGAACCTGTAAAGACTCTATATAGACTCGAAAATAGCCAAAAGACTCTATAAAAACACTTATATCATGGCCTAAAAATGGGTAAAAACCATGATATATCAACTCCCCCAGACTTAGCCTTTGCTTGCCCTCAAGCAAAACAGAAACTTAGACTGAAGTAGAAGTTTGAAAACAGGAACTTCGAGTACCTCTTCAGAACGCCACACTGATTAACACCTCTTGAATCCACATGATATAGAGCCAACCTTAGGAAATGTTCAGTGTACTTACCACAAGCTTAGCAATCTCCCAGTTCGAATCCAAATCCTTTCCTTGGTATTATTTCGAACTCTTAACAGTGGTATTTCCACAGAACTTTTAGAGAATTTTTTCCCTTCCTTAGTGCCTGAACAAGACATTCTCATACAGCTCCCCTATTTTCTCTTCCCTTAGTCAACTTCTGCCCATTTTCAGGGTGTTCTAAGATCTTTTCATTGACTCTTCTTATTCTTTTGGATCTCTGGAAATAGTGCTACTCTCTACTTGTGTTCCTTGTGAGGAGACGTGTTCAAGAGCATCACTAATATTGTTCCTTGTGAGGAGACAGGCTCATGACAAAGGCACTATTCCCAGACTTAGACTCTTTTTTTTTCTTTTCTCAAGGGAAGATCAAGGAGAGACTGCAATTGCCTATCTGTTCGGACTGAAAGAGGAATCAAGTTCTGCGCATACCTAGTTCTTATAAGGGGATCTGAACTCGCCCTGTTAGACTGATTCCACTTGCAGCTTTCTACTTAGTAAGTCCTGCAATCAACTCTCTTAACAATGGTTCTTCAAGTGTCAACTTCCTGTGGTTAGTTTCTAGAAAAACCGAAAATTCCAACTGATTTTGACTCAATAAAACAAATTTTGAAAACTTTTGACTCAAGACTCTCAAAACAAAACACAAAGTCAGTAATCACCTCCCCCAGACTTAAACAACACTGTCCCCAGTGTTATCAAGCCCGAAGTTGGCTAAAAGAAGG
The DNA here is from genome assembly GCA_020283515.1 of Alliaria petiolata. Taxonomy (NCBI): domain Eukaryota; kingdom Viridiplantae; phylum Streptophyta; class Magnoliopsida; order Brassicales; family Brassicaceae; genus Alliaria; species Alliaria petiolata. The sequence continues at coordinate 450,147,706 of JAHZTW010000001.1, read as the reverse complement.
ATTAGAAACAACATAAAAGACCAGATAGAAGACTTACCTTCGTCTGCGCGTGGTGTCGATCGACACTGGCCTTTGTTGAGCCCAATGTCTCCTTTTTCAACTGACTGAAACTAGGACTTAAGTAAAACCAAAACAAATAATAAAGAAAAACGTACCTAACAGTGGGTTGCCTCCCACTCAGCGCTCGTTTTCAGTCATTAGCTTGACTGTGTCGGGGTTCAGACGTCTGGTGGATCAGAGGGTGGCATTGAATGCTTCCCAGACGAATGTCTTCTCATCCATGGTGGTGTATAAGCATTAGGTGCATGAAAGCGACCAAGGAAATGAGGAACAGCAGCAGGGTGGGACTTGAGTTCGGGTGGGACACTTCGTTTTCCTGCAGCATCATCAAAAGAAATTCCAAGCCCACGACGAGAATCTTGTGGCTTGGATAAGTGCGCAGCATTCTTTGAACCTTTAAAGTTTTTATTGACAAGATCAGGAGGTTTGGAATTCATTCCAGGGAATGCGTACCTTTGCTTCCTTCGAGGTTTATGGGCTATAGGATGTGGAAGCATCTGTTTGATTACTGGTGGTGGAGTTGCAGCATTGGAAACGGTTTCTGGTGTCATCCGCGAAGGGTGTCGATCGATACCATTGGTGTCGATCGACGCCGACTCTGCAGCCCGAATCTCTGCATCTTTTCTGCAACTCAGCTCTGCAATCTTGGTCTCCATGATGAAAACGTCTTCTTCCATCAACTTAGCATTGATTAGACCCTCATTTGCGCCCAAAGTCCTGAAGATATGATTGTTTCCACTCCAATCTTCAAGCTCCACAATTTTCTTAGAATTCTCAGCCAATGCCTCTTGAATAACCAGCTTGTCCTCTTGCTTTTCAGTATCAAGCTCCTTGACATACCCAGCAGTAATGTCATCCGAACTTTCCATGATTGGACCTTCATCTATGGACATCTCTACTGAAAAAGCTTGACCATCAATGGTGGATGGTCCTCTTAATTTGTCCATGTCAAAGTTCATGACAACATCACCCAAATCAAGCTCCATTTTCCCTCTTCTCACATCAATGATGGCACCAGCTGAAGCCAAGAATGATCTTCCTAAAATAAGAGGATCTGCAGGCTCTTCATCGTACTTCAAAACCACAAAGTCTGTGGGAATTATGCAGCCTTCAATCTTCAGGGGAACATCTTCTAAGACACCTTCTGGGAATCTCTTTGATCGATCAGCTAGGATTAGAGAGATTCTGCTTGGCTTTAAATCAGTCATTCCAAGTCTCACAGCAACTGAGTATGGTATCAAGTTGATACTTGAACCTAAATCGCAGAGAGAACGAGGAAACCTTCCTGTTGAGATTGAGCAATGTAGCACAAAGCTTCCTGGATCAGGTAACTTCTCTGGAATCCTATTCTGAATTACAGCGTTGACCTGTTCAGAAACCCACTTCTTCTTCTTTTTTCTTGGAACTATGTTCAAGAGAATTGCATTTATATCTCTGGTAAGTAATGCTCCTTCTTCGGGACTCACACCGTTTGCAACCATTCTCTTGACATATCTTCTTAATGCAGGTGAAAGTTGGACTGCATCAACTAGGGGTAGCTCAACCATCAGTTTACTCATCATCTCCTTGCATCTAGCTTCCTCTCTCTCCTGTTTAGATCTTCTGGGAGGCAGGGGGTAGGGTATCTTAGGTTTGTACACTTTTTCCTCTTCGAGTTTTGAAGGTTTAGCGCGATTTGGCGATGTCTGTGTAGAGTGTCGATCGACACCGGCATTGTGTCGATCGACACACGGGCTCGAGCTTTGGATTTCGCGAAGTTCTTCAAGTGTCGATCGACACTCTGCTGTGTCGATCGACACTGGATCTGCAGGGGCGTCTGGAGCTTCTTCTTCAATTTCCTCCAACTCCACAAGGTCTTCAGCACTTAGATTCTCCTTCTCCTCTGGTTCCATCTTGCTTCTGCTCCTTGTCGTGATGGCATTCACATGGCGTCTGGGATTTGTATCAGTCTTCCCAGGAAAAAATCCTTCTTGCCTATGAACAGCTTCTGCGGTTTGAGCAACTTCAACATCCAATTTCTTGACATGGTTGTTCAGAGATTCGAATTTTCCATTCAAGTCTTGGTACATGGCGTCCATCTTTTCAGTCACATCTTGATATAATGTGTCAATCTTCCCATTAAAGGCCACTGTCATCTTCTGTTGCCCTTCTATAAGCTGTTCTATCATAGATTCCATCTCATTGTCTTGTGCAGGAGGCTTCTGGTAAGAAGAAGAACCATAGCTTCTCTGAAAGTTGTTGTTCTGAAAAGGCTTCTGGTAAGAAGAACCATAGCCATGCTGATTGTTGAACCTTTGACTTTGAAATCCAGCACCATTGATGTAGTTAACCTATTCTTGTTCTGGCTCAAAAGTCTCCACTTCTGCAGCAAATTGAACTTGGCTTTTTCCCACCAAAAGACTGTGTACGTTGTCTAGCTTCCTGTTGACTTCAGCGATATGGGCTCCTCCATTCACTCCAGCGTGTTGTCTTCTTTCGAAGTCTGCGTTCTTGGTGCTGTTACTAGAAGCCAAATTCTCTATAAGCTCTATCGCACCTTCTGGAAATCTTGTGTTGGAGTTGCCATTGCTCGCAGCATCTAGGGCCATCTGGTACCTCCAATCAATTCCGCGGTAGAATATACCGATAAGCTGCGGCTCGCTGAATCCATGATGTGGGCAGTCCCTCTGGTAAGATCTGAACTTCACCCAAGAAGCCTTGAATGCTTCAGTGGGTCCTTGAGAGAATGTAGTGATCTTCATCCTCAGCTCCTCGGATCTCGCATCATCAAAAAAATTGCACAGGAATGCATTCTTTGTATCTTCCCAGGTGGTCAAAGATCCTGGTGGCAGTTGCTTCAGCCAGTATGATGCATCTTCAGCAAGCGATTAAGGGAAAAGCTTGCAGAAGAGATAATCATATGACACTCCATTGGCCTTTATGCTTGAGGCTAAGTCCTCGAATCTCTCAATATGGTCCATGGGGTGCTCGTTGGGTAGACCATGGAAAGGATTCTGAGCTACGAGCTGGAAGTAGGCAGGCTTCAGCTCGAAGTCATTCCTTTGGAATGCAGGAGGACGGATCGCAGCTCTATTAGCATAGAACTGGTCTGGGCGGTTGTACTCGCCTAATGTTCTTCCACGTCCAGCTTCTGCAGGTGCGATTTGTATCGCTTCTTCGACTATGACGGCGCCAGCCTCATTAAGTCTCTGTCCTTGGGCGTTCCTTCTGTTGCCCTCCAGGTCTGCGAAGTTTCCATCCGCGTCGCGTACTAAAATCAGACGTTCCATCTCGGTCTGTGTACGGTGTCGATCGATGCCAATCATGTCGATCGACACTGAGGGTTGGTGTCGATCGATGTTAGAGGTGTCGATCGACGCTCGGGCAGATGCTCGGTTCTCGCATTCCAAACGACCGAGCTCCTGGTTCAGTGCGACTAGTTCCTCTTCCTTGTTGCTTCTGGTACTGGGCATGCACCTGAAACCAAAGATGAGAAACTAAATCAGTAACAAAAACAAAAATAAAAACATAGACAAAATTCTAATACTAGAAATCTGTAGGTAACTAATCTCCTTCCCCGGCAAACGGCGCCAAAATTTGATATGGGTTAAATTTACCCTAAGCAACTCTCTCAAATTAAGAGATCGGTTGTAGTACTTAGGGATCGAATCCACAGAGAAGGGATAGTCACACAGCAATTTTATAATTTCGAATTAAGCTAAGTAGAAAGATGGAATTTAAAACACAGAAAGCAATTAAAAACGGTGTAAGTTCAGGAGACGAAACGCTAGGTTCAGGGTAATTCTCAGGTGATCTAAATTGCAGGTCTAGACATAATGTTAGGAATTATTAAGATCTGTTCTTGAACTCGAATCACTAATGTAAAATCAACCAACTTTCGCTGCGAAGATTATCTATGTCTAAACCCTAGAATTCCAAATCTTTTTGCAAATTCTAACAATTCAAACAAGCATTAAAGTTCAGGTTCAATTGTTCACAAAACCCTAAACCAAATTTCTTTGCGAATAGGTATTTTGCTCATCTAACATTAGTTCAGGCTATTAATAATACTCTTGCATTTATTAATTAATCTAAGATCAGATTCTAGGTCGCGAAGCTAGAATAAGCTTTAAACACAAATCCAGATGAAGAACTCTTATGATTTTATCCTAACAATTTAATTCGACCTAACAATTCATTAATCACCTTTGAAAATCCCTAAACCTAACAAGCAAACTACTCAGACATGATCAATGAAACAGAAATCATAATTTGAATAGAAAGCATAAGATAAATCAATAGAAACAAAGGAGTTCCAAATTTGCACTGAAGGAGACAAATTCTTCTCTCTAAAATCTCTCTAAAAATCTCTCTCTAAATTATTGTGTAAAATAAAGTGTAACCTAAACAATGGCTGAAAAACTATATTTATAGGCCTAGGTTCGAATCTTCAATTCCCAAAAGGATTAGGAAAAGTCTTGGAGATTTCCTTTTCTTCAAAATATGGAAACTTCTTGATTCTGGAAATTGGAAAACCTGGTGTCGATCGACACTACATGGTGTCGATCGACACCTTGCGTGTAATTCCAGTCTTGACTTCATCACTTCGTGACTTCATTCCATTAATCTCCAAAATGCATCCAAATCTCCAATTTATCTTTAATTGTACATGAACCTGTAAAGACTCTATATAGACTCGAAAATAGCCAAAAGACTCTATAAAAACACTTATATCATGGTCTAAAAATGGGTAAAAACCATGATATATCAAACAACATTGAAAGACCAAGTTCAACAAGATGGTGATGCTTGCGCTCTGCTATTCCATTTTGTTGTGGTGTGTAGGGACAGGAAATGAGATGTTTGATTCCAGTGTTGACAAAATGCTGTTTCAATAGATTATTTGTAAATTCTCCTTCTCTATCGCTCTGAAATACTTTGATTTTTGTATTGAACTGATTTTCTACCAGCTTTTGGAAGGCAATAAACAGATAGTAGAATTCAGATTTGGCTTGTAGAGGATAGAGCCATGAAAACCGAGAGAAATAATCCACAAAGACTGCATAGAATTTAAATCCTTTGTTTGATACAACTGGTGCAGGCTCCCAAAGATCACAATGAATTCGATCTAGATGGTGTAAGACACGTGAATCTGAAGAGAGAAACTGTAATCTTGAACTTTTCCCCATCTGGAAAGGCTCATGTGCGTGCTGGATTTCACACAACGAATATCTGTTGAGAAAAATAAAGAGGACGCAAAAATTCTAAGTCTAAAACCGAAACAAAGATCCAAAGATGGAGTTTTATTAGATTTGCTGCGATAAGCTTTTGGGTACAAGTCCTTTTGCTAGGTAAAGCGCGGATCCCGCCATCAATGAACTTAGGATGATATTTATACATATTGGCTAAGAACCTAGGTTAGGATCTCGGCAGATCTTCTCGTAGATTCTTCTCTATCTCCCCTTGGCGGCGCTCCCTTCCACGAAGCTTCGTCTTCTAGGGCTTCTTTGGTCTCGGGCTTCTTCGTGGAACTGGGCTCGGCCCACTTGTATAACGATCCATCCTGAGCTCGGCCTCGTGCTTTGTCTTGGGCTCAGACGGCTTCGTGGGCCTCCTGCTCGGGTTACCAAAGGGGGGAACATCGGTTCGGCTCGTGCACAGTTCGTGCGCATTCGCTTCGGCTCGGGTTCTGCACGATTTGTGCATACTCCATACACCGAGATGTTTTAGCTCGGCCTCGTGCGCAAAATGTGCGCCGAGGTGCTCGACTTGGCCTCATGCACAAAATGTGCACCGAAATGTTTTAGCTCGGCCTCGTGCGCAAAATGTGCGCCGAGGTGTTTGACTTGGCCTCGTACACAAACTGTGCACCGAGGTGCTTGACTTGACCTCGTGCACAAACTGTGCGCCGAGGTCTCTGGCTTCGCCTCGTACACATTTTGTGCGGTCGAGAATTGTTTTCATACTTAGCCATTTTCTTGATTGATTTCGCATGGGTGGAAACCGACCCCAACAGTTAGCCCCCCAACTCGTTAGTCTCGGGAACGAGGGTGACGAATTATCTGGAAAGGCGAGATCAATGTCCCGAGGTGTTTTTACTTTGTTACCGAAGTATTATACTTAAGCGACGAAGTGGATAGTTTCGTGCCGAGGCGTTTTGTGCTCAAGGGCCGAGGTGAATGACTCGGCACCGAAATGTGTTGTTTTTTTTTGTATGCCGATGTGAATTGTTTTGTCGACCGAGGCGTTTAAGTGTCCGGTTAACTTATCGCCGAGACGCTTTCAAGTGATTGGCTTGGCTCTCGATTTCTTACCAAGGTGAACTTGTTTTGCCGAGGTGAGGTGTGAAACTAGTCATCGAGGTGTCGATTCTTTTGCTCGGCGTTCAACGCCTTTGCCGAAGCGTGTTATTTGCGACCGAGGCAGTGTTGCTATTGGACCGGGCCTTTGCCTCGACTTTTCCCGCGTGAATCGTTTGCCTCGGAGCTTTTGATACTTAAGAAATTTTTATGATTCTTCTTTCTTGTTTGGGCTTTCGGTTTTGGGCCGACACTGTCGAACTTGGGCCTACGATTATCCCTTAAGGCCCACTATCCGTTTATCAGTTTTGAGCTCATCTCGGGAAGCGGAACCGTCTCGCGTGTTCCCGAGGCGACGCGCCCCCACGCGCAGATTCGTCTATAAGTATGGAGACCCCCAAGGTTGTTTTACTATCTCCCCTTCTTAGAAATTTTGTCAAAGAGCGATCTTCAGATTTCTCTCCTCTTTTCTTCGCCGTCTTGATTTTCGTCGATTTTCCGATCCGTCTTCGCATTTCCACGGGAAACCGAGGTGACTCCAATGTCTTCTCTTTCGACGTCGAGATCTCTTCTGGAGTTGCGAGCTCGCTTCGGGATCGGCGACAGAGTTGAGTTTAGGCTTCCTACCGTAGCAGACCGAGCCGAAAGGCCTCCGCCTAGCCACTTTACGGCGTACGAAGTCTTTTTCGACGCGCGTTGGCTGTTGTTTCCGATCCCACGGCTTGTCTCGGAATTTTTGTGGTCGTACGGGTTGGCCCTCGCTCATTTCACGCCGCGCTCGATAAGACATCTCGTGGGGTTGCTAACTCTAAATCTCGAGTGTGAGGCGGGACTTACGCTCGCTCATCTTGACAATCTTATAGAGTCTAGGTGCAGACCTGACACCGAGATGTTCTACATCGGGAATAAAAAGGATAGGAGAATAATCCGTGATTTTCCGGATAGGGATCAAGACTGGGAGAGTCGCTTCTTCTATGTTCTTATCGACGAAGCTTCTGTTTCGGTGACATGGATTGGGCGGACGAAAACGGAATGGGGTCAAAAAAGTAAGCGACCGAGGTGGGAATTGAATCTGTGTTTAAAAGAGCCGAGCTATGATCTTAATTTTTCTCATTTTTTTCGTATTTATTTTGCAGTTGCCCGCGCGGTTCTTAGAAGTCCGGACGACCTTTCGAACGTTATCGAGGACTTTAATCGCAGGCGGGTTTCTTGGCAGAAAGACTTTTCTTTCCAGCGAGAAGAGCGTGCTCGGACCTTCTCCTTTAATGACTGCGGAGTCGGGGCTCCCGAGGTGTCTTGCTCGCCCGAAGACTCCCGATCGGGGGTTATTCTACGATTGACCTCTGCTGGCGAACGAGCGCAGGGGGCTGAAGAGGTTATCGAGGGTGAGGAGAAGGGGAGCTCGGAGTTCCCTTGCCGACCAGACCTCGAGGCAAGGAGATGGAAATAGTCGGGAGACCGAGGATACGAGTTCTAACGCGAGGGTTAATGGCGAAACGACATCATCAAGGTCATCCGTTCGGCTCGGGCTTCCTCCAAAGGATTCGGGGGTCGTGCTGGGTCTTCGAGCAGGGATAAGAGCTGAGGAATCTGCCCTTTACCGTCGTAGCGGCAAAGAAGTCGCGACGCGGGGTAATAAGAGGAAACGCGCGGACGAATCTGTCACCGACGCGTCCGATGTTCCCGAGGCGAGCGAGGCGCGGGGATCTTAGCAAATTTCGCCGAATGCTGCAGAGGCGATCGCTCGCGACACCAGTCCCGAGGCGGCGTGGTCGTCCTTTGAAGAGGAGGCCTTTGCAAAGAATGCGGCGTTTGTCTCTCGTTCTCCTCGCACGGATGCCCTCGCATTATGGAATACTCCTGGTCCGTTGAGACTTTCGGGTGCCGAGGTAGCGTCCTACTCTGTCTTCTTCCCGCTAATTTCTTTCCTTCTATGTATTCCCGGTGCCCCGAAATTTTTCCTAATTATTGCATTGCTCCGGCTTCTCCTTCCGTTTATCGCTGTGGCCAACGAGGTCGTCTCGGGCTATGAGACCAACCTCCAAAGCGGTCAAAGGCAACTCGAAGCCGCTTGCGGAGAGGTGGCCCGCTTAAGGGCGAGACTTGATGAGAACGAAGCCGAAAATTCCAGGCGAATGGGGATATCACGAGGCGCTACGGCGTCATAGAGGCCGAACGAGACGACCTTAAGCGCGAACGGGATGAGTCCGGGAAGGTATCGGCCGGTTTGCTGGACGAGAAGGCTCGGTTGGAAGCTGTAGTGACGTCTTTGCAAAGGCAAGTTTTGTTGGCGCGGGAAGCACATGAGGCTATTCTCGAGAGATCGTGCAAGGCGGTGAAGCGTGAACTCGTGACTCGGTACCGTGAGAAGATATCCGGCGCCGAGGCGAAGGTTGCCTTGCTCGAGGGGAGCGCCAGGGACAAAATTACGGAGTTGGCCGAGGTTAACAGCAACCTTGAGCTGATATGTATTCTGCAGGGTCCCGATCCCGCTTCTCTTGAAAGCGAAAAGGCGTGGCTATTCGAGAAAAAGGCCGAGCTATCGGGCGCCGATGAGGAGTTCGAGCGGCTCGCAATGGACCTTCGTGGGGATTTGAGGAACCCGACGCTTACGCTAGAGTTCCCGAGAGAAGACTCGACTGGTCTCGATTGAAGAAAACTGTTGCCAAATGTGGGGCATTAGGTTTCACAGTTGTTTGAATTTGATGCATGGACGGTTTTATCCATAGTATCGCTTGTGCCTATGAATTATTTGCTTTTTTGCTTTAAGTGATGCTTTCGACCTAAGATTACCAACTGTCGTCGGCGAGACAATCGTAGCTTGCCGAGCTCGCTAGTTTTGCTATGTAGCGAGCGAACTACCGTAATCCCCGTTATGGTGGAGTCTGGTGGCTTGGCACGAACGAGGTGAACTAGTGTTCTTCTAAGCCCCGATGTAGACCGACGCTGCTCGAGTTCGAGCAATTTTTCGGGTTTTAGTCAAACATGTTTAGTTAGTTCGTACTTAGGCAATAAATGCCCGAGCAGTACGATGTTCGCGAGATGTTGATGACCAACGTTAAGTGAGAGTTGGGGTTTACGTGTTTTCTTAGTTAGGACTCGCGTGTTTTGACGATACGCGAGCCCGTATCGAGAACAGCCATTAGAATCTTTCTCGGGGTATACCCAATAGAGATTGAACCGAGGTAAACTCGACTTGAATTTATATAGCGCGCTTGGATGCGAGGAGGATGTAGAGAACCTATAATTCGTAAGGAATGTGAAGGTTGAGATCCCGTTCGGGATGTAGATGTTCGTGTACTGTGGCCAACAGCAAACGAGGTGATAAGAGTTGATGGAATGAGCTAAGTAAACTTTTATTCAAGAATATTTCTGGTTTCCATAGCGTGGGAATATATGAATATACGTACCCCACTCCCCCCCCCCTTTTAGGGAGGGGGGGCAGTTGAACTCGTCATGAGACGAGATGCCTATGTACCCCTTTCGAGGATCAAACCGCCCCCGTACTTCATGTTTTTTGTGACTAGTATCTTAGAAGTAGTATTTTTTCAGATGCATTGCATTCCATGATCGTGGCACCGAAGTGTTTGTCGAATGGTTGGCGAGTTCGTATACTCCGTGAACCTCTTCCATTATCCTGCGAGCTTCTTTCCCTTCGACGCAAGTCATTAACGGTCCTCCCCATCGAGTAGGATATAGCGAGCAGCCAGAGCCTTGAGTTTGCGTGCCATCCACTTGTCTGTGGGGACCTCTCCGTCCATTATGTATGTTCGAATCGCTCCCATCCACTCTTGGTCGCATCCGTATTCGTTCTGCTGGTCATGTTTCGTCGCGATTATCTCGTGCTCGTCGCTTGGTTCTGTCAGAGTTTCAGCTGGCTCGATAAGGTTAATAGTTTTGGAGCTTTCGATGCTGGGTCGCTCGATGAATTCGACTGGGAGTACTCGCTTAAGTCCGGGGTCGGACGACGAGGCGAGGGCTGCTAATGCGTCGGCTTGAGCGTCTTCGCCACGAGGAATTTTAGTTCGAACTCGACGAATTCCTTCGAAAGTTTCTGGACCACCCCTAAGTATGCCTCCGTCCTGTCGTCCCTTGCGGTGTACTCCCCATTGAATTGGTTGGGGACGAGCTGAGAGTCGCAGAAAATCCGATTTTTTTGAACTTTGATTCCCCGTGCTAATCTGAGCCCCGCGATCAGAGCTTCTTACTTGGCTTCATTGTTCGAAGCGTGAAAAGCTAGCCTGAAAGATTGCTCCAAAACTTCGCCAGTTGGAGAGGTTAGGCGAATTCCGATTCCTGAGCCTTGTCTTGATGACGAGCCGTCTACGTGAAGTATCCACGTGGAATCTTCAGTCGGCTCGTCCGTTCCCTCCGTCGAAAGCTCTATCAGGAAGTCAGCGAGGGGATATTCGATATTCGATATCGTATTCACTGAGTTCAATTTCCCATTTCGCTAGTCTTCCGGATTGACTTGGGCTGTGCAGTATAGCTCGTAATGGGAAAGATGTCAGGACTACGATAGAGTGTGATTGGAAATATGGTCTGAGTTTCCGCGCGGACATCACCACAGCGAGTGCCAGTTTTTCCATTTGCGGGTATCTCGTTTCTGCATCCGCCAGCGTTTGGCTTACGTAGAAGATCAGATTTTGCTCTGCTGACTGCGGTAGCCGAAACGGCGATATATAGGTACAGGGGTTCTCCTTCTACGGGCTTTGCGAGCACGGGTGGAGTTGCTAGGTATTGCTTTAGCTCCTGGAAGGCTGCCTCGCACCTTTCCGTCCATTCGAACTTCTTGTTGCCTCGGAGTGTGTCGTAGAAGGCTAGACATTTGTCGGTCGACCTCAAGGTGAAGCGATTTAAGGCAGCGACGCGTCCCGTTAATCGTTGTACTTCTCGTTTGTTCGTGGGCGAGGCCATTTGGATTAACGCATCGATCTGCTTCGGATTTGCCTTGATTCCTAGGCTCGTAACCAGATACCCGAGGAATTCCCCCGATGTCACTGCGAATCTGCACTTCGCCGGATTGAACTTCATATTGTGGTGATTTAACCGTTCGAAGCATTCCGCCAAATGGGCGATGTGGTTGCTTACTTCCAGCGACTTCACCAGCATATCATCGATGTATACCTCTATCGTTTTTCCCAATTGGTCGGCGAACATTTTATTAACCAATCGCTGATACGTGGCTCCGGCGTTCTTCAATCCGAACGGCATCACTTTGTAACAGTAAATACCTCGGTCAGTTATGAATGCTGTTTTTTCTTGGTCGTCGGGGTTCATCAAGATCTGATTATACCTAGAAAAGGCATCCATAAACGAGAAGAGTTTATTCCCCGCGGTTGCTTCGACGAGACGATCGATGTGGGGGAGAGGGAAACTATCCTTCGGACACGCTTTGTTTAGGTCGGTGAAGTCGACGCATATACGCCATTTTCCGTTCTTCTTTTTTACGACTACCGGGTTCGCGAGCCAGTCTGGGTATTTTGCTTCGGTGATGAATCCGACCTTAAACAATCTGTCCACTTCGTCATTCACCGCTTTAGCTCGCTCGGGTCTGAGTTTTCTTCTCTTCTGCTTTACTGGCTTGAAGGTTGGATCTACATTGAGATCGTTGCATGTAACGTTGATGTCGATCCCGGGCATGTCCTCCGCGGCCCAAGCAAAAGTGTTGATATTCTTTTTCAGAAAATCGACCAGCTCGGTTTTGATCAAGTCGTCCAGTTCGGCTCCTACTTCTACGCATCTCTCCGGATTTCTGTCATCTAAGCATATAGATATCACCGGGGCGCACCGCAGTTGATTGTCTCCGGCCTGCTCGGCTTTCTATAATTGCTACAAAAGTTTTTTTGGTGCCGACCCTCGCTTCTCGATTGGCTTTTATTTTTTTATGAACGGTTTCCCATTTTGCCTCGGTTTTTGGGTTCCTCAGCTTGTGCTCGGTCATGAAGCATATTCGAGATTCCTTCTGATTTCCCCAGATCGTTCGGATGTCGTTAGCCCCGGGGAATTTTAATCAGAGGTGAAAAGTCGAGACCACGGCTCTCATCGAGTTAATCCACGGCGTTCCCATGATAATGTTGTACACCGGGGGACCTTCGGTTACCGAAAAATTAACGATTTTAGTGACCTCGTCCGCCAGGACCGGTAGTCTGATCGTTCCGATCGTCATAGTTGTTTCTCCCGAAAAACCAGTTAGTGGGCTCGGGATCGGTACTATCTCGGACATGTCGACTCCCATCTTTGTCAACGTATCGCGGAAAATGACGTCCACCGAACTTCCGGTATCAATTAGGATTCGGGCTACTTCGTGATCCTTCACTATGAGTTTGATCACCAGGGGATCGTTATGATGCCTGTCTATGCCTGTCGTTTCTCTTTCCTCGAATGTGATGACATCATTGGGATTTCCGCTCGGTGTGGACCAGTTTATCTGGGCTTCGGCTTTTCGTTGAAAGGCTTTTATCGCGGAAACCGTGTCTCTGTAGTATTCCGATCCTCCCATGATCATGTTTATTCGTTGGCGTGGCCCGCCGGAATCCAGGGCGTTGTTGTTTCTTCTCCCTTGCTTCTCCGGACCGCCCGGTCGGTTTTCCGGGTTGACTTGTTCTTCCTGCTCGGCCTCGGCCGTCTTCTCCTGCTCGAGGTCCTTCAAGCTGATTGAATTGCCGAGCTCTCCGGCTAAGAATTTCGCTCTGAGCTTGTCTCCTAAGATTAGGCAGTTGGCTGTGAGATGTCCGTACGTCTTATGTATTTCGCAGTAGGCTTTTTCGTCGTACGAATTTGAGTTCCTAGTCCATGTGTTTCCGTTCGTTCTTCCTCGACCTCGCCCTGCTCCTTGTCCGGCGCTGATCTGATAGTTGTGCGCTCCGCTGAAGTTTGGTCCCTCGTGGTGGATGTAGGCGCCGTTCGGGCGGTTCTTCGAATGGCTCGGCTGGCTCGGCATCGCTTAATTCTTGTTCGCCGATTTTGTTGTCCCGAAGCGTTGTTCAAGGATTCGGAACTCCTCCTCCTCGAGTATAAAATCCGATGCCCGATGCATTGCGTCTTGGATAGATTGGGGTTTGTTGCGCCCAATCTCTTTTCGGAAATCCGATTTATACCAAATGGACTTTTTAACGCTTGGAGCGCTCCTTTGTCGCTCACCTCTCCTACTTTTGACATTACTGCTTTGAAGCACGCCATGAAAGTTCTTAACGGTTCATTCGGTCCTTGAGATAATGTCCAGAGGTCGGCGTCTGACACGCCTCGGTTCATGAACATGGAGTATTGCTTCATGAACTCGATACAGAGATCTTTGAAATTGCCGATGGAATTGCGCTCGAGCCTGGAGAACCATTCGAGGGCTGGTTCTCGGAGATTCTCGACAAATAGAAGGCAGTATCCCGCATCTCGCTCGCTTTCTCTGAGGTTGGATCGTGCCATCGCCGTATGAAACGTCATGATATGTTTCTTCGGATCTGTCATTCCCTCGTAAGTTGGAAGGCGGACTTTCCCGGGGTCGGACACTCTCGCCTCCATAATGCGCGCTGTGAACGGCGTCATCTGGGCTTCCTCCAGCATTAAATCGATCTCGGGTGCTGCGCTCGTCGCCTTGTGCACCTGTGATCGAATAGCTTTCACCTCCGCATTCGCTCGAGCCAAATCGGCTCGGATTTTGTCAAGGGCGTTGCCTCGGCTCGCCGAGTTGGGTTCGGTAAAACGGCCTCGGTTTATCCTCTGGGGCTCGTCCTGATAGTGTGCCTGCTTGACCCACATGAGGTTTTCTTCCTCCTCGGCTAAGTCCTGATCTTGTTCCGAGCCGAGGTCGTCTCCCGAAGCTCCACCTCGTGGTGTCGTGATGACGGTCGCTTCGTCCGGTTGCGGAGTCATCGCATCGGCTCGCTCTTCCCCAGTTCCTGCTGCGGTCGCCGAGCCGTTGGTGGGTTCGTCTAGGGCTCCGCCGAGCTGCCGATCTCGCTCATGGACTCCTTTTCGGACCAGACGTGGTGGCTCGGTGGTGTCGGGCCTCGTGGCTGCGGGGGTTCTCTCTTCGCATAGGAGATTTCCCGAGCCTCTTGCTCGGCTGTTGTTCACTCCTGGAGTTGCGAAGTTGAGCGCTATCGGGTTGAGCCCGAGCCTTCTGTTCCTGGCAGAAGGATTCATCGCGGGGGTCAATTTGCCGATCCACTGACTTTTGGCTCGACTCTCCGTCGCGAGGTTTTCCAGAGTTTTGCCTTGCTCGGCCGTCTTATTTGCAAGCGCCATCATCATCGTTTTCATCTCGGCCAAGGACGCAGAGATTGTCTCGGGGGTTTCCGGCGCTTGCTGAGTGGTGTTGAGCGCTCCGTCTCCCGCAGGAGGATTCGCTCCGGTGCCGCCGGTGACGTTCCCCGCTGCGGTAGTGTCGTCGATGTTGGTAGTTCCGGTGGTCATCTTCTCGGATCTGGTTCGCGTCAGTTTTTGGTGTGTGAATTCTTTAATCCCCCTCCTTCTATCGCCAAATTGTGCGTGCTGGATTTCACACAACGAATATCTGTTGAGAAAAATAAAGAGGACGCAAAGATTCTAAGTCTAAAACCGAAACAAAGATCCAAAGATGGAGTTTTATTAGATTTGCTGCGATAAGCTTTTGGGTACAAGTCTTTTTGCTAGGTAAAGCGTGGATCCCCCCATCAATGAACTTAGGATGATATTTATACATATTGGCTAAGAACCTAGGTTAGGATCTCGGCAGATCTTCTCGTAGATTCTTCTCTATCTCCCCTTGGCGGCGCTCCCTTCCACGAAGCTTCGTCTTCTAGGGCTTCTTTGGTCTCGGGCTTCTTCGTGGAACTGGGCTCGGCCCACTTGTATAACGATCCATCCTGAGCTCGGCCTCGTGCTTTGTCTTGGGCTCAGACGGCTTCGTGGGCCTCCTGCTCGGGTTACCAAAGGGGGGAACATCGGTTCGGCTCGTGCACAGTTCGTGCGCATTCGCTTCGGCTCGGGTTCTGCACGATTTGTGCATACTCCATACACCGAGATGTTTTAGCTCGGCCTCGTGCGCAAAATGTGCGCCGAGGTGCTCGACTTGGCCTCATGCACAAAATGTGCACCGAAATGTTTTAGCTCGGCCTCGTGCGCAAAATGTGCGCCGAGGTGTTTGACTTGGCCTCGTACACAAACTGTGCACCGAGGTGCTTGACTTGACCTCGTGCACAAACTGTGCGCCGAGGTCTCTGGCTTCGCCTCGTACACATTTTGTGCGGTCGAGAATTGTTTCCATACTTAGCCATTTTCTTGATTGATCTCGCATGGGTGGAAACCGACCCCAACAGCTCACACACAGGGGAGATGCTGCTCTTATTGACTTCTATTTCCTTGCTGTTCTTGAGTTGTTGAAGAATCTTTGAGTTTGAATGACCCAGTCTGTGGTGCCACGTTGCCTCAGTAGCTGCACAATGACGATTAGAGTAAAAGGCAACAAACTCTTGATTCTCTAACACATAGAGTCCATTACGCCGAGGTCCCTTTGACACCACTTTCTGAGTGTTTAAGTCAATAACGCAGACCTTGTTAGCATCAAAAAACACACCGCACGGATAGTCGTCACACAATTTGGATATAGACAACAGAGATTTCTGTATATCAGGACAAACCAAGACCTCATTTAATGGAAGTGTACCTAAAGGTGATGCAAGGGTAGTGGATCTGACATGTGTAATGGGTAAATACGTTCCATCTGCAACCAGAATGGTGTTGGTGCCTTCATAAGGAATTGTAGATTGGAGCGATTTAGTGGTTGTAGTTACATGAGCAGAAGCAGCAGAATATGGATACCATTCCTTCCCTTTTTCATCTGACACACGGAGAGAGTTGAAGGCTTGAGCTGTGTCTGAACTTTGGTAGTTGTTGTCAAATCTGTTGTAACATTTCAGAGCGGTACGGCCGATCCGTCCACAAATCTGACATGTGGGACGTTCTCCTGTGTAACCCTTGGTTGTCTGATGTTGGGAAAAGCCTCTCCCTTTTGATGAGTAGCCACCTATTCCACGATTTTGTCCAAAACGCCATTGTCCTCTCTGATTCGAAACATAGTTGTGTGGTCCAGATTGTTGAGTCTGGAAAGCCACATGAGGATTTACGGTGGTGGTGTCCTCATATGATTAAAGTCTGGAGTCGAAACCTTGGACCTCAGAGATGACGTCATTGAATGTCGGCATTGGGAGCTTGGTGAGGGAGCTTTGTATGACAGTGGTAATGGAATCATATTCCCTGCCAAGACCATTGAGAAAGCCAAAGATCTTCATGGATTCATCAATGGGTTTACCTATGGAGCTCAGAGAGTTACATATGGCTTTGAAATCTCGACAGTAGACCGCAAGTGTCTTATCTTTTTTGTTAAGAAGCTGAAGATTCCGGCGAAGGGCAAACTCCCGAGCAACTGAGCTTTTGTTGAAGTTTTCTGCGAGAGAAACCCAGACGTCACGAGAGGTGGGGAGATTGTGCACGGAGCCAAGGACTTCCTCAGACAGGGTTCCAAATAGCCATGAGCGAACGAGCTGATCTGTGCAGAACCAGTATTCATGCAGCTGGTTACTTTCTTCAGTACTAACGTTGTCGGTGATGACGGTCCGTGTTGTTGTCGGAGGCGTGACACCTCCATTGACGAAGCCGATAAGCTTCTGGCTGGACAGGAGAGACTCAAACTGGGTCTTCCATAACAAGTAGTTGCTATCATTGAGCTTCAAAGTGACAGAACTTAGAACATGAATATTGCTGTGAAAAGGAAAAGGATTTAGAGGATCAGCCATTAAAGCACCTGTTAAGGTTTAGAATGGCTCTGATACCATGAGAAAGAGAGGAAACAATAATATCTTGCTTTCTTACTTAATTTTCTCAATGATTTTACAAATGAGTTTACAATCGATTTTATAGAGTTCATGGAAACATCCAGAATGATACAACTGTAAAGAGGATTAGTCACCACTCACTAATTGAAGAAAGTGGAATCTGTTTTTAAAGAGGAGTGTCTCTTTAACGTTTTCTGCAAGTACAGAGAGCTCAAGGTGCGGTTTACAGCTGGGAAGATTTGTCTTATTTTGCTGAGGTTTGCTGGGCTTTGCAACTGGGCTTGTGTCTTGAATTGGGTCACGAACAATATTCACTCTCACAGCCTACAAGCCCGAGAGACATTAGCTACATAGTCTCGCAATGTCTAGTTCACCAAAACGCGCAGTTACAACTGATGATTCTATGAGATGAGATATCATGGGATGGAAATCACCCACATAATTCTTCATCTTATCTGGCTCCTGTAAACAAACAACAAACAGTGATTCCATTATTATGCTTGTCAGCTTATATAACAACTTACATATAATGTGCTTATATAACAACTTACGTATGATGTGCTTACATAACAACTTACGTATGATGTTCTTACATAACAACTTACGTATAATGTGCTTAGATAACAACTTACGTATAATGACATGACCGCTCCACAAAGCTTGATAGCATTAATATTCTGGAGGCAATCCTCATCATAGCTCTGGCGTCTATTACCTAAACCAATCTGTATAGCAATTTCGGCAAGCTGCATGCATTGGTTTAAAAATAACTTGTTAGATCTCACAAAATCACAAAATCAAGAAATCACAAAATCAACAAAGGACAGGACAAAAACAGAGGTACCTTCGTGCCGGACATCAAGAAGGAAAGTGTATCAATTATTAATTTGGCCTTAGGAGGCTCTTTGCCGATTGCTGCACAAGCTTTCTTCAACCTTGGAACGTCGGATTCCATTATGCCATGGCCAACCCAAATTTCTCCGTCGAGGATGCGGTAGACCCTATTGTAGACTTTAAGGAATGTGGATCCAGCTCTGGGCCAAACTCGATCATCACTTCTCCGCGAATCATCATCCCTATCGATTGTTTTAAACACAATCGAGGTTTCTTCAACAACGCGTTCCAGCGTCCGAGAACAAACTTTGATCAATCCCAACCGCGGAGTCCCAGAACGATCTACTTTGAAATCAAAGAAAACAAGTAATTTGTCGCTCATGATTTTAGGGATCTGAGAAAATTAGGGTTTTTTTTTTTTTTTAGGTTTGGAAGCGGCGGAGAAGACTTAAAGAAAACATCCAACATTTGTTTGACACCATCCGAGTTAGTCTCTGATCAAAGAAACTAGAACTTAGGCAGACCAATATTAGAGCTTTTAAGAATGTCATATTTTAGTACGTAAGATGAAAAGATAGGGGGGGCATACAAAGACACAATTTCAAAATCTCTTGGAAACAACTTTGTCTACACAACATCACTTTATTTCCCTTTATCATGTGACAACAACATTTGACTACAAGGATTTCTACGTACTCGTGGAATTCACTATTTGGGAAGAAGACTAAAACAAAACTAAAACTGGTTTATCTAGAAAGTATCTGATAATAATTAAGCTCTGAAATCTTGTCAGTAGATGTGTTTAGTGTTTGTGTTTATGTTAAGTAGCTAGCAAAATCTCTTGGAAAACGGTTTCTTGCCTTGTGATTTAGCAGCAGGATAAAAGGAATTTCTAGGGCTTTGACTGGTTGTAAAGAGTTATTTGTGTTGTCATGTGATAGATAGTGAAACAAAAAAATCAAATCTTATCCTTATCATGAATACTACCTAGTGAGTGGTAAAATAGTTCAATACTTTGGCTTGAGCTCAATAAGTAATAAGAAGATGGCAATTCTTCATTTACGTAGCTACACACAAAACATCCAACATTTGTTTGACACCATCCGAGTTAAAGATATCAAAACACTTGATAAATGCCTTGAAAATTTGACTCTTAACCGGACTAGACCTGACCCGAATAGCCCAAGTCACGTAAGCAGTTCTTGCCTCTCACGCAAGTCTTGAAAAATTGGGGATTTAGGGTTACGCTTTGTCTGAGAGGCAAGAAATCCAAGACTTGCTTCTTCATAAACCCTTTTCCAGAGAAAATATAGTTAGTATACACAGTAGTACACAGAAAAAAAATCGTACAGTAGAACCTCTATAAATTAATATTCGATAAATTAATAATCAATATAAATTAATAATTTTTGTTGGTCTCGAGTCGGGCCAGTGTAAAAATTAGCAAAATTCGATAAGATAATAAAATATTAATTTTTTTGAAACCTCTTATGTAAATATATGGTCTGAATAATAAGTTAAATTAATAATTATACATCTAAGCATATATTAGTAAAATTAGTACCTTTTAACGTTCATCAAACCGAAGATATCTCTATAAATTAATAAATTAGTAATTTATCGATAAATTAATAATTATTAATTTATAGATAAATTAATCTATATATATATAATAATATTTTCTCTCTTCTCCTTCCGCCACGTCACCCGCCAGCTTAGCATGCCCAAAGAAATTGGGCCGAGATCAAATTCTCAATTGAAGCCCATTGATTTGTCAACATGCTTTTATTTTTCTCTCTTTTTAAGTGGGCCGCATGTTCTAATTTCCTCTCTTCTTAATTGGGCCGATTTGTCAACATGCTTTTATTTTCCTCTCTTTTTAAGTGGGCCGCATGTTTTTAATTTGCTCTCTTCTTAATTGGGCTGAAAGTCAATTCTTAATTTTTCAAAGAGCCCATTTGAACTAAGCCAACCTCATCCCTCAAATCATCAATTATTTTTTATTTTTGTTTAAAATTCACAACTTAACATTTATATTCAACTATAATGTTAGAAAGCAATAAATAAACTGAATTATAATTTTCGAAACAGAAAAAAAATTAACAAACAGTTATAAAACGTTATAAAAAAATAAACAATCAACAAAAATATGAGAAAATAAATAAACAAAAACCAAAAATATATATTAGTCATGAGCATATCAGAATTCATGATGGTAATTTATGGATGAGACGGAATTAGATAATTTGGTAGAAGAAAAACAACTCAATAAGAGAATCTAATAAACAAAATCATTGAAAAATAAATAAACTAAAAACAAGGATATATGTTAGTCTTGGACATTTCGGGTTTCATAACGGTAATTTATGGATATGGGATGGGAATTGATCAATTTGGAAGAGGAAAAACAATTCTCTAAGGGAATCCGATACAAATAGAACGGAAAATTGAGGTAACAAAGCGGGTTCGAGAAATTTTATTATCTAAAATCTCTTCCCAAACTCTGAATAATTTGGGTAAAGGTCAATTTTAGGACATATGTTTTGAGAAAATTCGGGAAAGTCCGAGAAATTTTGGAAAATGATATATATTTTTTAAATTTAAAATTTGTAAACGGGTCATCCGGATTTCGTCACCTAAGCGTCCTACTAAGCATTCAAATCATCAATTACTTTTCATTTAAACCTTTTAAAACACAACTAACACTTCGACTGAGCTATAATATTAGAAAACAATAAATATACAGAATTATACTTATAAAAACAGAAAAAGTAAATTATCTAACATTAAGAGACATGTATGAAGCGCTATTAGAAAATAAATAATTTACAAAAACATGGAAAAATAAATAAACCAAAAAAAGATATACGTTAGCCATGATATTTCAAGTTGCATGATGGTAATATACGGATATGGGACGTGAATGGGTAATTTGGGAAAGGAAAAACAATTCGCTAAGGGAACTCGGTAAATAACCGAAACAGAAAATTCATAAATGGGACGGGTTTGGAAAAATTCTCTTCACAAACTCTCAATAATTTGAGTAATGATCAACTTGGAGACATATTTTGTGAAAATTATAGAAAGTTCGGAAAATTTTAGAAAATAATATATAATTTAAAAATATTAAATTTTTAAACGGGTAATTGAGGTAATTTACCTCCTATTATTTCCTTTTATGTACATATTTGAATAAAATAATGATTTCGAATGGATAATATTTGAACGGAATTGGAAATAGGACAGTAAATTTTAAACGGATACAGATGAGAAAGGAAAACCCATCTCAAAAAGCTATACG
The DNA here is from genome assembly GCA_020283515.1 of Alliaria petiolata. Lineage (NCBI taxonomy): Eukaryota > Viridiplantae > Streptophyta > Magnoliopsida > Brassicales > Brassicaceae > Alliaria > Alliaria petiolata. Next base: position 450,126,422 of record JAHZTW010000001.1, on the reverse strand, counting down.
ATACAACAAATGCAATACATAAAAATGGATAAAAATAAGTGACACATTCGCGCGTAGCGCGGTTTACCAACTAGTACCTCTATAAGATAATAAAATCTTCAAGTCCAAACATTATTAATTTATAGAGGTTTTACTGTATTTATGTGAAAAGGACAATTACCAGTGAAACTAAAACCAAACCGAGAACCCAACAAAATAAACAAAGACAGCTGACCCTTTTATAAGATTTTTGCTTGGGCCTAAGTTCTAGTTTCTTTGATCGGAGAACAGTTAAACCAATCTAATTTAATCACCTCTTCTATAAGTCTTGTCCGCTTCTTTCATGAGCAACAAAGTAGCGCGGTTCATGAAAGTAAGAAAAAGATGTAATCGAGAGAAGTAAAAAAGGCAGTAGGAAGAAATAGCTATTCCAATGCCAAACATGAGACTGTGACCTTAGAGAGATGTCTAGTAGTGACCACGACTCATCTGGCATGAACTTTTTTTCTTTTGCCTCTTTCTTCCTCCTCTTTCTCTGCAATCCTCTTGTCTTGCCTTTTTTCTAGCATGTTTGGCTTTGTCCCGTGCCTGGGGGCTGAGCTTGCAGCGTCCAACTAAGTCAATGTAATACGAATTAGCTCTACCCACATAACCAGATCGTCCATGTGTTTAGCATCAGGTAGTGCAAACTTGAAAAGCAGCATCTTCCTGTGTTTGAAAGGAAGTTGGTCCGAAAAATGCATCGAGATGAAATACTTGCCCCGCTTTTCGAAAGACTTCTCACCAAAAACCTGATAAAGCACAATATCTGTGATCATGTCCCCAGCAACCTCCTCCGAATCTCTGCAGATCCCTAAGCTTCTTGTGCATCGTTTCCGCTGCCTTCTTCCTCGCCATAGCAAACTGTAAGATATGAATGAGCTTAGGGAACTTGATGATCTTATTCACATATCGGCACAAGCCTTATATACACACTTAGAGATATACACGAACTAGAGATATACATGTACACATCATTATCCATATCGTATGCTATCATTATCTAAGAATATACGAATATATCCAACGGTTCTAGAATCCTCTAGAACCTTCTCTAATACTCCCCTTCAAGTTGGAGCGTGTAAGTTGTAAACGCCCAACTTGGACAGCAAGTAATCAAAACTCGAACGCCCCAACGCCTTAGTCATAACATCGGCCAACTGTTCGGTCGTGCGAACATGCTTGGTAGATATAAGACTATCACGCACTGCATCTCGAACACTATGACAATATGATTCAATGTGTTTTGTCCTTTTGTGAAAGACAAGATTAGCCGCAATGTGCAACGCAGATTGACTGTCACAAAACATTTCCATCGGCTCTTTTTGGTACACCCCAAAATCAGCTAACAGACTCTTCATCCACTTGAGCTCACGCAACGCCTCTGCCATAGCTCTATACTCAGCCTCTGCGGATGAATGAGATACCGTATCCTGTTTCTTTGTCCTCCACGAGACTAGCGAGCCGCCCAAATGAACCACAAACGCAGAAAGAGAACGACGAGTGCGTGGACATGAAGCCCAATCGGAATCGCAATATATCTGCACGCGCGCGTAACATTATTCCTTGACCACACATACCTTTGATATAACGGACCACACGAACAACAGCTTCCCAATGTGCTTCCCGCGGCTCATGCATAACTTGGGACAAAACGTGGATCGCATAAGACAACTCAGGTATGGTTATTGTTAAATAGACCAATCGTCCAACCAGACGACGAAACTGCACCGGATCTTTGTAGAGAGGTCCCTCGTCCGCTAGCAACTTGTGGTTTTGCTCCACTGGAATAGATAAAGGCTGACAACCAAGCAAGCCCATTTCAGCCACGATATCAAGGGCATATTTGCGTTGAGAGAGAAAAATCCCCAATGGACCACGAGCAATTTCGATTCCAAGGAAATACTTCGCCTTCCCTAAATCCTTCATCTTGAAACACTCACCGAGATACAGTTTAAACTTCTGAAGCAATCTTAAATCATTGCAACAAATGATCAAATCATCAGACGTATACGAGAACGCGCAACAGAATCTCCCCTTTGATGTACGTGAACAGAGAGTAATCCGCATAAGACTGAACAAATCCAAACTGTAACAGCGCCTTGGACAACTTCGAAAACCAGCACCTTGGTGCTTGTTTTAAACCATACAAAGATTTCCGAAGCCTGCACACCTTGCGAGGGTCATTTGTCTGGAAACCCGGTGGAAATTTCATATACACTTCTTCTTCCAGGTCGCCATGAAGGAATGCGTTATGAACATCGATCTGATGAACTTCCCACCCCTTTGCAGCCGCAACTTTGAAGACTGTGCGAACCGTCGTATGCTTGACCACATGTGCGAAAGTTTCATCATAATCTTCTCCTTCTACCAGTTTATTCCCACACACAACGAGGCGGGATTTGTGTCGTTCCACCGTACCATCGGCATTGTACTTTAACTTGTAAATCCACTTACACGAAAGTGCTGTTTTACCTTCCGGAAGATCCTCTAAATCCCACGTATGAGCTACTTGCAGGGAGTCAACTTCACAAGACATTGAATCTCTCCACACTTTGTCCTTTAATGCTTCCTTATACGTTCGTGGTTCAACGCCAGCTGTTACCGCTGCTAGGAATGCACGATGATTGGCAGAAAAGGCATCATCATTGATGTAGTATTCAATGGGATAGAAGGAATTACCTTGGACCGTGCGAGGAGCCATTGATTGAGCGTGGAGAGGAACAGAGGGGGGGGGGGAGGCGATGGTGTTTATCTTGCGTACATTGAGCATTGTAAGTGACGTAATCGCGGAGCTTTACATATGCAGTTTTGTCACGTCGTCCTCTGCCTAGCAGTGGTTCTTCGGCAACCTGTTCTGTTTCAGGCTCTAATGGTGGACCGGAAACTGTCTCCTCGACGACTTGAGGACTCCCCTTTTTTTCAACATAACTAAACAGAGGATCCCCGAAATCAACATGAGCATTTGCTACAGGAACATTAGGAGGATCACCATTCGTTGTATGTGTTGTTTCGTACGGAAATTGTGTCTCATCAAAGATGACATCGCGTGACACAAAAAACTCGTTGGTTTCCAAATCGTATAATTTCCAGCCCTTCTTCCCAAACGGGTATCCGACAAACACACATCTTCTACTTCTCTTGCCGAACTTATCTTTGTCCCGCGACTTCATATGTGCAAAACACAAGCAACCAAATGTTTTGACATGTGTAAACGATGGTAATTCACCAAACAGCAACTCGTATGTGGTCTTTCCTTTCAATACACTTGAAGTGGTTCGATTGATCAAATGAGCTGCAACAAGGACACTTTTTCCCCAGAACTTGATTGGTAAATTCGACTGAAACAGCAAGGAGCATGAAACATTCAGTATATGTCTGTGTTTACGCTCCACTCTACCGTTTTGCTGCGGTGTATAAACGCATGAAGTCTGGTGTAGTATGCCGTGAGTAGTGAAGTACTTGGTCAGGCCGAGAAACTCTGTTCCGTTATCAGTACGCACGATTTTTACTTGCTTGTCGAACTGTCGACTCACCATAGCACATAACGAAGGTAACGCGGTCTTAACCTCGCTTATTTCTAGTAGCAAGTATATCCAAACGGCACGGGAATAATCCTCGACGATTGTTAGAAAATATTTGGCGCCACAAGAGGAAGAAACTCGGTATGGACCCCAAAGATCACAGTGTATAAGATTAAAACAATCCAAAGCTTTATTAGAACTCTCACAGAACACCTCACGTGTCTGTTTTGACTGAAAACAAATCTCACATCCGCCAAATTTATCGGAGGAATGCTTAACACCAGCAAGAAAAGGTAAAAAATCCAAAACACCAAAAGCAGGATGTCCTAATCGTCTATGCCACAAAGTCTTGTCTTCAGTAGCCTTAACTTTGTGTCCTCGAGCGACTGTAACATCACGATAAAGATAAACACCATCCCCTTCCTCACCGACTCCAATCAGGGTCCTCGTGAAACGGTCCTGCAACACACACAGTGTGTCAGTAAAAACAGCAAAACAACCCGTTTGCTTTAACAATTTCGCAACCGAAAGCAAAGTGCAATTAAGATTAGGCACTAATAAAACATGAGGCAGGACGATCTTGTCCGATAAGATCAAGCAACCACACTGCGTTGCATACACGCGACTTCCATCTGCAAACGACACAGGACACGGCAAGATCGTTTGCAGCTTGGTAAGGATTTTCCCATGTATCAAGAATAACTTCTCCTGTTTAAGTATTACCATTCAAGCGATCCGGCACAGGTGTTGGTTTCTGTTGTTCAATTAGCTGAGACAAAACAGCCCACTGTTCCGATGTGAATGCTTGAACAGCATTGGACCGGTACTGTTGCTGATATGATGAACTTCCTCTACCACGACCTGATGAGGAACCTCCTCTGCCTCGGGAGCTGTTGCCACGTCCACCACGATCACCTTGGTTCCCGCCTTGATTCTTTTCAAGGAACCATTCCAGAAACCCAACAATTTGCCAACAGTCCTTCTTTTCATGACCATTGCGTCCGCAATGAGAACACACAACAACTGAGCGAGCACGTGCAACCGCTGCAGTTGCAGATTGAGACTTATCGTACCGTGGAGTCTCCATTTTGACAGCCAAGAACCCGACTGCATCTTGCTTTACATCACCGCGAGACGAGTTTAACCTTCTCTCTTCTAGGACCACTTTCTGGGACACGCTATTGAGTTCCGAAAGTGGATCAAGACCGATGATATTAGTGATCACATTCCCGAACCGAGCCTCATCCAATCCCATAAGTAATTGATGAACACGTTCGTCCTCATATATAATCACAGAGAAAGTTATCTCGCCACGCACACGTCCACTTGGGAAGCGACATGTAGTTGAGAAGCTCTTCCCACCTAGACGACAACTTGTCGAAATAGTCCATCACACTCATTTCATCTTGACGACCACCGCAAGCTCTGATTTCAGCTGATTAATCCGCACACCATTACCAATCGAGAATCGTTTCAGCAGGTCGCTTCATAGCTTGTGTGCGTCTGACGTAAACGTGACGGTGGATCTGATTTTGAGAGATATCGAAGCTCGAATCCACCCAACTATCATGGAGTTGACAGTGTTCCAAGCCTCTAATTCCCTCGGTTTACCAACTGGTTGAATGAGGGTACCGTTAATGAATCCGGACTTACGCTTAGCCCGGAGAGCATTCTCCAACTCGGATGCCCATTCGGCATAATTATCACCGGTCAACTGGACCGGAGTAATTGCCGTACCTGGATTGTCGGATGGCGACAGATCATACAGTGACACCACCTTTACTTCCTCTGCGATGAGCTCCTCCTCTGTTCCTGGGTCCACTACGAAGTCAGACATGAGAAGAGACTTGTCGAAGAGAAAGAAAACAACAAACTTTGTTTACGATTTTAGGGATTTTAAAACCTTAGCTCTGATACCATGTAAGATATGAATGAGCTTAGGGAACTTGATGATCTTATTCACATATCGGCACAAGCCTTATATACACACTTAGAGATATACACGAACTAGAGATATACATGTACACATCATTATCCATATCGTATGCTATCATTATCTAAGAATATACGAATATATCCAATGGTTCTAGAATCCTCTAGAACCTTCTCTAATACAAACACCATGTGATCCATGTCTTCGTCGTTCATGTATACCTCGAAACTAATCTCATCTTTACAATTAAGGTACCACCGAGTTGAATAGCCTTGAGATCAGATCGTGTCTGCTCTTAAGCTCCATGGTCGCCAACTTCCCATGGCAATACCTACAACGCCCGCTCGCGTAGAACTTGAACACGTTGGCCGCTTCTTTCTGCAGCAACTCAGAGTCGTCTGTTCCATCCCATCCCGGCAAATCGAAGTTTTTCTCCAAAACCGAGTCTTGAAAACCGAATTTCGAGGCCCGAACCATAGCGAGATTTTCATTCTCACGTTTCCCAGTGAAGTAGTTGATTGCGTAACAAATCAAGATGGAGACGCAGACGATCACCACCACCGTCTTCGAAATAGCAGTGTCGGAGGCAGACTCTAGATCTAGAACCGTTGACTCAGACTGAGTCACGAGAGGAGGGCGGAGAGAGTGGTGAAGCTCAGTGAAATCCTCCAAAACATCGTCGCCTACGGCCATAACAAGATGATGGAGGCAGAGGAAAGCGATCAGAGCGATGGAGAAGAGAGAAAGGGGACGATTCATTTTTGGCAACTCAAACTCAACTCTGAGAAGATCTTTTGTAATTTCTTTCTTTGATTACTTTAAATTAGGGAAAATGGGTAGAAAATCTCTGATCTTTTATAAAAATATAAAACAAACCTAGACTTTTTTGTGGGTTTTTTTTTTTATATAACTCGGGTAATCCGGTTCAACGGAATACCATGAGCTCCGAGCCAGGTCGCGGGGACTTTTTCTCCCTAGCTGGTTCTCGGGTCAACGGACCATGAGATCCGACTTATCCCGGGGCCTTGGGGGAGCCAGGTAAATCCCCCTGAGGTGCTCACAACAGTTGTGATTTTGTTTCCAAGGAGAGTCGAACCCGGGTAGAGTGTTGTTCACACATTCCCAAACCTTCTCAACCACTGGACCACGACTGAGTTTACCTTTTTTGTGGGTTTTAAAACCTCGACCTTATAAAAATAGGGAAATCAGCCCCTAAGTAAAATATACGTTTAGCTAGAAGAAGACAAAATATGTACATAAATATATTCCCAAAAAAGGGATATAGAAAATTTTGTTGCCGAGTCCCATCGAACTCTAAATATCTTTGAAATTTCTCCATTTGCATTAAAATTCGACCCTTCTACTAATAAAGATGTTCACTTCTTAAAATATTAGGTGGAAACAAGGGAAGAGGTCAGAGGTCTACCCAATGCTAAATGCCGCATGATAGATCGAACCAGTTGTTGGTGATACTTTCTTCTCGGTTCCTGCTTCACCTTAATTGTTATTTGAACAAGTCAAAGTTTTGTCTTGCTCTGCGTGGGGATAGCATCTCTCTTCTGCATGTCCATTTTTCTAAAGATTCTTCTTCTATTTTAAATGGGATATGAAGTCACAACGTACTTAGAAGCATGACAACTTCTAGAAACTTGTCACAAAGTAAAATGTAAATAAATCATCATGTTTTGCATCGTCTAATATTCAACTTGTTTCGTTTGTGCTCTTTGAAAAGTGATGAACGTAGCACAATGTTAGTGCTCATGTCTCGAACGCTTCGGCCGACAAATATATAGTCGTCTCCCGTTAATGGACTGTGAAAAACACCATGACTTTCTATAGGAACATTTGGTTGGCTATGAAATGCGAGTATTGGCTGGTTATCAAATGCGGGTGTTGGCTGGCTTTGAAGTGTAGGTGTCGTCTCCACTAATGGTTTTTCACTCGGCTGATTTTTCGATGGACGACCTCGAAGCTTTTTCGGGGAAATGATAGTTGTTTCATTTGAGCAGTTTCCCTTGGTATGTCCTTTTTTAAGACAATTGCCACATGTCTAGAAAAAAAAAAAAAACATAAGAACAAATTAAAATAACATGACACGATTAAAAACCACAGCCAATCACGAATAAAACGATTAAAAACAACATAAAGACAACAACTAAAACAACAATGATGATACCATTTGAATTCCATGTTGTGTTTGTCTACCAGCAGAAGTTTCATATGCTTCGAGACGTCTTTTTGGTGTCTTCTTTCGCCCAAGTGGGTCTTTAAAAGGTGAAGGTAACATTCTTACATCTCTATGCATAGGCCAAAGCTCCATACCATTGTTAGGTTAAAAAAAATACTACATATTTTTTCTTTTTCTAGCTAAACGCTAAACGCATATTTACTTAGGGGCTGATTTCCATTTTTTTACAAGGTCAAGGTTTTAAAACCCACGAAAAGTTCAGGATTTGTTTTATGTTTTTATAAAGAGTTAGGGTTTTTCTACCCATTTTCTCTTTAAATTACTTCAAAATCAATTATTTTTCAAGTCTCCTCTGCCGCTTCCAAAACTAAAAAAACCCTAATTTCTCAGTTCTAAAATCATGAGACTTGAAAAATAATTGATTTTGAAGCAACAAAGTAATTGCTTTCTTTGATTTCAAAGTAGATCGTATTGGGATTCTGCGATTCGGAGGGATCAAAGTTTCTTCTCGGACGCTGGGGCGCATTGGTGGATACGGGTGTATACTTCAAACTAGCGATAGCGATGATTCGGCCAAAAGTGATACTCAAGTTTGGCTCAAACATGACATTCTCAACGACAGAATTTGGATTTGCCATTGGCATAATTGGATCCGACGTTCCAAGGTTGATGAAAGCCTTTAAAGAAATTGGCAAAAAGCCTCCTAATTCCAAATCTATAATTGAACACTTTACTTACGTCTTCCAACACCAAGGTATATCTCTGTTTTTGTCTTCTCCTTTGTTAACTTGTTGATTTTTAATGTTTAAAAAAAAAAACTTGTTGATTTTGTGATTTTGTAACATCTAACAAGTTCTTATGCATGCAGCTTGCCAAACTTGCTGTACAGTTTGGTTTAGGTAATAAACGCAAGAGCTATGAGGATTGCCTCCAGAACATTAATGCTATCCAGCTTTGTGGATCCGTCATGTCATTATATGTAAGTTCTTATACAAAAGTTGTGATTTATCCGAGAATCACTGTTTGTTGTTTGTTTGCGGGAGCCGGATACGGTGAAGAATTATGGGGATGATATCAGGTGTGTTCCCTAGAGTATTTCCAAAACTAAAATTGCTTTAACCAACTAAACAATTTGGAATAGAATAGAAATTGATTTACAAATCAATAGCTTTGGAGTTTACTTTTTGTAAATAATATCTTTGAAGTTAATCATTTCCTTTATTTTCTTGTTCTGGTTGAAAGATCAATTTGTTACCTACGACTACGAAAAACATTTATAAAACTAGTTTTCATCAGTAAAACAATTCTCACGGTAATATAGCAAACGTACATTATTAATGTGCATTTTCTACTCAAAGTAACAGGTAATCTTGTAAAAGATCTGAGATATATGCCCCCGCAGCTGAAAATATACAAAGACCAAAAACTACAGAAGTCATGCAGATTAAATTATTTTAGGATTATTTACTACAAAATTGAAAATTGGGAAGGGTTGAGGGTAGAGATGAATAGTGTCTTTTAGCATTTAGGAGGTTTGAACCAAAGAAAGATGTTTTAGCGTTAATCAAATGAAGAATAATCTCCCGTTTTGTTTTTCTTCTCCTACCATTTTCTCCACATTAGATAATCAAAAGAATAATCTCTCGCCGGGATTCTTCTCCTCCACCTAAACATGTAAGTTTGTTGTGTTAAGATTGTTAGAAATTGTTAGTTTTAGGATTGTGTTAGTTTCGGTTTTTTGTTTGGAATCTTAATTTAGGATTGGAAGGGCATCAGTAATGGAGAGCTCCACATGGGGTTCTACGATTAAAAAAAAAGAAACAAAAAAAATACGTGGCAGAGAGAGTGAAGGAGAGTCGGTACTTCGCAGAGAACTCCAAGAACCAGTTTTTTGCCACGTGTCACGACACGATTCGTCAATTTTTTTTTAATAATAAAAAAATTGAAAAACCCCAAAACCAGCTCTCCAATAATGATGCTCTTAGGGCATCTCCAATGGTTGCCTTCATTTATTTTCAAAAATAAGGTTCCTTCAAAAATGGAGGAAAAAATGAAGAAATTAGTTTCTCTCTAATGCACCACAAAAAAATGTGTGTTATATCATTTATTTTATATTTTTGCATTACTTATAATTGATGCAAAAATATCTTACATCACTTAGAAAAGTGACTCTGTTTGTGGTGATGCAAATAATTAACATCAGTTAGTTATCAACTGATGCAAATAATTAATATGGTATGCTTCATTTTTTTCTTCAAAACAATATTACAATATATTTAATTTAATCATTATTTACCAATAATTGTTAACAACACCCTCACTTTTAAATTTTACAACTTTGTACTCAATTATTTTACTTTTAACCATTATTCAACACAATAACAATTTTATCGAAATTAAAATTTTATAATATATATAAAAATATATTACATAACATAAACTAAAAAAATACAATAGATTTTTAAGTTGTTAGTATATGTTGTGTTAAGTTTTCATTATCTTTGATTTTAGTAGTAATTATGTTTCTTTTTTTTTATATATTATGTATTTCAAATTTTATGTTGGTTATGTTGTTGTAATTTCAATTTTATTAAATATTATTATTGCAGTTGTATTTATAAATTAATTGGATAAAATAAAAATGCATAGTTTTAAACTTTATTGGATTAAAAATTAATAGATAAGTTTGTTTGGATATAAAGTAAAAATATTTCAAAAGCTGAAGCAATATTTTGTCAAGAAAAAGTTCACCTTAAAAAAAAAAATGAAGTGCTACTGAAGCAAATTTCTTCATTTTTTTTTTCAAAATGAAGGAAAATGCGAAATTTGAAAGAATATTGGAGATGGTCTTAGAAATTGTTAGTTATAGATATGTTAGATTTAGGATTAATATGGTTGTTTGCTTTTCAATTGTTAGATTTACGATGTTATATAGATGTAGTTTTTTTAGATTTTGTATTTCTTAAAAAAATTGTAAAATTGTGAGATTTGCTAGATTTAGATTTTTTTTTTGTAATTATTAAATTTATTATTACTAAATAATATAATTTTTTAATTGTTAACATATAAATTCACATTTTAAATATTTTTTTATTAAAGTGGTCGTATAATTATTTTGTTTCCCAAGATGACCCGTCTGACATTCCCCCTTACTCCAGAGTTTCTGGTCTTTAGAGCATTATTAATGCAGGATCGACTCTTCTCTTTTTTATTTTTATTAAAAGCGTTTTTTTTAAAACGATTCTAAAAAAAAAGAAAAATAATAATAATAATTAATCAATCACGTTATGACACGTGTCAGAAAACTGGGAAGAGTCGATTTTGAGTCGTTCTGTTCTCTCTCTGCCACCTTTTTTTTTATTTTTCTTTTTTTTCCTTAAGAACAGTAGATGGTCTCTGCATTAAAGATGATCTTAGTTCCGGTCCGAGTTTTACTCCCGATTAGAGTAATGTTCTTCCGACTCAAATGGACACAAACGATAAACCAAATGTCTAATCCTATCTCCTAATTAATCTTCATCAAAACACCGAAATCTACAGAAGATAATTTTTTAAAAAACAATTTAAAATCAATAGTCAAAATATAAATCTAAAACATATTATTAAAAACTCAAATTAAAATAAAATCTGCGTATAGAATGGGTTCTCTCCTAGCTAGTAACATAGTAATACTAGAAACTGCAACTTATGAGCATCCGAATCAAACGGATTCCCTAATATTTACTTTCACAGCCTACAAGCCCGATAGATTGGAAACAAACAGCTCTAGCGAATAGCTTCAAATCTCCTTGTCCAGAGATTATAACACAGAATTTCTTACCTAGCTCGCAATGTCTAGCTCACCAAAACGCGCAGTTACATCTGCACTTACATCTATGAGATGAGAAACCATGGGATGCATATCATCCCCATAATTCTTCATCTGGTCCTGCTCCTGCAAACAAAAAACAAACAGTGATTTTCGGATCTTTTGTACCTCTTTATGCTTATATAAAGAAGTTACATATAATGTGCTTATATAACAACTTACATATAATGACATGACGGCTTCACAATGCTTGAAAGCATTAATATTCTGGAGGCAATAATCGTTATCGCTCACGCGTCCTCGATTACCTAAACCAAAGTGTACAGCAAGTTTGGCAAGCTGCATATGATGCATTTGGTTAAACAGAACTTGTTAGATGTTACAAAATCAAGAAATCACAAAATCAAGAAAGGACAAGACAAAAACAGAGGTACCTTGGTGCCGAACAACAAGAAGTAATGTGTATCAATTATAGATTTGGCCCTAGGAGGCTCTTTGCCGATTACTGCACAAGCTTTCTTCAATCTTGGAACGTCGGATTCCATTATGCCATGGCCAATCCAAATTCTTTCGTTGAGCATGTCGTAGATCATATCGTAGATTTCAAGGAATGTAAGTGCATGTTTCCGCGATTCGCTAGTTTGAAGCACACTCAAGGATCCACCAATGCGCTCCAGCGTCAGAGAACAAACTTCGATCACTCCCAACCGCAGAATCCCAGAAAGATCTACTTTGAAATCAAAGAAAGCAATTACTTCGTCACTCATGATTTTAGATCTGTGAAATTAGGGTTTTTTTTTTAAAGATTTGGAAGCGAGAGAGAGAAGAAGACTAAGAGGTGGCAATTCAATAGATAAGAACTGTTGTCTCCGATCAAAGAAACTAGAACTTATTAGGCCCAAGCCCTAACTTTATAAACCGGTAGTCTTTGTTAATATATATTGTAAACCGGTCGAAAGAATGAACAAAATCAATGCATGCAGATCATTTGGTTTGAATAAAAACTTTAGTGAAAACTGTGTTTTTTTTAAGTTATGATGTTTGACTATATTATTTAAACAAAACATTTTAGAAGAATCGCAATAAATGTGACTAAAAAAAGAAATGTATAACACCGATATTTTTTTTGCACAAAAAAAATAAAATAAATAACACCGATATTTTTTTAATTAGTTGGGTAACATTAACATTTAACATTGATGTTTGGGCAAATTTTATCAGAACTGTTATATCTTTGATAAAAATAAATGTCTATATATAATCAGTTACACTAGAGTTTACAAAATTTTATATTTGTATAATATGTATCCCTTCGGCAAATCCTCTAAAATCAAATGCCCACAAAGATTACAATATAATACATCTATTGATGAGAAATTATGTTGAGAAGCGAGGCCCGTGTTTTAATCAACCCTCGAAACAATTCTTCTAGACTTTTCTCAAACCTTTTAATCGATACTTCGAGGTCCTTAAGCTTTTTCTGAAGATCTTCATGAGGGTAAGAATCTCCGGAAATCGCTGAATCTACACTCTCTAACTCGTTCTTGACAATCTTATCGTAATCATGAGACTTCTTGTTCATGATAAGGACCAAACCCAACTTGCTCCTTATGTCGTTCCCGTTTTGTCGTCCCGACATGAACTCCAAGAACGACTTCAAGACCTAAACTGTCATCGAAACGACTCGTCTCATAGCGTGAATCACGGCCAAGAAATGAATATTACCGTCTCGATCACGATCATGATCTCTCATCACTAACCCTACATTAACGTTCTTCAAGGATCCAAGAAGCTTCTTCACTTCTTTCCTCATGTTCTTCCTAAACCTGACGTATCCCGAGAAATCGACGACATCTTTCCTTCTCCTAACACAAGATTTAAGACCAAGAACATTCTCATGAGTCTCAACCATGAGATCCCTCGAGACGTTGCATATATCCATTAGCCTCATCGACCCATCAAGCATTTCATCCATAAACTCTCCCTTCGTCTTCTTCCTCTCATCATTAAACGACAACACGTTTCGCGTTGATCCCATCTTCAGAAACTCCTCCGTACACTCGTACAGATTCTCTAACCCCGCTAAACCGGAGTTAACCGATTCGGATGACGTCATTGTCTTCGTGTTCATAGTGATGAGAAGTTTGTCCAGCGATTCCTCGATCGCTGCTGTGCTAGGATGAGATCTTGAAGGTAAGCTTACCGATCTTACATGATTCTTGATGATCCTCATCGCCATAATTTGTTATATTTTTTGTCGTTGAGCTTTGTGTTCTCTATATTGATTTTTATTCAACGAGCTCTATTTATATCTCAGGGGGTTTGTAACGAATGTTACGTCAACCAACAAAACTTCAACAATAATAAGATTTTTTATTATTTTATTTTTGTTCGATTGTTATGGGAAAATGTGTGATTCTGAGTTGTCATGTTTTTTTATGTAAATTCGGTTGTCAAATTATGCGTAATAGTTTGGCCACAGAGTTGATGAATCATCGTCTTTTGTGCTTCCGGTTTTGCCACATAATTAATCGTCATTTCGATTTTTTAGAATTAAAATAATATCAACGGTCTATAAATTGTCTGGGTAGGTGAAGAAATACAGATCTTCCTCAACCACATTATACCATGTCCTATTCTCCCAAGGTTGTCTGTTACGTTTCTCCTATAGTTTAACATAAAATGAAAATAAAGTAATATAAAGTATTTAGCCTCAACATCTTGGGTTATGACACGTAGAAGAAACTCGAATTTTTTGTTGATTGTATCCGCATTTGATCGGAAGAAAAAAAAAAAGAAACATTGCAACGTGTACTAATTTGATTTTTTTTTTTTTTCATGTGATGGGTCTGGCACAAGCTCCAGTAAATGAAATATCAGTATTGATGATATTAATAATTAGAAATCATGTTAAAGGGGAGGTGCACAGAGAGCACTTGCACCTAATGCTTTTTCCTTATTGCCGCCGTTGAACGTTTTTGTTTTTGCCAATTTTCTTAAAGTCTTTTGGTTTGGATTTTGGAAGTAATCAAAATCCTAAAACTCAGAATCATTTTGTCGCCAAGCCTTTTTATTTAACAAGTTAGTACAACTCAAAAAGTTTAGTATGTGTCCAAACTCGTTTAAAAAATATTCTCAGTAAGTGACTTTGAAATCGTAAATTAAAACTTATCTAATTATCATAAACTGACACGTTTTTATTTTTAGTTTGTTCAGAGGTTTTTATAATAAAATGATGTTCAAATTTTTTCTTAGTTTCTCCATGTTATCGAATCATAATTTTAGTTTTTTAAGAACTTTTTTTGTTTATTTGACATCTAGTAGTTCAATTGTTATAAAACATTTCATTGTCATTTATGAGTGTTACTTGTCTAATTAAAGTCCCCGGCATTACGTACACGTGTAAAAGCCGCGCAATTTTGTTTCAAAGTTTTTGTAGATCTTATTCGCAGTCACCAATTATTGCATGCATCCAAAAGAAATTTCAATCATGTTACGTACATTGTATTTGTATGAGGTATAGATCTCCACAACATTCTTTTCTAACGGTATTTTCTTGTGGCGCCATGTCAGGTTTGTTCCCTAGAGTATTTCCAAAACTAAAATTGCTTACAAGCTGTCAAATGAATCCTATATAGTTGCTGCCAAAGTTACTGAAATTGCCTCGGATCTTAGTATTATGGTCATGCGCCCAACACGATACTCAAATCTACTCAAGTTAACACTACAGCTCCGTCTTCAGCCATCCAGATATCTCTTTCTAATGCTATTGTTGATACAACTAATGAATTTATCTCGGTTGATCCAAATACTATTGCCAATGCCGACGATCTCATTTCGCTAGCTGCAATCTCGATTCTTAAGAACACATGTGTGTGTTTATGGCACATCAAACCGCTCCTGCAATTATATGCATCAATGAAACTATTAAGTCTCTCATTTTGGAGTATGCCCATAATTTATCAGTCACCGCTACTTTTATTGCTTAAGGAAACTCTATGGTCCAAAAGGAAAGTAGTAGAATAGCTGAGCCCGATTTTAATTCTAATAAGGTTGTCTCATTAATCTTTCCGGAAGAAGAGGATTTAGCGGATTTAGATAAAGAGATGGATTCTGTCTGATGCATCTTTATCTCCAAAGATGAATCAGACAGAGTCAACGGATAAGTCTTTTGCATTTAGCTGTTGAACCAAAGACAGATATGTTTTTAGCGTTAATCATAATTAAGAAGAATAATACCTTTTTGTTTTTNCCAAAGATGAATCAGACAGAGTCAACGGATAAGTCTTTTGCATTTAGCTGTTGAACCAAAGACAGATATGTTTTTAGCGTTAATCATAATTAAGAAGAATAATACCTTTTTGTTTTTCTTCTCCTACGATTTTCTCCACATTAATTAAAATAATATGTAGGTGAGAAGAGTGCACGTTGGTATAAACCACCAAGTAAAGAATTTAAAACCCTATCAAAAAAAAAAAGTAGAGAATTTAAAAAGAGAAAACAATATGCTAACAAAGATAATAAAGGTTACGGCGATACGGTATAGTCGTGGACTTTTGTAAAGGTTCTTCTTCCTTTTTCTCCTTTCTCTACTTTGTTTATTAGCTAATTCTAAAAAGACTAGATTAAGCTCTTGCTTAACTCTCTTTCTTCTCTCAAACTGTATGACTTTTATGTCATGGCTTGTATGGTTATTCTTTTTTAATAGAAAGCCTTTTTTAAAAAACTGGTATAATCAACAAAAATTTAGGTTTTTTATTTATTTATATTTGTTATTCTTTTGGCTAAAATGAGAAATTTGATTACTCTCTATGTTTATTTTTAATTGTCGTTTTAGGTTGTTTCACACAGATTAAAAAAACAACTACTTTCTCTGTTTTACCCTTTAATTAATATTCAATTTTGTTTGATATGAGTCATTAATAATTTAATAAGCTAAAAAAAGTAAAGATAAAATTGGAAAACCTATCATAAATCTGTATTTAAAACCAAAAAGGACAATTATTTAAAAAAAAAAAAATTTAAAACGACAATTAAAACAAAACGGAGGGAGTAGATTATAATCTCGTTTCTCGTTTTAAAACAAATTAATGCTCCTTTTATTTTTGTAGGGTCTCAACGTATCGAGATTATATAAAAAAACCATACCGGGATTAGACCATTACTAACGGTGAGGTTCTAAAAAAGAGATTCTTAACTTAAATTTAATAATATTTTAATATAATTGAATTATCTAATTAAATTTTATTTTATTTTTAAAAAGTAAACCAATCAGATGATGCCAAGTGGTTAGAGACAGGTTCTAACAGATTCTAGAACCTCTTAAATAAGAACCAGTTCTTGTATCTCTCTCCTCCTTTTTAATTTTTTTTTATTTTTTTTATTCTTTACAACCTGTTTTAAATAAGGTATCTTTGCAAATAGGGTACTTTTAACTTTTAATTTGCTAGATGGGTACACTCAACTTTTAATTAGGAAAATGGGTGAGAGAGAAAGTGAGACAGAGATTCTGTACAATTTAGCCTTGTGTCTTAGAGAGATATAGAGATAACAATTGTGAGAGAGGTAGAGAGAGAGAAAAAGTGCGTGCTTTCTGTGGGGTCCAATGTGAGACAAAGAGAAAAAGTAAAATTAAAGAGAAAAAACGTGTGAGGGGAGAGAAAAAAGAGAATTAAAAAATAAAAAAATTATATTTTCCTCTTCCTTACTTTTTATTATTTTGTTTCCCCTTCAATTTTATGATTCATATATCTTTTTATACAAAATGAATTATTTGATGATATATGAACAAAAAAATAGTTTTTTTCCTGCACATGTCGAATTTTAAATTTTTAAAAACGGATAATTTTAACATTATTTGTGTATAACTCACTTTTACAATATATATTGTACACCACAAAAATACGGTTTACATACGCCAAAATGTGAAATATTTTGTATGACACTAATATATGGTGCTTAAATATGAACTATCACGTTTTTAAAAAAATATTGTACTTTGTCTCGTGTACATCTCATATACGCCATCGTGTGCATTGTAGTTTAAATATGAACTATCACATTTAAAAAAAACTATCCTTATAACTCATTCTTAAACCTCAATCTATAAACCCTAAACCCTAAACCCTAAACCCTAAACTCTAAACCTTAAACCCTAAACTCTAAACCCCAAACCCTAAACTCTAAAACCCAAACCCTAAACCCTAAACCTTAAACCCTAAACTCTAAACCCTAAACGTTGAACCCACACTATAAAACTATAAACTGAACCCTAAAGTCCAAAACTATATGTTGAACCCTAAACTTTAGTATATCACTAAATGGATTCTCCGTGTGCAAATATTCATATAGAAAGTTAAACAAGTGTGCAAAACATACTTAACATCGCATATCTATTAAAATAATTATTTTGAAAAAATTCAAATTTTAAATTTCAATATTTGTTGTGTATAATGTAATTGAAACTCTAAACCTTACTCTAAAATTATATTCCCTTTTAAAATCTTAGACGAGATCGTTCCCCTCATAATCAAATATTAGGTCAAATAAATAATATAATTCTTAAATGTTTTAAAACTAAACCTAAAACTAGGCCCTAAATCCTAAACTATAAATTATAAAACGCAATACTAAGACGTAAATTTTAAAATTAAAACTCTAAACCAAATTTTAAAGCTAAACATTAACTTGAAATCATAAATATAATATTTGGATCTATATTTGAACTTACAAATAGATCATTTAATAAAGTCTCAATTTATGGCTGAATATCTTTTGTTGGAAAAGTTTTATATTGCAACTGAATTAAGGTCATAAATCTCTAAATCAAAAATATTTCAAATCTACAAATAAGATATCAATTACATGGCTATTAATCGTATAAATATTTTCAAATCTTGCTATTCATATATAGGATTACTAAATATTTATTCAAATGAAACAATTTCTTCCTCNTCAAATCTACAAATAAGATATCAATTACATGGCTATTAATCGTATAAATATTTTCAAATCTTGCTATTCATATATAGGATTACTAAATATTTATTCAAATGAAACAATTTTTTCCTCCAATTAAATTAAATCATCATGCCATAATTCACTAAATATTAAAATCAAAACAGTCAAAACATGGTAGATTTTACTTTTAAAAATCCAAATTTTAATCTATTAAAATACTATCTTTGTGTGGATGCGCAGACAGACAACCTAGTTATTATAATATTAAGACAAATATGAATTGTCGCACTTTTAAAAAAAGACTTTTACATTGTCTTGTGTACACCTCCCTTGTACACCATCATGCACGTCTCTATTATACATCTTTCTTATACACCATCGTGAAGATCTCTTTTGTACACCATCGTGTAAATCTCTCTTGTACACATATCTTGTACACCATCATGTACACCTCTCTTGTACACCATCGTGTACACCATCGAGTACACCTCTCTTATACACCATCGAGTACACCTCTCTTATACACCATCGAGTACACCTCTCTTGTAGTACAATTTCGTGTACACGTGTGTACCTCTGTTGTACACCATCGTGTACACCTATCTTGTATACGATCGTGGATAAACTTCTTGTACACTATTGCGTACTCCTCTCTTGTACACCCCTCTTGTACACCATAGCGTACACTTCTCTTGTACACCTATCTTGTAAAACATCGCGTACACCTCTTTTGTACACCATCGTGTACACCTCTCTTGGTGTGGTGTACATCTCTCTTGTACACCATCGTGTAGACCTTTCTTGTACACCATCGTGTACACCTCTCTTTGTGTGGTGTACATCTCTCTTGTACACCATCGTGTACACCTTTTTTGTACACCGTCGTGTACCCCTCTTGTACACCATCGTGTACCCCTCTTGTACACCATCGTGTACATCTCTCTTGTATACCATCGTATACAGCTCTCTTGTACATGTACTAATAAGTGCATCTTTGATGCAGTCATCAATTCTCATTCTCCTGAGAGTTCACAATTCTCATCGTGTACACCTCTTTTGTACACCATATTGTACATTTTTCTACATTCACAACCACTAATAAAGCAATTTATAAAATATTAATGGTTAAAGACAATAAAAAAATAAAACACACTCTAGTAATTTGCATATGTTGAACTTCTGATTTTGGGAAATAAGCAACGATATCAAAATTCATGGTAAGATTGCATTGTAGATTCTCAAACTCATGGTAACACAGCAAAGCAAAGATAATTTTCATGAAAAATAAACACAAATTTTGCTGAAAATTTAATACGAAATACATAAGCTAAGAACAATTCTTCAAATGCCAAAAATAGATCAAAAATTTCATACAAAATGAGAAAAATGTTTCTTATGAAATTTTCTAACCGTAAGGATATTAAGATTGCAGAGAGAAGCTTCGATATTTCAGTGAGATGCAATGAACTACATAAAATAAAGTTTGAAAATTCTGATTTTAAAAAGAGTTACAACGAACTAAAGAAGATAAACCTTTCAGATTTAACTTGATCTGGAAAAAGTTGTTTTATGGGTCATATAACAATTAAAAAAAGATAGAGTTGATTTAGTTAATTTTTATTTTGTGATTTGAAGTTATTGTTCTTAAAAAAAAGATATTTTAGTTGATTTATTTGTTATTGTTCTTATCTTTTAGTTATTTTTATTTTTATTTTTATTTTTATTTTTATTTTTTGATTTTAAGTTAACTTATTTGTAAGTTATTTTAAGTTGTTATTGTTAATTTATTGTTATTTTTTATTTCTTATTGTTAATTTTTATTATTGTTATTTTCTGATTTTAAGTTGTTATTGTTAATTTTTTTAAAGTTGTTATTGTTAATTTTATTAATATTTTAAGTATTTAGGTTAATTTTGATTTTTATGTTGTTATTGTTATTTTGATTTAAAGTTATTTTAATTAATTTTTATTTTCTGATTGTAAGTTATTATTTTAAAAGGTAAATAACATATTGTGTTTTATAGTTATGAGTTGTACCAAAAAAAACAAAAAAAAAAGAGAAGAGAGAAGAAAGGAGAAAAAGTAAGATTCCATTATTATTATATTTAAATGGCATTGACGTAAATAACTAAAATTGGGAAGGGTTCAAATGGATCTGAAATAATATTTTACCCACTTCTATAATAAAAATATAAGAGTACCCACTTTGTAAATTATAAAGTCAAAATGTACTCATACACCAAGTTTTTCATTTTTTTTTTATAACTCGGGTGATCCAGTTCAACGGGGAGTCACGTGGAATGCCGTTAACACATTCCCAATTCTAAACCCTAAAACCTAAACCCTAAAATCTTAAATCCTAAACCCTAAACCCTAAACCCTAAACCCTCAACCCTAAATCATAAACCCTAAACCCTAAACCCTAAACCCTAAACCCTAAACCCTTAACCCTAAACCCTTAACCCTCAACCCTAAACCCTAAAACCCTAAACCCTCAACCCTAAATCCTAAACCCTAAAACCCTAAATCCTAAACACTAAACCCTAAACCCTAAACCATAAACTTGTAATCCTAAACCCTAAACCCTAAACCATAAACCGTAAACCCTTAACCCTAAATCCTAAACCCTAAACCTCTTCTCTTGTACACCATTGTGTACATGTCTCTTGTACCTATCGTGTACACTTCTCTTGTACCTATTTTGTACACTTCTTTTGTACACTATCGTTTACACTTCTCTTGTACAACATCGTGTACATCTCTTGTACACCTTTCTTCTCTTGTACGCCATCCTTGTACACCATCGTGTACACCTCTATTCTCTTGTACATCATTGTGTACACGTCTCTTGTACCCATCGTGTACACTTCTTTTGTACACTGTCGTGTACACCTCTCTTGTAAACCTATTTTCTCTTGTACACCATCGTGTACATCTCTTGTACACCTCTTTTCTCTTTTACACCATCGTGTACACCTCTCTTGTACACCTCTCTTGTACACCTCTTTTCTCTTCTACACCATCGTGTACACCTCTGTTGTACACCATCGTGTACACCTCTGTTGTACACCATCGTGTACACATCTCTTGTCCACCTCTCTTCTCTTGTACGCCATCCTTGTACCATCGTGTACACCTCTCTTCTCTTGTACGCCATCCTTGTACACCATCGTGTACACTTCTCTTGCACACCATCGTGTACACTTCTCTTGCACACCATCGTGTACACTTCTCTTGCACACCATTGTGTACACCTCTCTTGTACACCATCGTGTACACCTCTCTTTTACACCTCGCTTCTCTTGTACACCATTGTGCATGTATACTTATTTTGTACTCATCGTATACACCTCTCATGTACACCACTCTTGTACCCTTCGTATATACCGCTCATGATGTCAACCCTTAATACTTTTTTGGGTTTTATCCAAAAAAAATTTTAAAATTAGATTTTCTTAGGGCTTGGTTGGTTCTCCCGCTAATTTTTGCAAACGCAGCTTTTGCGGGTGGTAGCGGTTGTTGGCGTTTGACGACAATCACGCAAAATGTTTTCTACCGCTTCGTACCGTATTTTGTCCCTGAAAATCAAAAGCTCCTTCCAGGTAGTGTTTGCGGTTGCATGCGATTGATTGCAGGTGGATAATAAAAATAAATAAAAATTTAAAAAACACAAAATTTATTTAAAATCTTAAACCCTAAACATGAAATCTTAAACCTTAAACCTGAAATCTTAAACTGTATCCTAATCCCTACAAACAGAAGATAACTTTTGCTTCACCCCAAAAAATATATTTTTCAGTGATGCCTCCGTGAATATTCTCCCTATGTAATAGGGTGTTGAAATACCACAACTGACTTAACTACATACCAAAAAACAATCATATATTGTGAAAGAAAAATGAAATATTACTAAGTTAACAAATTACAAAAAAAAACCGCTCATGATGTCAACCCTTAATACTTTTTTGGGTTTTATCCAATTTTTTTTTAAAAAATTAGATTTTCTTAGGGCTTGTTGGTTCTCCCGCTAATTTTCGCAAACGCAGCTTTTGTGGGTGGTAGCGGTTGTTGGCGTTTGACAACAATCACGCAAAATGTTTTCTACCGCTTCGTACCGTATTTTGTCCCTCAAAATCAAAAGCTCCTTCGAGGTAGCGTTTTCGGTTGCATGCGATTGATTGCAGGTGGATAATAAAAATAAATAAAAATTTAGAAAACACAAAATTTATTTAAAATCTTAAACCCTAAACATGAAATCTTAAACCTTAAACCTGAAATCTTAAACTGTAAAATTAAATCCTAATCCCTACAAACAGAAGATAACTTTTACTTCACTCCAAAAACTATATTTTTCAGTGATGCCTCCGTGAATATTCTCCCTATGTAATAGGGTGTTGAAATGCCACAACTGACTTAGCTGCATACCAAAAAACAATCATATATTGTGAAAGAAAAATGAAATACTATTAAGTTAACAAATTACAAAAAAAAAACTGCTCATGATGTCAACCCTTAATACTTTTTTGGGTTTTATCCAATTTTTTTTAAAAATTAGATTTTCTTAGGGCTTGTTGGTTATCCCTCTAATTTTCGCAAACGCAGCTTTTGCGGGTGGTAGCGGTTGTTGGCGTTTGACAACAATCACGCAAAATATTTTATACCGCTTTGTACCGTATTTTGTCAATCAAAATCAAAAGCTCTTTCCAGATAGCGTTTGCGGTTGCATGCGATTGATTGCAGGTGGATAATAAAAATAAATAAAAATTTAAAAAACACAAAATTTATTTAATATCGTAAACCCTAAACAGGAAATCTTAAACCTTAAACCTGAAATCTTAAACTGTAAAATTAAATCCTAATCCCTACAAGCAGAAGATAACTTTTGCTTCACTCCAAAAACTATATTTTTCAGTGATGCCTCCGTGAATATTCTCCCTATGTAATAGGGTGTTGAAATGCCACAACTGACTTAGCTGTATACCAAAAAACAATCATATATTGTGAAAGAAAAATGAATTACTATTAAGTTAACAAATTACAAAAAAACAATTCTCATGTTCATGTTAGGCTATTAATGTTTGAGTGAAAATTAAAATAAAAAATAATAATCTTGTTTAAAAATAAAATTCAGAAAGTACATGTAACAAAAAAATTACCAAAAAATTATAAAAATTTTGTGAGTGTTGTTTTTTGTTATTTTCAAATGAGAATAAAAGAACAGGAAAATCTGAGTTTATATTTGAGAAATTATAAAAAGTAGATATATTTAATAAAATAGGAAAATTAGATGTAAGTTAATGTAGGTGAAATTATATGATTATTTACAAAACTAACAAAAAATAATAATAAAGTAGTCGATGATTTTAAGTGAAATTTTAAAAATATGGATTTTGGTTTTAAAATTGACTTGTACATTAAGTTTTTAATGAATTTTAAATTACTAAATAACAACTCATAAAATTATATAAATAATAATAAAAATATGAAGAAAAATAATTTACCTTTGAACAATCAAGTTAATTTTATTTATAATTTTAATAAAAAAATTTATAATTTTTTTATTATATTTTAGATGCAAAACAATTTATTTTTATTAAAATCATCGACTGCTTAAAATCTTTCACTTAAAAAAAGATTTTCATGTTTACTTAAAATCATTGACTACTTAAAATCTTCACTTAAGAAAAAAAAAATTAATGTTCATGTTAAGCCATTAATGTTCATGTTAGGCTATTAATTTCACTTAAAATCATCGAATAAATTAGAAGAAAGGACAAGAGAGAGAGAGGAAGAAGCAAAATAATTAAAAAAATAATTAAAATAGAAGAGAGAGTTAATGGAGGAAAAGAATGATAAAAGAAGATAATAAAAATAATTGATAATGGCATAATTGTTAATATTAGAATTGGTTAAGGGTTAGAAAGTTGTTGCATGTGTGGAGAGAGAGAGAAGTACCTTATTTGCAAATAAAAAGATGGGTGTATCCATTCTCCCAATTACAAAGTCAGAAAGTACCATATTGCCAAATTTCTCTTTTAAATACCTCCATTGGAGGTGCTCTTAGACCATAGTTCTGGTGGAGTGTTGGGACCGAACCAAACAAGGGTTTAGTTGAAACTGCACTTTGTGATTTTTGCAGTTTCTACTTGATTTTTCTCGACTTAAAGTTGCAAGTCTAGATAAATAAAATATCAAGATTTTTGGTATAAAAAATATCAAAAATCGAATACTTTTGCAGCTGGTATCAGGACACAAATACTAAACTTGCTAGAAAGATTATGACTCGTAGAGTACGGTTAATCAAACTTAATGGTTCCATTCATTTGTTTGGCTTAGACATTGTATGAGCTAGAATAAGAACAGAGTATAAATTCGTTTTGGATATTTGATATAAGAAGATATATAGTTAGAAGATCTCTACAATATGTGGGTGTTTAAACAAAAGCTACATCTCTTTTGTACTGATGCAGACTTCATGATCATGCTCAGCTCATCGTTGAATGCTTCGACACTCATACTAAGCAAGTCTAATCTCTTGAGCATCCAAAAAGACCCTTTTGATGAGGATCTTTGCACCATGGTCAGTTAATCTGTGTTTAATTAATTATCTATCTGTGGTCACGAATCCAGCAATGTCAAGCTTCATGATTATTCTTAATATATTGTCTCCATTGTTCTCTTCTTCATCTCTGGCGTAAAAAAAAATATGTTTGTTGTATTAGAACAAAACATGACAGCTCGTAGAAAGTTAATTATACTTAAGTGTCTTAGTGATATATGATGATCTAGTCAAATAAAAAGCTAGGCTATTAATTGTAAATTGAAAAATCTATGCGTTTACAATAAAGGTAGAAGAATCTTGCATTCTTGGACCTCGTGGTACGAATATTTCTTCCTCATGTGTCTATTTTTCCGTAGTGTTCTATTGTTTAATGGGGGGAGACAAGGAAATAAATGTTGCAGCAATATACAACTATAATTAATATATGTATGAGACATGACAGAAGAGATATAAATAAACAAAAGAGTTTATTCACCAGATTATAGAGAGGCATGGTATATATATAAGAGCAATACCAGAATGTTTCACGTCTTTTGAGTTATTTATTTTGTGATCGTTTATTTCATAAAAGACCGCATTATTTCATATGAAATAATGCATAGTCATAGAGAAAATGCATAGTCATAGGCAGATTTTTTAAATGTAGTAAACCAAAATTTATCGACTTATATTATTGTCGGGATTTTAGATTGTTTAAAGGTAGTCTTTGAATGATTCCATAGTTGAAGCTGAGGTACCCTCTATGACTATGCATTTTCTCAAAACATCTTATTCCATTTAAATTTCAGTTTTTTGTGTTATTCCTTTTTTTTTATATAAACTGATAACATTCACTTTTCATGGAATTTAATTTCTCGGTTAAAAGTGGAAAGACAAAAAAAAACAAATTTTTTTTAGGTAAAATTTTTTGATAATTTATAAGATCAAACTCAATATTGTTTTTATTTAGTCAGTTTAATTGTTTAGCATGTTACTTATTTTGTTGAATACGTTATTTTTGCATGTTAAATATTTCTAAAATAATATTTTGACACGTTATTTATTTTTGCTAATAACTTAATTAACAGTTTTTAGTATTTATTTTCGAAATCTAAGAAACACATATAAACTTTTGCAAAAAAAAAAACTATATGATACATTATAGTGTTGACTTTTATCTTTCTTATCATGTTGGATTTTAAATACATGTTTTCCCATGCACGTTGACCAAACAAAAACACATGCTATACAATTATTTTGAAGTTTTATTAAATTTTATCATTCGACATCAAATTATGAAATATTTTAAATTCTAATTTTTTAAATAGTGATATTTTCGAATAAATATAACTAAATGAAAGAGACTATTTGGGGCTCCTAAAGCTAGCCACATCATCATTTTTAAACCATTCTCTCCTTCTGCCACATCAGCATTTATAAAATTCTTCTTTGATTTCTAGCAAATTCTCTTAGACATGAACTAACAAATTAAAATTAAAAATCAATATAACTTAAATAAAAACCAAATATTTATAATAATAAAAACTCCACAAACTCGCCACGTCACCAAACATAATATGTTTTTAGTGTTAAAAAGCTCTTATGAAAATAATCTAATATATATTATTAATCTAATTATAAACGGCTCATTAAAACGTATGTGTAATGTAAGAAAAAAAATTAAATTAAATTATATGACAAACGCAAAGGAAGCTTCTGTGTCTTCTAAGTTCTAAGAAACACCACATTATTTCTTCTTTTTTGTGAATCAGTACTAACTAACTAATGATGATAATAATCTATTAGTATATATTTTTTTTTGGGGGGTTGCTAATAAAAGAAAAAAAAACTACACGAACACCATCACAATAAAAAGGAACAAAAATTAATTAGAACAATGAGATGCTTGATAAGTTATTTACTTTTTTAAAATGAAAAACTGTTTTGAATTAAAGAAAGAGAAAACTTATATGTGAAGTTTGGGGGTGCGAATTAAATAAAAACACTACACGAACAATTAAAAGGAAACAAAAACTATTGTGAGCTTCTAAAGCTATCCACATAAGCAAAAAAAAAAACCTACAAACTCCCCACGTGAGCAAACCTAATATGTTTTTTTTTTGTTTTGTTAAAAATCTCTTTTGAAAATATTTTAATATATATTATTAATCTAATTATAAAAAGTTCATTAAAACATATGTGTAATGTAAGAAAAGTGTCTAAATTTTATTATATGCCAAATGCAAAGGAAGTTTTTACGCCTTCTAATTTCTAAAAAAATCTACATACTTCTTCTTTCTGTAAATCAATATTACCTACCTAATGATAATAATAATCAATTAGTATATATAATTTTTTTTTATTTGTAGTTGCTAATGAAAAAAAAGACACTACACGATTAGAATAAAAGGGAACAAAAACTAATTAGAACAATGAGCTGCTTGAGTTGGCGATCATATATTTGATAAATTATATTGTTTTTAATTTAAAAGAAAAAAATATTTTCTATTAAAAAAACATATTTGTGAAGTGTGGGGCTACTAATGAAAGAAAACAAACATACTACACGAACTCGATCAGATTAAAAGGAGCCAAAAATTAATTAGAACAATGAGGTGTTTGAGTTGGTGATCATATGTTTGATAATTTGTTTCGTTTTCAATTTAAAATGATAAATTATTTCGACTAAAGGAAAAAAAAACTTATATGTGGAGTTTGGAGGTGCTAATGGAAAAAAACATTACACAAACACTATCTGAATAAAAGGAAACAAAAATTAATTAGAACAGAAGGTGCCTTAGTTAGCGATCATATATTTGATAAGTTATTTCGTTTTCAATTAAAATAAAAAAAATTGTTTTCGGTTAACGAAAGAGAAAACTTATATGTGATGTTTGAGCTTGCTAATGAAAGAAAAAAACGATCACGATCGGAATAAAAGGAATCAAAAATTAATTAAAACAATGAGGTACTTGTGTTGACAATCATATGTTTGATAAGTTATTTCGTTCTCAATTTAAAATAAAAATTATTTTCGATTATAGAAAGAGAAAACATATTTGTGAAGTCTGGGGCCGCTAATGAAAGAAATCAAATACTACACGAACTCGATCAGATCAAAAGGAACCAAAAATTAATTAGAACAATGAAGTGTTTGAGTTGACGATTTTGATAAATTATTTCGTTTTCAATTTAAAATAAAAAATTGTTTTCGATTGAAGAAATAGAAAACTTGAGGTATTTGAGTTGGCGATCATAAGTTTGATAAGTTATTTCGTTTTCAATTTAAAATGAAAATTTGTTCTTGATTAGAGAAAGAGAAAAATTATATGTGGCGTTTGGGGCTGCTAATGAAAAAAAAGAACACTACATGAACACTATAAGAATAAAAGAAAATAAAAATTAATTAGAACAATGATGTGCTTGAGTTGGCGATTATATGTTTGGTAAGTTATTTTATTTTGAATTTAAAATGAAAATTTGTTTTCGATTAAAGAAAAAGAAAACTTAAAGTTTATGAGTTCAACCATATACCGAATTGAGTTAAAACAAAAATAATTTTAATAATATTTTGAAAGTTGTGAACAACAATAAGTTTCAATACGTATTTCAAGTTTTAGTTCAAAATCCAATGAGGTGCTTGAGTTGATGATCATATGTTTGATAAGTTCTTTCGCTTTCAATTTAAAATGAAAAATTGTTTTTTAGTAAAGAAATATAAAACTTATAGTTGTTGAGTTCAATCATATACCGAATTCAGTTAAAATAAAAATAATTTCAATAATATTTTAAAAGTTGGTGAACAACTATATGTTTCGATACACATTTTAAGTTTTAGCTTAAAAATTAATTTTGACATATTCACTTTGCAAAACTTCTTAGTTAAATCACAATATATTCTTTTGACATATTAAAATATTCAAGATGTATACATTCACATAAAAATTATATTGTAAATAAAATATTATATTTAAAATATCAAATTAAAGTTAAAAATTATATAACTTAAATAATAACCTAATGTTAATAAAAATAATCCGCGGCGCGAAAAACCCGTAGTATGTAACAAAAAGTTTCATATTCTTGTGATTGTTTGCTTTTATAAACTCTTTGGTCAGTTGCAAAATTCTTGAGCTTTATTTTTTTTCCTTGGAGCTCTAAGAATCTCTAAAACATTTACTGAAACTAGAAGTTACAGTATAGCTCTATCAACTGAGTGTATAATTTGAGAAACAGGTTACTCAATCCAAAATCCAAAAATCAAAAATCAAAAGCCAAAAACTAAAATCCAAAATCCATTCAAACATTCATGGCCATAGTAATGTCTGGAGAACCACATCCTCCAACCGCAACCTCTGAAGCTAATGCTCAAGAACATTGAGGGACTTAAAGGAGTTGGCGTAGTCCGCATTCTCTTATACCATACGTCCAGTCGTCGTCGACTTTGAACTCCAAAACAAACTCACTAGAAGTCAGCTTCAGCTCAAACTCGAATATGTACAGATGGTCCACTAGCACTAGCCCTTCCATATAGTGGCTCGGTGTGTAGGTAAAAGTGTGGTAATCTTTTCCGTACATGCTGCCAGAATAAACATTTGTTCGCCAAGGATTGCCATAATCCTTAACTAGCGAGATGCAAGCTTTAAACCTCAAAGATGTTGGAAGATACCTCTGGTTCAACTTCACCCAACTGGAAGATGAGGTCTCTCGCTTCTTTATTCAGTTTGAAGCAATTAGCGAAGTTGAGAACACTCTCTGGATTGTGAAAGAAGCAATCTAGTTATACTAAATGAAAGGGACTATTTGGGGCTCCTTAAGCTATCCACATCAGCCAAAATAAAACTCTCTAAAACTTTGCCACATCAGCATAATTCAGCTTTCTACTAAACGCCCTCTTCAGATTATCCATGTTAGTGAAGTGATTCTACATCATTATACGCACAAAGCCCAAAAACCTCAACGATTTCTTTGAAAAAATGAATCGTTCTGGCTTCCTTCTGTTGTAAATTATTCTCCAATTCTTGATAGTTTTTTCCTCCCCTTTCGCTAGCTCATTCAAACAATCTCCCACCTGATAATCCCTACCAAAATATCTCATGTATAGGGTTTCCACTTCCCAGCGGAGTACAAGAGTCCTAAACGTCTTAGAGTAGAAGATAAAATATCTAAATGGAAGAAGCAGTAGATACGAAACAAGCAATCGCAGGGAAACACTTAGAAAGAGATCGAGATCGTGAAGAGAAATAAGAGCTGAAAACGAGAAAAGAGAGGCATCCGAAATCAGAATTGGTGTATATGATTGTATATGTTTCTAATAGTAGAGATTCTGTAGTCAATGCAATGCAAGGGCTTCGAACGTATGATTTTTTCTTTGATTAATGACGTTTTGATCTGCCTTCTATGTGAATCGCTAAAAGGTATATTCTTCTCATTAATTAGGCTTTTTGTACAATTTCTATAATTTCAGTTTTCCTTAAAGGTTACCGCTAAACACGATCAACAAAATGTGTGTATGCCAATTTGAGTGTTGTCGTAAGCGGAAGCAGACACCGTTCCAAGGAACTTCCAACCGTACGTGAGCAAGATCTGGCCTTGTCAGATATTCAACGACCAAGTTGGTCTGTATTGTAAATTTGTAATCCAAGAGAGGAAGGGAGCGAGCGACAAAAATGATATCTCTATGAATTATGATCTGAGAATGTTGCTAATCAATTGTTGTTGTTGCTGTTATGGAGTTGTGTGCATGTAATAATTATCTTCGACTCAGGGTGTTCGAGGTCGTGCCATGAATATTATTCCATGAAACTATCTTCAAATTATACCATCAATTAGTCAACCTCATTTGTTATATATGTCGTGGTCTTAATACTGTATTTCAGGCTTTTAGAATGAAGGAGACGACAGTAATTTCTTTCTTATACGGACCATCACCAGGTTGTTGCTAAAACGTTGGCTGCACTAGCATTGAATAATTAGGTTATAGTCAATTTGATTCATGACAAGTTTTATTTCTGATTTGTTTTCTTTTAAAATTACATCAGTCTGATTTACGTTTGATTGCATATGTTTGAATATTATCTCCACTAATCCGTTGATGCACAAAACATAGTTTTATTAATCAAGCTACGTACTATAATACTGCGAGTCTTTGGTGATTTGCTAAGCGACGATATACTATGCTGCATTTGGCATAATCACATGACATATTGACATGTATATACTAAAAGAAAAATTAATTTCAACCAGTGAAAAGGGAAGTGGCCATACAGTTCTGCTATTTGTAAGTGCCGTTTACGATAGGAAAAAGGGTGTATTATCACGCCCAGCCAAAAGAGGCATCTCTAAAGAGTAAAGACAAAGGGAGTTATACGAAAGAGCGTAGTGAGTTTTGTCATTAAGCGTAGTAAGTGGCCACACGTTACAATGAGCGTAGTAAGTGGCCACACGTTACAATGTGTACTTTATGTTTGATTCCTGAAGAGACACTATTGAATGAACGAAAGTACAACAAACAAATTATTAAGTCAAGTACGCATATATATGTTCTCTCTCTTCTCAATCGGTTAATGCTCTTTTCCTACTTATGTGAAAGTGAAATTTGTTTTTATGTCTTTTTTATATACAGTAATTGAATTCTAAATAAACATATTTTATAAATTGATAAATAACTTTACGAAACATAATTAACACAAATAAGTCAATACCTTTTTTTGGCACCCAAATAAGTCATACTTACAATATTTTTCAATATAAATGCTAAAATAAGTACAGTATAAAATAACATCTGTGCGTAATACGGAAAATATCTTCTGAAAATAAAATAATATATATTATTAATCAAATTATAAAATACTCATTAAAACATGTGTAATATAATGATAATTCACATAATTTTTCTGTTTGTAAATTAGTGCTTACTGCCTAATGATAATAATAATCTATTAATATATATATATATATATATATATATTATTTGGGGTTACGAATGAAAAAAAAAACACGAATACGATCAGAATAAAATGAAACAAAAATTAATTAGAAGTTAGAACAATATGAGGTGCTTCAGTTGATAATCATATGTTTGATAAGTTATTTCGTTTTCAATTTCAAATGAATAATTATTTTCGATTATAAAAGAGGAAAATTATAGTTCTTGAGTTAAATCATATATCGAATTCAGTTAAAACGAAAATGATTTCAATAATAATTTGAAAGATGGTGAACAACAGTAAGTTTCAATACGCATTTCAAGTTTTAGTTTAAAAGTTAATTTGACATATCCAATGAGGTGTCTAAGTTGGTGATCATATGTTTGATAAGTTATTTCATTTTCAATTTAAAATAAAAAATTGTTTTCAATTAAAGAAAGAGAAAACTTTTAGTTGTTAAGTTCAATCATATACCAAATTCAGTTAATTCAAAAATAGTTTCAATGATATTTTAATATTTGGTAAACAACAATGAGTTTCAATACGCATTTTAAGTTTTAGCTTAAAGTTAATTTTGTCATATCCAATGATGTGCTCGAGTTGGTGATCATATGTTTGATAAATTATTTCGTTTTTGAATTTAAAATAAATTTTTTTTTCGGTTAGAAAAAAAGAAAACTTATAGTTGTTGACTTTATTCATATACCGAATTTAGTTAATCCAAAAATAGTTTCAATAATATTTAGAAAGATGGTGAACAATAATGAGTTTCAATACACATTTCAAGTTTTAGCTTTAAATTTAATTTTGACATATCCAATGAGGTGTTTGAGTTGACGATCATATGTTTGATAAGTTATTTCGTTTTCAATTTAAAATGAAAAAAAAAATCGAATAACGTAAGAGAAAGCTTATAATTGTTTAGTTCAATCATATACCAAATTTAGTTAATTCAAAAATAGTTTCAATATTATGTTCAAAGCTAATGAGTTTCAATACATATTTCAAGTTTTAGCTTAAAAGTTAGTTTTCACATATCTAATGATGTGCTTGAGTTGGTGATCATATGTTTGATTAGTTATGTCGTTTTCAATTTAAAATAAAAAATTGTTCTCGATTAAAGAAAGATAAAACTTATAGTTGGTGAGTTCAATCATATACTGAATTCAGTTAATCCAAAAATATTTTGAAAGTTAGTGAACAATAATGAGTTTAAATATGTATTTCAAATTTTAGCTTAAAATTAATTTTAACATATCTAATGAGGTGCTTGAGTTGTCGTTCATATGTTTGATAAGTTATTTCATTTTTCAATTTTTTTTAAAAAACATTTATTCTCGATTAAAAAAAGAGAAAGCTTATAGTTGTTGAGTTCAATCATATACTTAATTCAATTAGAATAAAAATAATTTTAATAATATTTTGAAAGTCAATGAACAACAATGAATTTAAATAAAATATTAAATTTAAAATGTTAAATTAAAGTTAAAAATCAATCTAACTTAAATAATAATCAAATATTTATAAAAATAATCCGCGCATAGCGCGGAAAACACCTACTAATAAATAAAAATTATAGGTCGACGATTTTGGTAAGTGTTATTGTAGTCTATGAATTCGTACTTAATAGAATTAATCGAATCAGACTTATTTTGGGACTTAATGAAAGTGGCAGCCAAGAAATATATTTTCGTCGATTTGTTTGCATAAACTTATTTTGTGACTTAATGAAATTGTTCTTAATTAAGTTACTTAATAATAATAATAATTTTGTTGGCCATTATTTCATATTTTTGGAATAAATAGTAGGTTTATATTATTCTATTTTTATTACTAATGATGCATAATATTTTTTATATAAATTTTCTGGTTATATCAAAAAAGGTTTAATGGATAAATTTATTCTATTTTTTATTACTAATGATGCATAATAATTTTTATATATATTTTGTAGTTATGTCAAAAAACAGAAGGTGGATAATGATATATGCCAAAGAAGAACATTGTCAGAACGAAAGAGCTAAAGCTATTGGGTATTCACGGAGCAGCTAAAAAAGCTTCCTCAAGGAAGCTATGACGTCGTTTTTTGCTCGGAACATGCGTGGGTTCAATAAGCCCCAAACATGAGGCTGTTCGGAAATGGGTTCAAGAAGTTAAACCATTGTTTGGATGTCTCTTGGAAACGAAGGTATCTCAGGAGAACTATCTGGCGATTCTTCACTCCTCTCTTCCTGGTTGGAAAGCAATTACAAACTACTCTCAGCACCGCCTGAGCCGTATTTGGTTTTGCTGGTCAGAGAATATTGAAGTCACCTTATTGCACCAAAGCGCTCAGATAATTACTTGTGCGATTCGTCTCCCTGTTNAAAGCTAGATTCTATTGTAGATTCAAGAATCTATGGGTTTACAATAATTAAGGGCAGGAGAATCTTGTATTCGTGGACCTCACGGTACGTACATTTCTTCTTAATGTGAGTATTTATATTTATATATCCGTAGCGTTCTATTGTTTAATGAGAGGGACAAGGAAACAGATGTTGCAGCAATATACAAATCTATAATGAAACATGACAGAAGAGAAAAACAAATAAACAAAAAGAGTTTTTATTCACCGAATGATTGAGAGTTTGGTCCAGAAAAAAGCAAAAAAAGGAAAAGACTGACCACTCCACTTGTCTTTATTGTAAAATCTTCTTCATGATTCCACCAACGGTGTCCTCTGTTTTTCTTGTCCCCTCAATGATTTGGTTCGTAATTCAACTGAAAAATTCACAATACTCTGCACTTGGCTGCTCGCTCAGTGTAAACCAATATGTGCCTTCACAAGCAGAAGTCTCAAGTTTTACACCGCCTGATTTGGTCATCCCATAGAACTCAATCCCTCACTAGAACAGATCTCTTCAGGTCTGATTTACCTCGAACCAAATATTATTTGCTGATCTCTCAAGCAACAATCTGAGGAAAGATCAATAACCAATCATGGCATTCATAATAGCTCATCAGAACATGACACTAAAGGAAACAAACACAGCAAGATATTTCGCTGAATATGATCAATAGTTCAAAGTAAGGAACTCTTTTAGAGATCTCATGTCACAAGAGTATTACCAACATAGTTAAACCACCTATTGTCATAAATCTCTCTGCTGGTTCATTAAGGATTAACTTGTTCCTTTCCATATAACGTATCAAATTCATCCCTTTGGATCAAATACAACTTCAAAAAGGAACAGGAGTTGCACAAAGAGGAAAGTCGGTAAAAGCTCAAGCTAGGAAAATTACCATTTAGACAGCCAAGCCTTGTTCTTTCGCCTTCTTCAGCCATTTCAAGGTAGTTTCAAGCGTTGAGTACGCAGAAGCATCTGTCAAACTCTTGCTCTCAACTGCATAATCAAAAACTTCATAAGCCTCTGCGACCTTTCCACTCCTAACCAGAGTCCTCACAAGCGTGGCTTAAGCACCACTCTCAAGCTTTACACCGTTTGATTTCATCAACCCATATAACTCAATCCCTTTGTCCATTAACCTCGCCTTGCACAATCCGTAAAGCAAAGTGTTATAGGTGCAATCGTTTGGAGCACATCCTTTTGCTTCCATCTCTTCTATCAAACTCAACGCACCTAAAGTCGCGTTTTTTCTACACATTCCATTCATCAGCGACGTGTAAGCCACAACATCTGGCTCATAGCCCGATTCAACCATGGTTTGCATATACTTCCTAGCTTCCTCAACTCTCCCGCATTTCGACAATCCGAATATCAGAGTATTGTATGTAACACGATCCGGCTCAACACCTTTTTCCTTCATTTGCTTATAAACACCAATCGCCTCGCTCCCTTTGCTCAATGTGCAAAAACCTTTCATGATGGTGTTATAGGCGAAACAATCCAGCTTAATCCCTGCATGACTTAAGGCACTAACTAATCTCATTGCCTCCCTCAAGTTCTTAGAGTTACAGACATTATCAATCAAGATTGTGTAGCTGATGAGGTCTGGCTTCACCTTACATGATTTCTTCATCTCATCGATGAATTCATAAACAACACTCAAAGATCCAGACTTGCACAGATGCTTCAGAAGAAAGTTGTAAGTACATGAGTCTGGAGGCGTGTGCTTCATCGAGAGCTCCTTCATCAAATCCATGGCTTCACTGACCCGACCCGATTCGCATAGAGACCGGACGGTGATATCGGTTGTTGCCTGATTAGGCTCAACACCATTGTTCACCATGAGGTTGAGGACTTGATGGTCATTCGAGAGAGTCGAATCGGGAGCTCTGCAAGCGTGGGAGAGCAATATATGGAAAGTAGAATGCTCCGGTGAGAAACCAGGCTGAGATTTCCGGATGTGCTGAAACAATCTCACCGTGTCGTCGACGGCGGCGATCGAGGCGTAGGATTGGAGAACGGAGTTGTGGAATCTGAGATCGAGAGGGATCCTCGAAGTGGCGGCGATCGAATTGAAGAGGGATTTGGCATCAGATAGATCCGGGGTCTTGAAAGGGTTCCTCAGGTGGGGCTCCCGAGTGTTCTCGGAAGGTTTCGCAGATTCTCTCCCGGCGATTCCGTTGCGAAAATCCCGCGGCGGCGCTGGAGGAGGCGCCGCGGGTTTCTTCACCAGTTGCGTCGACGTCATAGAGCGAAACGACGACGGAATTTTTCCCATTTCTCTCTCTTTCCCGTTTCCCTTCGATCCCCGGAAGGTTTTAGGGTTCTTGCAGGGGTTTTGCGTCTCTCTGCCAAATGGGAGAGAAGACGAACTGTACTGCGTACTTCAGCATTGGGTCTATTGGGCTTTTACAATATCGGCCCAAAGTTGGTGTGTTCTATTAACGAACCCATTTCTTTCCCTCGACGCAAATTTAGTGTGTATTTGTATGCGGGTGCAAGAGAAAAGTTGGTGACAAATCTCTCTCTTCTCTCTCTCTCTTCTCTATTGTCTTTCTCACTTCTCTCTCTCTCTCTCTCTCTCTCTCTCTCTCTCTCTCTCTCTCAAAAATGGTCGAGCGAATGTGGGAAATGATGAGAGAAATGAAGGCATTAGTAGCAATGGTGATTGTTCAAATAGGTTACGCAAGCCAAGATATTATTTTCAAACTTGTGGTCGAAGATGGTGTGAACGTCAGAGTTGTGGTGGCATATCGTCTCATCTTCGCCACCATTTTCATGTTTCTCGTTGCATTCATCTTTCAAAGGTTTGTTTACAAATATATGTATGTATAATACATGCAT
This sequence comes from Alliaria petiolata, assembly GCA_020283515.1. Lineage (NCBI taxonomy): Eukaryota > Viridiplantae > Streptophyta > Magnoliopsida > Brassicales > Brassicaceae > Alliaria > Alliaria petiolata. Next base: position 450,089,290 of record JAHZTW010000001.1, on the reverse strand, counting down.
TCATCTTTCAAAGGTTTGTGTGTTCTATAGCTCAGCGAGAAGCTTCATAATTAAAAATAATAGATATTGTTTTGTTGTTGCTCCATTTCAACAACTAGGAACAAGAGGCCAGAGTTTACATGGAGACTGCTGATACTGTCATTTCTCTCGGGGTTAGTCGGGTGAGTAACGTATATCAACTTTTTCATATTTATAAATTATAACTAATGTCTAAATGTGAAAACGTTTTTGTTGGAAGATAAATCTCGTGTATAAGGTAGATCAACAAATCAAATCGTATTTCGGAAATAACAATATGTCTCTCTAACATTTTATGAACTTGGAACATTACAGCACGGCAGTACCGAATCTTCTATTTGCCGAGGCACTGGCTCGGTCAACAGCTACGATTATATCAACTGCGTACATTCTAGTCCCGTTCGTAACATTCGTCTTGGCTACTATACTTAGGTAATTCTTATAAAAAATGTTGGTTTACAAGAACTAAACTAGACGAAAAGTATGTATTCTTTGATTTTACTTTTATATTTTCAAAAAAAGTTTTATTAATGTATTAATTGCTAGAATTAAGGTAACTTTGACTAAGACTTGGCATATATTGAAATTTTTTGACGATTTGATTTTCTTCAAAATTTCCAAGTATTGTGTGTATAAGTTTGATGGCAGGGTGCATGAATGTGAGTCATGAGTGTGAAGATGATGATAATTTAGGGTGTATTCTTGTTCTTAAGTTAATATTAGCATTTAATTAGTCAAACTTCTTATGAGTTATAATGACATTTGTTTATTTTCTATTATACATTGAGTCAACCATTTACTAGGTTAACTTCTATGAGAACTTTTTAGTGAAAGTTTGATGGCAGTGTGCATGAATGTGAGCCATGAGTGTGAAGATGATGATAATTTAGGGTGTATTCTTGTTCTTAAGTTAATATATTAGCATTTAATTAGTCAAACTCCTTATGAGTTATAATGACATTCGTTTTTTTCTATACATTGAGTCAACCATTTACTAGGTTAACTTCTATGAGAACCTTTTAGTGAAAGTTTGCTTTATTCTGGTAATTAAAATTTACTTTGAACAAAATAAAGTAAAATTAAAGAATACAGTTACAAATAAAAAAATCATATAATTAATTAAATTCTGGAAAAACAGGTTGTGCACGTATTGACTTTTCCAATAGTAATGGGGGGCCTAATGGCTATTGACAAAATCCATTGAAATTCGTAGTTTACTGGTCAAACTTCATTGAATTAACTAGTCAAACTTTTATATTCCTTCTATTTCATAATAGTTGATGTTTTAGAAATTTGTTTTTCTCATAATTATATGATGTTTTAATTTTTTAATGTAAAATTTATTATTTTCTATGTTTTATAATTATTTGTATTCAGCAATTTGTTTTATTATTAGTTGAACTGTGTTTATATATAATAAATATTTTTATTTAAAATAAATAAAAAGTTAATTTTTTTTTAATCTGTGTGCAAAAATCTTAAACATATATCATCTATTTTGAAACGGGATAGAAAAAGGTTTAAGTTTATATATCACTTTTTCAAAATAGTTGATGTTTAAGATTTTTGCACACAGATTAAAAAAAACTTTTAATTTTTTATTTTTCTAAATAAAAATATCATTATTTAATATTTATCTGAACACAATTCAACCAATAATAAAATAAATTGTAGAATACAAATAGTCATAAATCATAAAAAAAATTAATAAATTTTGCATTGAAAGTTGAAAACATCATATAATTTGAAACAACAAATTTTTTCTAAAACATCAAATATTTTGAAACAGATAAACTGATAAAGCATGTATTTTTAAAAAAATATTTATGTGTTTTTTTCTATATATCTCACAGAATGGAAAGTGTACAGCTTGGGTCGAACTATGGAAAGGCTAAGGTGATTGGGACGCTACTCGGCGTTTGTGTAGCTTTTCTCTTTGTATGGTACAAAGGGAAAGAGATCCATCTCTGGTCGACTCACATTCATCTGGGAGGTCGACCACATAATGATACTGCTCACAATATTTCTTTGATCGGAGGGTTTCTTGTTCTAGGAAGTATGATCTCTTACTCTCTATGGATTCTCTTGCAGGCAAGTTTTCATTTATTTGTTTGTTCTCTATGTATATATAACTAGATAATGCGAATATATATTTTTTTTAATTATTCAATAGGTTAGAATTGGTCAAGGACTTGGAGGGCCTTACTGGAACACGGCTCTGATGAACCTGATGGGGAGCTTGGTGACTCTTCTTGTGGCTCTTTGTTGGAAACCCGATTTAAACGAATGGAGATTAGGATGGGATATTACGTTGCTTGCCCGTATCTTTTCGGTAAACCAACCAAACTAACGATTAAATTTAGTTTACCCAATCTCTTTTTTTTTTCTATATTCTTTTTGGTTTAATTAATGTGGCTTGTAGGGAATTGTGATTTCCGGGATGGCATTCGCAGTCATTGTGTGGTGCGTGGAGTCTAATGGACCAGTGTTTGTGTCTATGTTTAGTCCTGTGAGACTTGTGGTTGTTGCCATTGTCGCATCACTTATTTTACAAGAACCAATTCATTCCGGGAGGTACAAGTTTTATCTACTTCTTGTGTATTGATCATTTCTTAAGATATATATAGATTAATTACATGTAAAACAAACTCTGAGTTCTGTTACTTGGCAACATTTACAGCATTATAGGTACAACCATTATCGTGGTAGGATTGTACCTCGTCTTATGGGCTAAGAAGAAAGAAATGAAGAATCCGTCTGATCCTATAGAAACAAACATGGCAGGTCGTAATACTGTCTGATGCCAAAAGCAACTATGAACTATCATTCTGATCGACGTGAGAATTTAGGCGCCAAAGGCAACATTTAAAACAATTTCATTTGGGGGTATTTAAGATTTCTTTTTCTTCATTTTTAGTCTTTTAGACAATGATTCTACTTAGATATTTTTTCAAGTTAATCAAACTAGAACAGATTAGTGAAAAAAAAGTTATGGAGAATTATGTATCTATGTAATAAAATAAATAAATAGATATTCTTACCTATAATTTATTTAAGATTATAGAATATTCACGATTGAAAAAAAGGACGAAGACAAAAATTTTGAGACCAAATATAGAGATAATTAACCCTAGACAGATTTGTGAGTAACAGTGAGTTTGTGACTGGAGGGTAGAGACAGAGATATAACCTATCACGTAAAAGCAGAGCCGTGCATCAACCTACACATTTAAAACATTTGAATGGGGCCTATGCTTTTTTTACACTATTTTGTTAAAGAAAAAATTTCAAATTTTTTTTTATGTATTATATAAGGCCTCAATTTTGAGTTTTGTATTAGGGCTCCGAACATCTCAGGCACAGCTCTGCGTAAAAGTTAAACTAATTTGATTATCTTAAACTAGTTTAAATTTTAATTGGCTTGATTTATATTTCAATGACGATTGTGTGGCCTAAATTAAGCAAATCTAGAATTTACTGATGCAAGTGATTCGGCAAGATTTAAGATTTTGAAAACCTTATTAAGGAAAAAAAAAGATCTTTGCACCATTATCATTTTGTTTGATTTAATTTATCTCTGTGATCACAAACCAGGCAACGTCAATTATTCCATGTTATCTTGTCTCCATTTATGTTGTCTCTTCTTCATTGCTTGCATACAAACGTATATATGATGATCTACTCAAAGAAAAAAAAAACTAGAGGCTACTATTGTAGATTCAAGAATCTCTATATGGGTTTACTATAAGATCGTAGGACGGTAGGAGAATCTTGATTTTGTCGACCTCGTGGTACGTACATTCCTTCCTCCCACTCTATACTCTATAGTACGTAAGTGAGGTAATGGAGAAAGAAAACGTAGAAGTACATTGGGCCCGTTGGGGGCTTTCTTAATAATCGGCCCAAATTCAGTGCGCATAAGGTTTCTCTGCCTAAGCACATACTTTTCTTTACTTTCTGTACACGTTTGTGCGAAAAAATCCCTAAAAGCAACAATGAACAATCTTTGGAGGCTAATGTGGCAAATGTTCTCTAAATAACTCAACAATCTTATCTGTTTTCCCATTAAACCCATACAAGGCATTGTATCATAGTTGTAATTTGCAGACCAAATCAAGAAAGATTAAAGAAAGGTTTTGTAAGGAAGAAGAACATATTTGTCTTGAATCTGAACACGAAAGATGTTCACCTCAAAATCAATATTCTGTTTCAACATTCTCATTTCATAAGAATTTTTCGATTCTTTAATTACAAATTAAGGACTACAAGTTTTGTTGATTCGATATTTACCCAATCCATCACAAGAAAACCAAAACGTCGGAATTTTTTTTATAGATGACTAAAAACAAAATGAGAAGTTCTAAGACAAACGTTCTCAAAGGTTCATAAGACTCAAAGCTAAATAAATTCTCTTATGATTAAAATTTACACAACAAAAATAAAATCAAGCAAAAGTAAAACAGAGCCATTTCTTGACCGCTGGTTTATCACCGTCTTGTTTCCTCTGAGAAGTCGTCTTCGTCGTACTCCTTCCCGTCTTTTTATCTTCACCGGCTTTGCTGAATATCACCGTGAATCCATCCGCCGTCGCCGGATCATTCACATCCCATTCCCCAAATTTCGGCAATGGCCTTCCTGCGTCGTTCGATGCCATTTTCAATCAAGAAAGTAACAATCTTTAATCTCTGATAGAGACGAAAAAAAAAAAAAAAAATCTTTTTCTTCTTCTTCTTCTCTTCTTCAATGGTTTGATGATTTTGTTTTAGAGGGTCTGACCCACGATGCAGATTTATAATGGAGGAAATTGATTGAGAAGAAGGAAGAAAAAGGAAAAATTACAGATAAGTAAAGATTGGCTTTTGAAATCTTCCCTACGAATTGGACTCGTTTCACACACGCAAGAATATTCTATTGGCTTCTTTCTTTCTTTTAATGTCTTAAAAATCTTTGTGAGGTACAAAAACGTTGGCCTTACCGCGTAAGAAAGCTAATTATAGCAAATCTAATATCCATGGCTGATCTGTTTTCTTCATTTTCACGCGGTCTCTGATCTTTGTTTCCTTATATATATACATTAGCCAGTCACACCATAGCTTATGAAAGTATGAAGCTTTTATTATGTTTCTTTAATGGCAATCACAAGCTTCCCATTTCATTTGCTCTCTTCCTCAGCAGATACTTCTGTACTTTCCCTGTCGAGGTTTTAGGCAAGTCCCCGAAAACAATAGTCTTTGGAGCCATGTAATGAGGCAAATGATCTCTACAGAAC
>JAHZTW010000001.1:449824417-450083970 GCA_020283515.1 Alliaria petiolata | reverse complement strand
AAAAAGGTACATTCTCACCTTCACTGATGACTTCAGCAGGAAGACTTGGGTCTATCTTCTCAAAACAAAGGACGAAGCCTTTTCATTCTTTAAAAGTTTCAAAGTGCTGGTGGAGAATGAAACAAGGATGAAGATAGGGGGACTGAGAAGTGATCGTGGGGGAGAGTTTACCTCCAAAGAGTTCAATGAGTTCTGTACAATCCATGGAATCAGAAGACAAGTCACGGCTGCTTTCACTCCACAACAGAACGGTGTGGCCGAGCGGAAAAACAGAACCATCATGAACATGGTAAGGTGTCTGCTTATGGAGAAGGGAATGCCTAAACGTTTTTGGGGAGAAGCAGTCTGCTGGACAAATCATATCTTAAACCGATGTCCCACTTCAGCAGTGAAAGAGATGACCCCACAAGAATGCTGGACCGGAGATAAGCCTAATATTGAGCACCTAAAAGTGTTCGGCTGTGTGGGTTTTGCTCACGTTCCAAGTCAAAAACGGGAGAAGCTGGATGACAGAGGGCATAAATGCGTTTTTCTTGGAATAAGTGAAGGTTCTAAGGCTTACAAGATGTACAATCCTACAACAAATCAAGTCATCGTTAGTAGGGATGTTATGTTTGATGAGGAACAAAACTGGGATTGGGGAAGAAGTCATGATGAAGAAGTAAGTGACTTGCAGATCCTTGATGAGGAAGCAAAACCAGCAGAGGGAGCTGATAACAATATAGAAGCGCCAACAAACAACCCGGAGATAAGTACAGCCACTGAGGAACCGAGTGTGCAGGGAGATCAACAAACAGCTCATACAAGACAAAGAGCTCCACCGAGTTATTTGCAAGACTATGTGACTGGAGACGAAGTTGATGAAGAAGAAGAGCTGCAGCATTTTTTTCTGTACGCTGCACAAGATGATCCATTCACCTATTGGGAAGCTGCTGGAGAAAGAAAATGGAGAGAAGCAATGGAGGCAGAACTTGAATCAATAGAGAAAAATGACACATGGGAGTTGGTTGATCTACCTGAAGGTGTGAAAAAGATTGGTGTTAAGTGGGTTTACAAGACTAAGATTAACGAAAAAGGTGAAGTTAATAAATTCAAGGCTAGGCTGGTGGCAAAGGGATACTCGCAAGTACACGGAGTTGATTACGGTGAAGTTTTTGCACCAGTAGCACGGTGGGATACTATCCGGATGTTGTTGGCTGAGGCAGCAAAAAGAGGGTGGAGTGTGTATCAACTTGACGTCAAGAGTGCTTTCCTTCATGGGGTTTTAAAGGAAACCGTGTTTGTAGAACAGCCAGAAGGGTACGTAAAGAGGGGAGAAGAGCACAAGGTGTATAAACTGAAGAAGGCACTCTATGGGCTTAAACAAGCTCCTAGGGCTTGGTACAGCAGGCTAGAAGAATACTTTGGGAAGGAAGGTTTCAGCAAGTGTGAATACGAGCACACTCTGTTCGTAAAGAGTGAAGCAGGAGGAAGAACGCTCATTGTAAGCGTATACGTCGATGATCTGATTTTCACGGGTAATGATTTAAGTATGTGTGAAGACTTCAAAGCCTCAATGAAGCGAGAATTCGAGATGACGGATCTGGGAAAGATGTGTTACTTTCTAGGAGTGGAAGTGGAGCAAAGTGAGAAAGGTATCTTTCTGTGTCAAAAGAAATATGCTGCAGAAATGATTGCTCGTTTTGGGATGGATGAGTGCAACCCGGTTAACAATCCTATAGTTCCTGGAACAAAGCTATCTAAAGACATGGAAGGAGAAGACGCAGATGCTTCGCTGTACAAGCAGCTAATCGGGAGTCTAATGTATCTCACAGCCACAAGACCGGACATCATGTTTGTCGTCTGTTTCTTGAGCAGATTTATGATCCAACCAAAGGAGGCACATCTTCTTGCTGTCAAGCGGGTTCTAAGGTACATCAAAGGGACTTTGAAGATGGGTTTACTGTACAAGGATGATGGGGAAGGCAGTCTTAAAGCGTACACAGACAGTGACTTTGCTGGCGATATAGATAGTGGTAAGAGTACATCTGGATATGTTTTTCTTATGAGTGATGCAGCAGTTGCTTGGAGCTCAAAGAAACAACCAGTGGTTACTTTATCCACGACAGAAGCAGAGTATGTGGCAGCCTCTGTATGTGCAACGCAGTGTTTATGGATGAAGAAGATACTCAACAGTATTAAGCAAGCTGAGGAGAAGTGTATGACGATCCTTTGTGACAACAGTTCTTCAATCAAACTATCAAAGAATCCAGTTTTCCACGGAAGAACAAAGCACATCAAGGTCAGATTCCATTTTCTTCGTGATTTGGTAAAAGATGAAGAAGTGAGTCTGGTCCATTGTGGAACTCGTGATCAAATAGCGGATGTTATGACGAAACCGCTGAAGCTGGAAACGTTTCAGAGGATGAGAAGGTTACTTGGAGTTCAGGAGTTTCAGAGCAAGCTCTAATGTCGGGGACATTTAGCTTGGGGGAAGGAATGTTAGAGTTGATCAAAGTTGAATAAGTCTTCAAGGTTGAAGAAGTCTCCGAGTTTTTAGTAGCACGTCTGTTGGATAAGTATTAGTGGCCGAGTCGTAGACTCTTTGCTAATTTGTAGGAGTTATCAGTTTTATTTGTTTCCTGTAACAAGTCTCCTTATATATAAGGAGCAAGTCAGTTTTTCAACTTTATCAATCTAAAAGCTTTGATCGAATTCTCTGTTTTATCAATTTCAAGAGAATTATGTATCTATGTAATAAAATAAATAAATAGATATTCTTACCTATAATTTATTTAAGATTATAGAATATTCACTATTGAAAAAAAAGGACGAAGACAGAAAATTCTGAGACCAAATATAGAGATATATAATTAACCCTAGACAAGATTTGTGAGATTGTGACCGGAGGGTAGAGACAGAGATATAACATATCACGTAAAAGTTAAACTAATTTGGTTATCTTAAACTAGTTTAAATTTTAATTGGCTTGATTTATATTTCAATGACGAGTGTGTGGCCTAAATTAAGCAAATCTAAAATTTACGGATGCAAGTGATTCGGCATGATTTAAGATTTTGAAAACATTATCAAGGAAAAAAAAAGATCTTTGGACCATTATCATTTTGTTTGATTTAATTTATCTCTATGTGATCACAAACCAGGCAACGTCAAGCTCTCAGATTATTCTTGTTATCTTGTTTCCATTAATGTTGTCTCTTCTTCATTGCTTGCATACAAACGTATATTATATGATGATCTACTCAAAGAAAAAAAAAACTAGAGGCTACTATTGTAGATTCAAGAATCTCTATATGGGTTTACTATAAGATCGTAGGACGGTAGGAGAATCTTGAATTTGTCGACCTCGTGGTACGTACATTCCTTCCTCCCACTCTATAGTACGTAAGTTAGGTAATGGAGAAAGAAAATGTAGAAATACATTGGGCCGGCCCATTGGGGCTTTTTAAATAATCGGCCCAAATTCAGTGCGCATAAGATTTCTCTGCCTTGGCACATACTTTTCTTACTTTCTGTACACGTTTGTGGGCAAAATCCCTAAAAGCAACAATGAACAATCTTTGGAGGCTAATGTGGAAAATGTTCTCTAAATAACTCAATAATCTTATTGTTTTCCCATTAAACCCATACAAGACATTGTATCATAGTTGTAATTAGCAGACCAAATCAAGAGAGATTAAAGAAGGTTTTGTAAGGAAGAAGAACATATATTGTCTGAATCTGAACACCAAAGATGTTATTGTTCACCTCAAAATCAATATTCTGTTTCAACATTCTCATTTCATAAGAATTTTTCCATTCTTTAATTACAAATTCAGGACTACAAGTTTTGTTGATTCGATATTTACCCAATCCATCACAAGAAAACCAAAACGTCGGAATTTTTTTAATAGATGGCTAAAAACAAAATGAGAAGTTCTAAGGCAAAAAGTTGTCAAAGGTTCGTTCATAAGACTCAAAGCTAAATTCTCTTATGATTAAAATTTACAAAATAAAAAATCAAGCAAAAGTAAAACAGAGCCATTTCTTGACCGCTGGTTTATCACCGTCTTGTTTCCTCTGAGAAGTCGTCTTCGTCGTACTCCTTCCCGTCTTTTTATCTTCACCGGCTTTGCTGAATATCACCGTGAATCCATCCGCCGTCGCCGGATCATTCACATCCCATTCCCCGAATTTCGGCAATGGCCTTCCTGCGTCGTTCGATGCCATTTTCAATCAAGAAAGTAACAATCTTTAATCTCTGATAGAGACGAAAAAAAAAAAAAAAATCTTTTTCTTCTTCTTCTTCTCTTCTTCAATGGTTTGATGATTTTGTTTTAGAGGGTCTGACCCACGATGCAGATTTATAATGGAGGAAATTGATTGAGAAGAAGGAAGAAAAAGGAAAAATTACAGATAAGTAAAGATTGGCTTTTGAAATCTTCCCTACGAATTGGACTCGTTTCACACACGCAAGAATATTCTATTGGCTTCTTTCTTTCTTTTAATGTCTTAAAAATCTTTGTGAGGTACAAAAACGTTGGCCTTACCGCGTAAGAAAGCTAATTATAGCAAATCTAATATCCATGGCTGATCTGTTTTCTTCATTTTCACGCGGTCTCTGATCTTTGTTTCCTTATATATATACATTAGCCAGTCACACCATAGCTTATGAAAGTATGAAGCTTTTATTATGTTTCTTTAATGGCAATCACAAGCTTCCCATTTCATTTGCTCTCTTCCTCAGCAGATACTTCTGTACTTTCCCTGTCGAGGTTTTAGGCAAGTCCCCGAAAACAATAGTCTTTGGAGCCATGTAATGAGGCAAATGATCTCTACAGAACTCGATAATCTCCTCCTGTTTAACACCATCAAACCCTTCTTTCATCTTCACAAACCCTCAAGGAGTCTGTCCCCAATGATCATCCGGTCTTGCCACAACCGCGGCTTCAAGAACCGCTTCGTGGCTACACATAACTCTCTCGACCTCTACTGTGCTTATGTTCTCTCCTCCTGAGATAATCACATCTTTTAACCGTTCTTTTATCTCAATGTACCCGTCCTGATGCTTCACAGCGAGATCTCCGCTATGGAACCAACCTCCCTCGAAGGCTTTTCGAGTTGCATCCAAGTCCTTGAAGTATCCACTCATCACTGTGTTTCCTCTGAACATAACCTCACCCATTGTTTTACCATCATCAGGTACAGTCTCCATTGTTACTGGATCTTTCACCTCAAGTCCTTCTAGACCCAAATGCTGCACTCCTTGTCTAGCCTTATGCTTAGCTCTCTCCTCCAAAGAAAGAGAATCCCATTCAGGTTTCCACACGCAGTGTGTCCCTGGACCGTATGTCTCTGTCAAACCGTAAAGATGAGACACATTGAATCCTATGTGTATAAGAGACAGGTGTGTCCCTGGACCGTATGTCTCTGTCAAACCGTAAAGATGAGACACATTGAATCCTAATCTTTCCATCTTAGCCAGGATCTGTGGCTGAGGCGGCGACCCACCGGTCATAACCTCGACCTTATGAGGAAGCGGTTTACGTTCTGCCGCGGGAGAGTTCACAATCATGTTCAGCACCGTTGGGGCTCCTCCCATGTGTGTCACATTGTGCATTGCAATGTTCTTGAAGATTAGCTTAGGAGAGACTTTCCTGAGACAGATATTGGTACCGCCTTGTGCCGCTACTCCCCAAATGAGACACCATCCGTTACAATGAAACATTGGTACTGTCCATAGATAAACAGGAGAGACATACATCTGGTGAAGAAAAACCGTAGCGAGAGTGTTGAGGTAAGCTCCTCTGTGGCTATACACTACGCCTTTAGGTCTCGAGGTCGTCCCTGAAGTGTAGTTTATACTGATTGGATCCCATTCGTTTCTCGGTTTGATCACCTCGAATTCGCTGTCTCCGGATTTAAGCAGAGTTTCGTAATCGTAATCAAAAGAGTAGCTCGAAGATGATCTATCATCTTCTTCATCTTCATCCTCTTCAGTAGACTGAGAGATCAAGACAAGCGTTGGAGATTTTCTTGTTCTGTCTGATTTAGCAAGAAGATCAAGAGCTCCATGAGCAATCTCAAGTAAGTTGCGATCGACGAAGAGGATTTTGGCCTCGGAGTGTTCGAGCAAAACTGATAATGTGGAAGTATCGAGTCGGGTATTGAGCGGACAGAGTATCAATCCGGCCATTGGAACAGCGAAATGAAGCTCTTGCATTGCTGGAACATTCGGCGCCAAAACTGCAACCTAAAGGTCCCTCATTTATCACAAAAACCTAACCTAATCGGAGCGAATCTAATCAAGAAATTGAACTAAATTTAGAGACTTTACCACGTCGCCGGGAGAGATTCCGAGGTGGGTAAGAGCAGAGGCGAGACGGAGACAACGTTGATAAGTTTGGAACCAAGTGTGCTTGACGGAACCAAACACAACAGAGGTTTGGTCTCTGTAAACCTTGGCGGATCGCTCCAAGAACGTGATTGGGGATAAAGGTGAGAAATTTGCTGGGGATCGGATCAGACCCACCATCGATCTCCATGATTCCGGCTCGGAATCGTCGGAAAATCCGCCGGTCGTTGAGAAGGAAGAAGAATGGGTCGAGAACGGTCTCTGAAAACGTGGGGTGAGGATTTTGAGTGCCCTTTTGGTTAACAAGAATCTCATGGTTTAACAATCTGAATTGCGTTTGTTCGACTTCTTGAATCGAAACTTTGATCCTGTTAAAACTGATCAAGACAGGTCTGATCTGATTATCCGGGAAGGCACGTGATCTGTTAAACTGATTGGTCCAAATTGATTATGATAATGATGATATAATCATGCCTCGTGGTTAACGTTATTAACTGTCTATGATGACATGAAAAAATGCATAAAAAATCATCACGTCCGACAAATCTTGCCACCAAAAGTGATGATTTTTTCAATATGATTTTACTTTCCAAAACAGGTAATCTTGCCGAAAATTATTTCAAAAAGTTTGGTTATCCATCATGGTGGGGGCAACGTTCTCGCAAACCAAATTGTCGTCTGGGAATAACTGGTTTGAATTAGGCATCTCAAATTGTCGTCTGGGAATAACTGGTTTGAATTAGGCATCTCAATTGGACTATTCCGGTCCGTCCCGAAACCCGTATATATATTTAAGTTTGGTCGGTCCGGTCCAAAAATGTATCGAACCTATATTCTAAAGTTAGGCCCGGCCTTTATAGGGTTATTGTGGGTTTTTAATTTTTCGGACTTATTTAAAAATAAAATAAATTTCAAATACAAAATAAATTAAAAGCAAAAATATTTATTAAAATTAAATCCAAATTAAAACAAATGCAATTTTAATTTATGACCTCAGATAACATAGAAACAAAGAAAAGAGAACAAATAAATCTAAATTGGGTTCATACACATTACACACGAAAGTTATGACTGTTTTGCCTCTACAATTATTTTAATCGATTTCAGGGGATAACAAATCGATTACCGTGCTAACTAATATGTTATCACAATAGATCTAAGATATTGTTCATCATCCGGCTTCTAACTGTTTATTTAAGGTTCAACCATTTTACAACACGGTTATCATGCAGTTAACATGTTAATTCAATTAGCATATCATATTAAGTATGTTATCATATAATAAATTATCATGTTAACTTTGTTATTGTGAAATCTATCGTGGTAACTTTGTTATCATTTCATGAAAAATATGATTTATTGATTAACTAACTTTGTTAACTTTACAATTTATGCTAACTTATTTCGATAACCAGTTAACTAACCGTCGCAAGCAATACCGCTAACGTTATTGTTATCGGCGTCCAACAGTGTTACGGTCACCACCGTTATCATCATCGTCGCCGCCGCATTATCACTGTTGCCGCTACCATCTTTATTATTGTCAGATTTTGTAAACAAACATTAAAAGGACAAAACTGTCTTTTTGATATAAATAGTAGGTGTCAGGTTTTCTACTTTTTGGTCTGTTAATTGTCAGATTATTGAGGGTCAGATTTTGCAATTTCTCTTAAAACAATCATAAATATAATTTTATCAAAATCCAATTTAAGTTATAAGTAAAAGTTTAACTTAGTAAATCCATATAAATTCTAATAGCAAATAAATAAATAAATAAATAAATGCGTAATCTAGATAGTAGAAACGGTAGAGTCAAGATGAGAATTTTAGATTTTGTAATTTTCTTATACACTTTCTAAATTTTTATCGTCACCAAAAATTACGTATAAAAAGTACAACTATAAATATTTTTACCTCGATTGTTGACATCAGAGCTATGTATAATATAAATACTATAAAACTACTTGCAAATATTGTTAAGAAATAAAACTTTTCTTATGTCAAAACTTACTAAACTTTTTTTAAAATATTATAGCTTCAAACCACATGACAGGAAGTATAGACTTTCTTGTTGATATTTGCAAATTTGGGTTAATCTATTAGGTTTACGAGTGTGTTTTTCGTCGATGGATTACATTGTCATCTAATTTCAGTATCTCAATTGACGAAAGAAATCAATTGTATCTTTCGGATTACTGAAAGACTATGTATTGTCAAGGAACCACATCGCGAAAATGTTGATTGAAGCGGATGAGGAGCAATACAAACTTTACTTGATTAAGAGAATGGAAAGAGTAGCGGCAGTTCAGAGATTGGACTCAAAGACTATCCGATGTGTGGAATTGTCGTCTCGGTCATTATAATAACTCAAATCGTTTCTGTGAAATAAATAAGAGTTAATGGGTTTAAAGAGAGATCTTTATTGAAAAATAGCCGGAGCTCGAGAGGTACACGGTGAGTTTAGGTCGTCAGAATAAAAACGCTGACCTAAACGTAAAAGAGAAGAAATCTAAAGCGTTTAAGCGACAAGTTGCTATGTTTGCCCTAGGTATCTCTCTCAATTTCTTAATGATCTCTACGTTGAGAAGTCCCCTTTATTTATAAGATATCCAAGTCGGTCTTCAAGGCTTGCTCTTTCCTTTTTGGAATAAGAAAACTTCCCGAGAAATAAGGTCGACTTGGCGCTTTTTATGGATTGACGAAAGATATATGGAAATATTCTATTTATCTAAGCCAACCTCGCGCTTATTCCGAATCGTTAAGGATGAATGGAATATTTTCCTTTACTTTGGCCGACCTAAAATAACCAAAACTATTTTAGAGTTTTTTAATGGGCCGATCTTATTTGATGTCGGGCTTTTTAGAGGAAATATGAATCCATGTGTCATCCATCTGAATTTATTTCTAACTTTGAGAGCCAAGCGAATACTTGCAAAGTACTCATCGTAGTTTGATCCACGCAATGCTGGTTTTGAAATCAGAGTATCAAAGATTATTATCAGAAGTTATATCGTATGGTGATATTATGCGACGTGTGGTTTCAAACATTTTTTGTTAGATTTTGTAGTTCTGAAAGTTCGTCGAAAACTACAACTCTCTTAGGGGAGGTTATTGGGAGATGAATTTATAAAATTTTGATTGATTTTAAGAGTTGATAGATTTGTTAAATTAGTTAGATTTGGAAAGAGTTTGTGTATTTAGAAAATCTATCAAAATAGTTTTGTTCTAATGACTTTGAGAATCTAAACTATATAAGTAGTATTTTGAAAGTCTTGATAAATCTTGTTTTATGTGTTAAAATGTTTAAAATCCTTGTCCCAATAACACAAGATTTTAATAGAATCATAAAATCATTAAAAACCAAACTTTTGAATAACAAAGGATTTTGGATAGAATTTTAAAATCTTTAAACCAATAACAATGGATTCTATTATGATTTTAAGAATCTATAAACCAATAATGATGGAATCTCAAAATTTTAAAGAATTTTTAAAACCCATCTCCCAATAACCCCCTAATGTAGAATTAATCAATATTTGATCAACAAGTGAACCGAAAAGATTCCATCGGAAATGATTTGGTTAAAAAAAAAAAGAACAACAAGACATAAATTTGATTTGGTGAACAAAATTTCAAACTTATATGAAAACTGAAAAGAGTATTTTGGTGAACCGAATGCGAAAAGTTCATACTCTTTTTCCAAAACGACTCGCCGCCACTAGACCATGATAAATTTGGCTAGGTCTGAGTACAATTTTCTAAGTACAATTTGGCGACAAGAGGCATTTATATAAATGATTAATAAACAATAAACAAGTTGGCACCATTTGTGGGTCTACGGTCTACCTTGTACAATATTCATATTCCCCTCCTCGAGGAATACGATTAAGATTCAACTAAAATATTATATTTAAACTATTCGATCCCCTCTTGATTAAAAAACAATTGTATCTCTTTAAGAGACCCTAATCAGTAATCACATTACGAACTTGGACTCAATTACGGTCGCAACCAGATAAGGCCAAAGAAAAAAAAAAAAAAAAAAAAAGGGAATAAACGATATGATATCGTAGAACCATTCAAAGCGGTGGACACTGGACACAACACAAAGACTTGGATCAAACGGAGAAACGAAATAACAACGACCATCAGGAGAGAATCAGAGTGAATGAGAGAGGACCCGCTTTAGAAAAGATAAAAAAGGGTTCTCTCAGTTTCTCATCATCATCATATCATATCTCCATTAAAGCAGCCTCCTTTACCCTTTCTCTGTCTCTTCTGTCCAATCAAAAAGAGTTGTCCCGGGAATTGTGTTCTCCGGAGATGAACGGCGACGAGCTTCCCTTTGAGAGGGGTTTCGAGGTTTACTCCAAGGGAACGCACACGTCGGAGTTTGACCCGATTTTGCTGGATTCTGGTTCCGATCCTATTTGGGATGCTATTAGAGAAGAAGCTAAGCTTGAGGTTTCCTCTCAATTCTAACACTTTATGTGCATCATCGATTCTCATTCAGACCAAAAGAAAAGTGGGTCTCAATTTGGGATGCTATAAGAAGAGTAACTGTGTCCACTAGGGTTTAGAAATAAGTGGGTCTTGTTTGTCTCGTTGAAAGTTTTGATTTTTAATCCAACCAAACATAGGTACTCGAATGTTCAATCCCTTCACTGATCATCATCACATCTTCACTGATCATCATCATCACATAATGGACTTCTTTTATACTCTAGTAAACCAAATGTTTAGATTCTCTTGATGTTTAATTTAGTGGTTGGCCTGGTGGAGCGAGTGTTAGATTTATAAAATTGCTACTTCTGGTTGTGAATGGTGAATCTTACTTACTTCGGTGAATCTTGCTGTGGTTAACAGGCAGAGAAGGAGCCTATTTTGAGTAGCTTCTTGTATGCGGGCATCTTGGCACATGAATGTTTAGAGCAAGCTTTAGGGTTCGTTCTGGCCAACCGTCTCCAAAACCCAACCTTGTTGGCAACTCAACTCTTGGATATATTTAATGGTGTTATGATGCATGACAAAGGTATTCAGAGTTCCATTCGCCACGATATTCAGGTAAAACTCTCTTCTAGTACATGTTAAAAGACATGGTCTTTGTTTGTTTTGAGGCTGTATTTTTCTCATCCGCCTCAGTGATTGATTGCAGGCATTCAAAGACCGGGATCCTGCTTGTCTGTCGTATAGTTCTGCCATTTTACATCTGAAGGTGACTCTTTAACTGAATCTCTAGAGACAAAACATCTCTCACATGGAATAAGTGACTGCTGAGGAGCATTTTAACCAGGAAACGTTTTGTTCTACAGGGCTATCATGCGTTGCAAGCATACAGGGTTGCGCATAAACTGTGGAACGAAGGGCGGAAACTATTAGCTCTTGCATTGCATAGCCGGATAAGCGAGGTAGTTTCCGCCATCGTTGTCTTTTGGTTACTGAATATGGAGTCTTGAGTTGCATTTTCCACCCCAATGTCTGATCTGTGCTGTGGGTTTCTCTCAGGTTTTTGGAATCGACATACATCCAGGTAAAGTTTAAGCCTTTATGTATTATTATCTCTGCAACTAGGAAGAAAATGGAGGAACTTTCTCAATTTCCCATCTCTGGTGCTTTAGTTGATGAGGTGAATTGATTGCTGGTTTTACAAATTGCCTCTTCTTTTTGGTAGCTGCAAAAATCGGCGAGGGTATATTGTTGGATCATGGAACTGGAATGGTCATAGGTGAGACTGCTGTGATAGGCAACCGTGTCTCGATCCAGCATGTAAGCATCTCTTCTCCAAAACATTTGCCTTGAAGTTCAATGCCGAGATCATAATTTTTCATTTCTTATCAAGGCTGGTTGAATTTTTACCGTCACAGGGTGTAACTTTAGGAGGAACAGGGAAGGAAACCGGCGACCGTCACCCGAAAATAGGCGAAGGCGCATTGCTCGGAGCCTGTGTGACTATACTCGGAAACATAAGTATTGGTGCTGGGGCAATGGTAGCTGCAGGTTCACTTGTGTTAAAGGACGTTCCGTCGCATAGGTAAAAAAGAGAAAAATGCATCTGAAAAATCTTCATGAATTGGATCTGTTTGAAAATCTCTGAATCTGTATGTTTAGTAACAATGAACATCCTTTTTGGGGGGTTTTGAAGTGTGGTGGCTGGAAATCCAGCGAAACTGATCAGGGTCATCAATGAGCAAGACCCGTCCTTGGCAATGAAACACGGTGAGTTTGCAGATTCTTGTATTCTTCTGGCTCTGTGTTTCTGTCTCGATCGGGTTTAGAAGCGGCTTGTTCTGAATGAATATGCAGATGCTACTAAAGAGTTCTTTCGACATGTAGCTGATGGTTACAAAGCGGCAATATCCAACGGTAACTTAAGACTTGGCACTCACAATGAAACTCTGTGACATGAAGAGACTGAAATAAACAGTGTTTGAACCTGAATTTGCTCTTTTGCGCTTTCTTATAAAACAGGACCATCAGTTTCATCAGGAGATACAGAGAAAGGGACACGCTAACTCCACAACATGAGATCCTTGTATGCATTTGCTTATCATCATAAGCTAATCTCAGCATTTTTTTTGCAATAAGTTGTTGTTTAAAGATTTTGATCTCTGGATGGAAGTTTTTTCAGCTCATCTGCTTCAGTCTCAAATGAACGAGACTGACATAAAAGTGTAAATGATTATTGCTCGAACACGAAATCTAGCATCGCTAAAGAGTTTTATTACTGAAAATTTCCACAGACAATTGGAATTCAAGTACAGGAAAATGAAAACAAAAACTCAAATCATAAGCATTCAAAGCTTATAAATCACTCAAACAAGCAAGATGAAGGAAGAATCAAGCATGCCTTGCCTGGAAATCTTTCATGAAAGCAACAAGCTTTTCGACGCCAGCCAAAGGCATTGCATTGTAAATAGAAGCTCTCATCCCTCCCACTGATCTATGCCCCTTGAGCTGCACCATCTTCTCCTTAGCAGCTTCCTTGATAAACTCTGCTTCAAGCTCCGGTTTCTCCAACGTGAAAGGAACATTCATCAAAGACCTCACGGACTTCTCAACGGGGCACCTGAAAAACCCTCTGCTCTCATCAATGGCGTTGTAAAGCAGCTCAGCTTTCCTCTGGTTCTTCTTCTCCACTTCCTTCAATCCTCCTTGCTCCAGCAAGTCTTCGAACACGAGTCCACACATGTAAATTCCGAAACACGGAGGCGTGTTGTACAGCGAGCTGTTCTCGTCGTGGATCTTGTAATCAAGCATCACCGGAGTGATGTCACGAGCGTTTCCGATCAAATCTTTTCTGATGATCACAATGGTGACACCGGAAGGACCAACGTTCTTCTGCGCACCGGCGTAAATCACACCGAACTTCGACACATCCACTGGCTTCGAGCAGAAATTGGAAGACATATCAGCGATTATAACACCATTAGGGTTTTTAGGAACTGGGTAATCTTTGAATTCGACTCCATGGATCGTCTCATTGGCGCATATATGCAAATACTTGGCGTGCGGGTTCTGCTCCAACTCATCAAAGGACGGGACTTTGGTGTATTTCTCCGATTTTCCTGACCAAATCACTTTGGGATTGCAATATTTCTGAGCTTCCTTGAATGCTTTGTCTCCCCAAGATCCGGTAACAACGTAATCGACGGGATCGTCTGATTTGCAGAGTTTAAGCGGCAGAGCGGCGAATTGGGTGGTGGCGCCGCCTTGTAGGAACAAAACGGAATATTCCGGAGGGATCTCGAGGAGCTGACGGAGATCCGATTCGGCTTTCTGGATAATCGAGAGAAACTCTTTCCCACGGTGGCTCATCTCCATGACGCTCATACCAGATCCACGCCAGTTATAAAGCTCCGATTGGGCTTTAAGGAGGACATTCTCAGGTAAGGCGGCTGGACCCGCCGCGAAATTGAAGACTCGCGGCTCGGATCCGACGTTGGTGGATCTGGCGCCGTCTTGAACCTGCGTCGTCGCGGAGGAGCATCTGATCGAGACGGATTTGGTTCTGGCGGTGAGGTTGACGGTGCATGGTTTGGTGAGGTGAAGAAGGGATTGGGAAATGGAGCTGGGTTTGAAAGATGGGATCTGAGTATGGTTCCCGACAAGGAAAGAGTTCGTTGACGCCGCCATAATCGTTGATTTCTGAGGAATCTCGAAACTTTTTTTTTTTTGTTTCCGAAAAGATGTAAAGTATTTAGAGTGACGGCTAAAAAAAACAAATCAAATATCTGAAAATAGTGAAGTATGAACTGTGAAGAGAGTTGGTGGGAGAACGATGCCGTTTTTGGTTTGGTAGGTAGCTTAAATTTGTTGTAAATAAAGAGAAGAGGAGAGTGACCAAGAGAAGTAGCAAGAAAAAGATATAGAAGAAATTGATGTTGTATTATTCGAATAAATAAATAATTTTATATATATATATATCCCTTATATATTAATTGAGAAACATTCTTACAAGCTCTTTTATTTACAATTGTGTTATTTTGCTGATGTGTCAGCACCATAATTATTCTGACCTTTTTTTATTAATTAATTTTAAACTTTAAAAAAATTATCATAAATAAAAAATGTACAATTTCATTTTTGGGGAATCGAACATAGTAAGCACACAACCACTTTCAGAAAAACATTTTATATGTTTCCCAATCCGTTTCTTTTAGATATCTATACATTAATTTAGATATAATAATTACTTTAATTAAATTTAATCCAAAAAACGAAATGTCTTTTTCGACATGACATTAACTTCGAGCCATTAATTGTGGTTGCTTGATATCAAGGTTTGATATCTTTAACCTATATAGTAACTAATTTAAATCATATAATTTACT
Source organism: Alliaria petiolata (assembly GCA_020283515.1). Classification (NCBI taxonomy): domain Eukaryota; kingdom Viridiplantae; phylum Streptophyta; class Magnoliopsida; order Brassicales; family Brassicaceae; genus Alliaria; species Alliaria petiolata. The sequence goes on along the minus strand of JAHZTW010000001.1, from coordinate 450,068,805 downwards.
GCTAATCTTCATAATTTCTAATAATTTTAACATTGTTTATTAGGAAATGCTAGGTGATAACCTGCGTCCTGCGCAGAGTGAGATTTATATAATTTTAGGTAAGTGAATTTGGATTTAAAATATAATAAATTCTAATTATTTTAATATAAAATTTTTATTAATCAACATGACTAATAAAATAATATTTAGTTTTACTTAAGTGAAGTTGAATTTATTTATTATTTAGTTTTTTATAATTGAAAAAATAAACTATAGTAAAATATTTTATTACAGTATTTTATATAAGAAATTGTTATGTTGAAAATATAGTACGAAAATGTTTAAAATTTATATAATATTAAAACAATTAGAAAGATAAATGAAGAGATATTACAAATAAATTATGAAAACAATATCTGAAAAAATATGATTTAAAAAATAAAAGCACTAACCTATATTTTTAGAGACATTTATTTTTAAATAATTTTTTTAAAAAGCTATAAAAAATTGAATAGGGCGGGTCTGTATATTAATGCATATTTTGCTCCAATGCTTAATGCTAATCAAAGGGTATTGATCAGAATCCTGTCGATCTGTAAGTTATGTATTACTAATAAGTTATGTATATGTAAATAAATATATTAGACAAATTAGGAGTAAGGTAAGTGTTATTGTAGTCAATGAATTCATATTTAATAGAAATAATTGAATGAGACTTATTTTTGAACTTAATGAAAGTGGCAGCCAAGGAATATATTTTCGTCGATTTGTTTTCTTAAACTTATTTTGGGACTTAATCCCCTATATATTAATTGAGAAACATTTTTATAGAGTAGACTTACTTTTTCAACTATTTACAGTGGTGTCATTTTGCTGATGTGCCACCATCACACTTATTCTCCCATTATTTTAATACAAATTGTCTTTTTGATTAGACTAATTACATTATATGTCCTTAACCATTTATTACTTTTAACATTTAATTTATGACTAATTTTTTATCATTTATTTATACATAATTCAACATTTAATTTATGAAGATATTCTCTTTCTTTCTATTTCTTACCAAAAATATATCATACTAATTATTTTTTAAAACACTATATTTCTTCTCTTATTTTGTTTAAATTTACGTTTGTAAAAAAATAAATCATCACAACATCCATATAGTAAAAAATATATAGATTTTTTATGCATGTGTTATAATTCGATTTTTTTAAATGAATATAAATTACTCAAATGATTAATAAGTATGTGTATGTTTTAAAAAGTCCCACACTGAAAATGAGAATGTGTAGATAGTTCAAAAATTATTATAAAAAAACATAAATAATTAAAAAAGTGTAAAAGTAAGAAGTTTAATTTAATAGACATCTATACATATTAAGATTTTTGATTTTAAACAATTTCAAAATTATTTTTAGTAAATTGTTTTATTGATTTCTCATCCTGCGCAGGGCGCAGGTTATCACCTAGTATAGAAGTATAAGAGAAGATTTTACTTGGGGACAAAGTAAAACTTAGGATACAAGTAACTCTAGAACATTGTATAACATGAGTTTATGAGCTCATAATAGATATCACATAATAGTTCATAACACTTCTTCTTGATGTTCATTATACAAAAATATCTCATAAACCGCGTAGGATAATCCAATGGGAAAAAACACAACTAAGGGAAAAGAGTGCAGTGCGCATTAACTCCCCTTCATGAGTACATCATTTGAGATCTTTGATATTACACAATTTAATATGATGAAATAACTTTTTGAAAGTAATGTTTTGGTAGATCTGTCTGCCGAATCTTCACTTGAATGAATTTGTAGAATTCTTACATCGCTATTCTTCTGCAGTGCATGAGTCTTGCTAATGATTCGTCTTGATCATTCTCTTTGCTTCATTTGTTCTCATTAAAGTATGACAAATACTTGGAAAGGGTGATATACTTTCATCTTTACATTTCCCTTTAGATGTCTATCATTTGCGTGTTCTTTATTGCCTCGTTAAAACCTTTCATAGAAAACCCAATGGGTAAAAACCATGATACGGAAAAAGAGTACAACCACACACATCATTATATTTCTCCTCTTGGAATCATCTTCTTCGAGAGATGAATTCCAATCATATACTATCTTTTGAGAATTGTTATAAGCATAAGCTTAATGAATAAAATCATATGATTATCTTGTAATCTCTTAGATTAGTGGACTTCTTGTCCATAACAATATTTTAACATAAAAGTTAATTTCTTAAGTCTATTTGAACTTCAAGCCAAATATCTATTTACATACAGTTTTCTAAACTTGTATTGTACATACTTGTACATAACATTTATTCATGCTCTTCTTTATTGTTTTAGCATTCTTTCTTGTTATATTAAAACACATATTTCAATAATGAAAGAGATCAATACATTGCTTAACTAGCATTTTAAGTATGGTCTTTCGATACCAAGTGTATGTGAGCATTCATTATGTAATCCTGCAAGGATCTTTTGAGATAATATCTCTGTTACTTAGATATTTCAATTTGGAACACTTGAAGACAATGTCGTCTTTCCAAAAAAAAATCTTCCAAATTACAACTTGTGCTAACTCTTCAAGAGTTTTGATTATATTCAAATATAGGATTCCATTGATCCATAATCATTTGATAAATACACATGGGTATATTGGTTATAATATTTATATCTCATGAAACATATATGTCTTAACTCGATCGAAAATCTTGAGTTCCTGTGAATATAATTTTGACATCATCAATCTTTCGGAGATTGTATCATTTTGAAATCTTTAATCTTTCGGGTATTGTATCCTTCATGGATTATATCCTTCTGAGATTTTCACTTCAAGTATCATTTTATAGTGGGTGGAATAAGTCAAGTTCTTCTCTTATTGCCAAACTGATAAAGAACTTGAAAGTAGTTGCATCCACCACATAAGAGTATGTCTCTTCATAATCAATTTTATATTCATCATTCTTTGATGTAACGTTTCATTTATTTCCCACTGGTTTTACACCCTTAGGTGTATGGACAACTGGTCCAAATACTCATCCATTTCCAAGATATTTTAACTCTATGTCTATTGCTTCTTTATAATTTGGCCAATGATTTCTTTGTGTACACTTTGCACTAGATTTCGTGATCCTCTTTCTCATTTATCATATCAATTGCTACATTGCATGCAAAAATGTTATCGACGTCGATTTGTTTTTTGGTTCCATTTTAACAAGAGAAGAGATAGAAGGAATAGATGTTGTTGTATTATTCCAATGAATAAGGGGTCCTTTATATAGGAGTGCAAGAGAGAGTTTTACTTGAGGACAAAGTAAAACCTAGGATACAAGTAAATCTAGAACATTCTAGAACATGTGTTTATGAGCTATAATGGACATCACATAATAGTTCATAACAAAGAGAGTATTTTGGGTTTTTGTTTTTTGACTAAAAGCTTTCAAATTTAAATTGCAGGAGAAATAAAAATATTACATGTCCAGCACAGACCATAATTAAGTTTGGGTCTAACCCAATAATGCACAACACTGAAACAAATTAACATGAAGCCCATATCTAGGAATCAAATTGAACCAACATTGTATAGAGAACAATAATACTCAAGATATTTTAAAGATGCATGTCGAAGATCTTAGTAGGATGTGTTAAACAATGGGTCACTAGAAAATCATAATTGTCTGCCCGTGTATCAGAAATGCTCCATTTTGGGATGTTCTTATTGATTATTCTATGAATAATGAACTTTTAACATATGAATACGATGATGAGAAGGTTTACTTAGGGATAAAGTAGAACTTGGAAAACAAGTAAAATCTAAGATACAAATTATTATAATTTTGTATATAAAAATGCTTTTTATAATGAGCTTTCAATTTTTTCTATACCAAACAATAAATAGAACTGAAATTGATTATTGGTGATTTGGTTTTCGTCCGGGTTACTATAAAAACTTGGTTCAATTTTTGGTTGATGAATTTTGGTTGAGTTTCTTTTTATTTATCACCCTTACACGAAATTATTATTTATTTTTTCATCAATTGGACAACAACGGACGACCATCCCAATAGTCCATCCAATTAAACTTTATTTGATACGCATGACAGATTATATAGATATATTAAAGAACGACTCAACAATGCGTTATGGATCGATGTAACTCAAAAACCAATTTGCAATGAGTGGATTGGCTCATATCCCTTATGGCTCTTTGACCATTGATCTCGGTATGTTTGGGCATGGATTGACGGACCATCTTTGGTCACATATCGATGATGGATCGGGTTGGATTGCGTGGATCGGGCTCTGATACCACATTAAGTTACATGGACTTCAAATATATAAGGGACATGGGCAATAAGTGGATTGGCTCATATCTCTTATATATTAATTAAGATTCTTTGCAACTTCCGATGTGTGATATATTCTCTAATATTAACAATTGGGTTCTTACATTCTCTCTCCTTTCCACGCGGAACTGAATGTGATCTTATGGACAATGTGGGAAATAGAGTGGTGCATGTGGGCTTTACGCCTGGATCCATCTTAATATGTGTGAAAAATCATAAACATCAATCTTTCAAATACATAAGGAGTATTCTGCTAGTCTCCATGACAAAAAAGACTTATTATTAAAATTTTAGTTGGTATGGTAATATCACATTCATTTGTGTTATTTTCATAACACGGTCAAATCTTATTATATGAAACAGAAAGAGAATTTTCATGGAATTGTCATATTTATCACTCAAGAATATGACATGTGTCAAACACTTTTGTGTTGCTTTGATCTCTAATACTTTCGTTTAATACCAGAATCCGCAAAGAATTTGGCTACTTCTCCAGCATTTTGACAAAATAGTTGGTTCCTTTTTTCCTTTTGAGAATTTTCTTTCAACAGAAACTGGAAAGAAACCATTCACAAAAACATACATGTGAATGCTATCAATGCGGTTTTGTGATAAGGAAGCCATAATTACTAATACTATGAGACACCCTTTTAAAGTATTTGTATTTCAACTAATGAACCTATTTAGGATTCATATTTTCATCAACTGAATTTAAAATATATAATATGTAATAACTAATAATGTACTTGTCAAAATATGTTTGTCACGAATTATATTTTCATCCTAGATATGTCACGGTTTATAGAAAATCACAATTTGCTTGGATTTACCTATTGACTTTAGTTGATTTTTAGATGAACATTAATATTTTGTAAGCAATCTATTTAATTTAATCTATATAAATTAATGTATAAGTATAATTATGGTAATTTCATATATTAACCATGTTTTTTAATTATAATTATATAGAATACTTGGTAACAGAAAACCAATTTAAATCAACTCATTAAAAAAAATAACAAACTGAAACTTAAATGTATTTGGAAATTGAAATATATTTAATAAGGTCTTTTATAGTTTTAAGAATATCCCAAATTTGTAAATATGATAAAATGGCATTTATGAGTTTAACATATGTTGGATCGAGATTACATGTTGGTTTATTAACCAAAAAATGAGAGATCTACATGTCGATTACTAGAAGACGTATTTTGTTCTACACTGTAAACTTTGCATGTTAGCTGAAGAATCTAAAATTTTAGTCAGCGATTTGGCTCAACATCCCACTTACAATCATTACAAGCTTAAAAAATGTGTTGGCTCATGATTAAAGACTCAAGAAGAAGATTGCACAATAAAACAATGGTCACAAATAGTTTATTATATTATATATAATAAAGATCAGACGAGCATCTTATGTCTAAATCTTTTAAGGAACAATAATGCAAATTTTCAAAACTAAAAAAAGCCAACATTTAAGGAAAGAGGAAAAAAAATTGAAACATTATTAGCTTAAGAAAGAGAAAACTGGTAAAACGGTTAAACTTGAAGGACCATGCTTAAACGATAGAAGGATCTAAACACACATGTGATTCTGATTTTTTTTTCATGTGATTAGTGCCTGAAGATTATATGCTTCCACAAGTGTTGGCATTATGATTCATGTTCATAGTGTTGTTGAAGCTCTGGTTCTCTTTCTTTGGATCCTCTTCATTTACGCGGTAATGGTTATGATCGGAGCTTACTACAACAGATCCACCAATTGATTGGTTTATCAAAGGATTACCAACCAATTCACTGGATCTAACATCAAAATAATCTTGTCGGAAGGATACATCAGAGAAATTTAAGGCCTCTATTGGTGGAAAGCTTCGAATTGGAAGCACATTTGTTACCATATCAGCATGCATCTCAGGCAAAGAACAGAAATGGTTTCCAACACCAACAACAGCAGAAGAAGACCCACCAAAAGATCCAACAAACTCGTTGGTTTCTTGAAAATGTAAAAAAGGTTGGTGATGATTAACTTGTTGGATGTCAACAGAAACCATCTGAGAAACAGAAGGTTGATCCATCTTTGGACGCTTGGATTTGCGGGAACTTCCACCAATTGGTATGTTTCTTAAAGCCCCACCATGAGTCCAATATCTACGACATTTCTTGCAAAAATAGCGTGGCTGAGACACACTATAGTTGTTGTAGTAACAGAACTTTATGTTTTCTGAGTCACACCTTGGACACACTCGCGGTGGAGGCTTCTCTTCACTCACTTGATTGTCTTCCCTCACGAAAACATTCGAGTTGTCCATTTCTCTCAAGAGCAACTTGGTTTTTGTTGTTGTTGTTGTTATTATGATCTTTGGCGTTGTGGTGTATCTTCTTATATAGGTTTTTGAGCCATTGAAATTGAAGAAAATATACGTTTCGAATTTTATAAGAGTGAGATTATGAGCACAACGTGTCAAAGATTGTGTATTAATAAAATCTGAAGATGTATTTACACACCATAAATCTTAGGCTAACTTTAGTCAAAAACCAAGGCTCTCTACTCTGAAGTCTTAACTCTTGTATGCATATGATAAATGGAGAATCAAAAAAATATGTTTAAATGAGTCAAGTAATATTAACATAGACAAAATCTAGTGACATTGAGTATAATTTATCATAATCATTTTTGTAAGTATAAGATAAATTATATGAATATATAAAATAACTAAAAACTACTCCCTTTGTTTTTTAATACTTAATGTTTTAGGGTTGTTCACACAAATTAAGATACATTCATAAATCTGATTTTTTTTTTTTTAATAACAACTCCATAAATCACATTTTAAGGGATTTAACAAAATTTCCTCCATCATAGATCTTGAAAAGTTTTTAGAAAAGTTTTTAAATTGAAAAAGATGAACTCAAAACTCTAATATTTGCAATTTTTATCATGCTAGATAATGTTGGTTTACAAATTAAAAGCTCAAAGTCAAAACTCTAATTTAACAATGGAACTTGAAAGGATCTGAATATTCTTTTTTGGGTCATTGGTCGAATTGGACAGTGAAACATTGTGGTCGAATAAAACATATATGCAATAGTTGTGTTTCATTGTTCAATAGAAGAGTAACTCAAATCAAAGAATGATTGCTGAGAAAAGTTGAAAGTGACTAAGAAAAAAGAAAAAAGGGATCAAAATCAAACTTCAGAAAAATTGAACTTTTTTTTTTCTTTCTTTTTTGTGTTATTTGTGCTTCAGATGAAACGAGGAACTATGTAAATAGAGCTGTACAAACTAATTATTGTGCTTTGGCTTAAGAATGATGAGACTCAGTAGACACAAGGAAGTGTGCAGCTTCACACTTTGCTATGTACCCAAATTTGAATGTGTTGTACTTCCTATACACTCCTGTCAACTTCCCCGTCGCTGCCCTCTGATGAAGATTCACCATCTTCCTTGCACATTCCCTGCAAAACCCGCAATAACAATTTGTTAAAGATCTGTTTATGGATGAAAAAGGATAGTCTTTGGTAAAAAAAGATTGGTCTTTTCTCAATACCCTTTTGTGTTTATGGATTGAAATGGTAAAAATGATCAGTTTCTCTCAATACCCTTTTGTGTTTATGAATGAAAAGGATCAGTCTTTTGAATTGAGATGAAGAGAGACTTACATGAGCTGATCTTCAGAGTAATGACAGTGGAATTCACATGTGCTGTTCCATTGCCTGAAACCATCAAGTGTACATTGAGCAGTGTAAACAGCTGTGGCAGCTAGTAATGAAGGTGGAAACCGAAGCATCTCATACTCCACAAGGGCAAGCTCGATCAAGAACGATGCCAAGATCTCACACTGTTTTGTTTCAGCTTCGAAGTTAGTTACTTTCCAATTCAAAACTCAAGTTAAAACGATTCATGAGGTCTATATATTTATTGGATTAAACTTACCTTCTTCTCTGCTTGAGCAGCCTTGAGGAATCTTTTCAAGAAAGGGTATTGTGTAGGCAACGAGACATTGAATTGCAGAGTGCTCAACATTGTTTTCTCCTGCAGAGAGAATATGGAACCATTTCGTTATTGTCTAAACATAAAATAGACAAGATTGGATTCTTCTATGTAATGAAACCAACCAGTCTTTACCATCTCTAGAACATCATTCCTCGTATAAGCTTTGTCTGAAATGAGTACTAAATCCTCGACGACAGGAACCGAAACCTCTTCGTACTTGCAAGCTAAGAGCAAAGCCACTAGCCCTACAAGCTGAAGCTTCTTTCTCATAACAGCTTTCTTGGACAAGAATCTATCTATCAGATTCACCGTGAGAAACAGTGTCTCGTTCATCAGATCAAACTTGTCATGTACCTGCGATTTTTACTCAAGCTTCTTTAGCCTCTATCGAAGTACCATTCTATTAGAGTGAGTGTCTATATACCTCGATTAGCCAGTCGATTAGAATTGCTCTCATCTTCTCGTTTAAGTCGATTTGTTGCATCATATAATCTACTGGAACACAGCTCAAACTCTGCAATTTCGAAAACAAGGATCGTTTTCAAACAAGCTCTCAGGCCTCTTGTTCCTTCAGAGACGGATAAAAGCAAAACTAATGTTACCTCCATTTTTCGGTAGAATGCGTAGAGATCTTGGACATATTCAACAGCTGCAAGTGAGTTCTTCGCATCTGAGAGATCTATATCCAAGACTGGTTCTTCCACTATTACATCCTCCATCTCAACTTCCTCCTGTCCAATCAAAATGTTACTTAAAACATTGATCTCTAGATTTGAATTCAGCATTAAGCAGTTCTTTATTGTGTTTACCATTGGATCAGCTTCAACGATGCTTGTGTATGGCTTCTCCAGCGACATTGGCATCGGATGGTCCAATGTAACTTCTTCTTCAACCTCCACATCAACAACGAAATCGTTTGCACTTGGAACTGATTGCTTCAGCTTCTTCGTCTCCTCTGCACACGACGGCTCTTCAACTCGAGATCTGCAGGATCAAAACAATCTCAATGTCTTTTCTTTCAAATCAAATCAATAGAAATTAAAAAGACTCAAGCTTTATATATGTACCTTGTAATTGAGGGTCTCGGAGAATCAAGCTTCTTCTTTTGACATCCTTCTTCTTGCCTTCTGATTCAAAATCATCCAAAAACCCATAAGCACAATCAAATCGATAAACAAAACAATCAAAGACACTAACTTGTGAGAGATTGAATTTACTTTGATAAGCTTCCTCTCTTGTTGACAACACAAGGATAACCTCTTGCACCATCCAGATTCTGGTTAATCACACCCAAAACTCTTCTCTTCTCCCTCTTCATCTCTTGTCCGAATTTTCTGCTTCTCGTTTCATCTAAACACAAACACATTCGTCAGAATTCTCCATTGTTAAGACCTTGATATTTTCATATATCACGCGAGACAAACTCAAAACTACCTTGAAGAATCGTCGTTGCAACGATTTTGTTCTCAGAGGAATTAACCATATTTGTTTGTTTTGATTATTCCAAGAGAAAATTCCCCAAAGACACTAGAAGAAGAAGAAGAGCATTAAGCGAAGAGAATCTTAGTCTGATACAGTCGATTTTGGAGAAGGGGATGAAATAAGCAAGTGACAATGAATGAGAAAGATATAACAAAAATAGAAAAAGGTTTAATTTTTAATTTTTTTTAAAAAAGAACGGCTAGGATCAGAATATGACCTTTTTTTTTTTTACTTTTATTTTTTTTTATTATGTCTGTATAAGAAGACTTAACGGTAACTTTGGTTCAAGGCATGTGGTGGCTTCGTCTCTTCTTATTTCAAATTTTTATTATTCTTTTTTTTTTTTTTTTCACTTTTCAGACAGAGAATTGTGCGCTCCATAGGCGCGGCTCTAACAAACTTTTGATTATATGATTATTTTAAAATTAAGTATTATTATTATTAATAATTAATAATCTCTTAGGTTATTTAATATCCGTATTTACAGAGCTAATCATGCTCTCACTCAGTTTAATTTCAGAGCAAATTTTATTAGGAGACAAAGACCAGATTCCGTACCGAGAATTATGCTGGCCCGTGAGAGTTCTTTCCATTTTAAGTGATTTGTTGTTGAATATTTTAATATTCCATTTAGTAGCCTAAATTAATTTCAAAAAGCATATTTGGTCTAATTTTTGTTTACTACACATCTATTGAAACCTCAACTTTTTCATAATTCTAACAAAGGAATGTTGAGCCGGGAACTAAACAATGTTTAATGTTGATGAAATTCCAGAACTCGAGTCAAAAGCAAAATAAATTAGTGTAAAAATTTGTGTAAATCTGCATTCAATAAGGTCACTATGTTGGAAAAGAAGATTGGTAATTAGTACATGTTGGAAAATTTGTAAATCATGTAATGACGAGAAATTAGTAATCAACAGCACCAAAGAATTAATTATTTTACCATAAGCATAGTAATTAGGAATAGTCAATGTTTACGAATATCTAGGCATAAACGGGCAATGCCAGGGAATGAAGCCGTGAACATGGGGGAGCCTCTGTCTTCTTGGTCAAATTAATTAATTAACATTTCACTAAAGTGCTTAAAAACTAATTAAAAAGGTATTGTTTCCGTAAACCAAAAGCATAAGATTAAAGATCAAGAGGGACCATGTCATCCCATTATTGATCGTCCGTAAGAATCTCATAGTTTGTTTAGTTCAAACGAAATGGACCAAACTAGCTCAATTGATCATTCGGATTTTAGTCCGCTGTTTAAGGATGTTTTTTCTTCTTCTAGTGATCATACATGTCTTTTTTATTTTGTGTTAAGATGTGTTTATGTATGTATATTGGTTTAATTAGCATTAGATTACTAATGTACTACCATTATTATCATCATTATTTTATTAGTAACTTTTAATCTAGATAAACCGAACCGATTGATCAGAACCGTTCTATCTGAAGAAAGAAAAAACGAATTTAGTTTTAGTTCTACAAATATAATGCAAATGCGTTTTCTTCGAAAAGTTTTTTTTGGACCAAACCAACGTATATGATTAAAACTCAAACATGAAACTGTACCATATCGATCTATAGTATGTTGATTTCATAAAGTATTTAAAAAAGCATTGTTTTCATAAACCAAAGGCATGAAACTAAAGATAAAGTACTTAAAAAGGCATTGTTTGATAACCAAATTTGTTTATTGAAAACGCATAAATTTAGATAGGAAAATAAAAAGGTATAAAATTAATAATTTCGTTAGCGATAAATAGTGAAAAGAAAAACACAAAAACAATTAAATACATAATGAGGATCCACATGATAGATAAACTTTGAAGAGGAGTGACGGAGAAAAGTGTAAGCCACCTCCGGAACCACTAACTCTCTTAACATTTATTGTGTAGCCACATTATGAGAATGATATAATTATTTGTTCGCAGCACATATTTTGTTTGATTCAAAATATGCCATAACAAAATAGACACATGTTAAAAAATTTAACTACGCACGAGTATATATATCCATACAGTTTTGTGTGTGTAATTGATGAATGATTGCCCATTTAAAAATAAAAATAAAAAATATTGATGAATGCAACTTAATTTCTGATTTTTAAATTTGTTTTTCGCATATTGCGTATAAGTTAGAATGTGGAAATTTTACAGTTAATATTTTATATAATGTTCATCTCCGTGATAAATTCTCGTTTTGACCTCACATTTTGCAGTTATGTCTCACTATGTTACCGTATATTCTGGCAGGATTTCGACTGCGTCTCCACAAAACACCTATTGGAGCGACATGGTTAAGAAACACAAAGTTTCAGAACTTTTTCGGACTGTTAAGTGGATATCGAATATATCTGAAACAATAGAAAAAAAAAATCAACTGACATGTGTTGATGACATGTCAAAAAATATAGTTTATGACATTATCTTTTTGTATAAAAGGTGGAAGTCTCAGGATGTTATTGTAACCGCGCAAGTCAAATATCCCGCAATTTAGTACAGTGACCTCTGGATGTGGTGTTGTGGTCAAAATAGCATAGATATGAGTTGACTCCTCATGGTGAATAGGAATGCATCATATCTTGACAAACATGATGGTATAATAAGCTATGCTTCAGCATGTGAGGTTTGAGCATGCTGAGAATTACAAAACCTTGTTCCGGTATGAGGTCTTCTAGGACAATACTAAACTGCACACCTCTCATCCATATTCTATGTTAGAAAAGCTCAGGGTGGAATATTATTTTTTGTGCGATGTTGGTACAAAGATGCGGTGAAATAATAGAATTCTTTCTTTACATTATTTTTTGAAATTAACTTGAAATTTCTTTCTTTACATTATTATTTTTTTAAACTAATATGATATTTTTTCAAATATATATAAAAATTATATAATATTTGAAAGCGTTTCATAACCAAGATAGATTCATGATCAAATGAACTTTATTTAGATAAAAATTTTATTGAAAATATAAATAGCTCATTGAGCTTTATTAAATGCAAGAAATAAAAGAAAGGATAAACTTTGTTATGAATCGAATGAATTGTGTTATATTATTGTTGAGACCAATGGTCTATATTTATAGTGATTACACAAAGGAGAGAAAAAGAAATACTCCTTTTACTACTCATACATGAAATAGGAAAACTTCTACTAATCCTATTAGCAAAAGGAAATCCTATCTCTAATGGAACTTGGTCTTCACGCCGAGACTAGGCCACGTATTGGGCCTTATGGGATGAGCCGGTTATGGACATCCAAACCTCAATGGTTTATAACACTCCCCCTTGGATGACATAACCGTATGTGATGATGATGGGATCTCAGTAATACGCTTGGGGAATGCTGCCTCATTAAAACCTTACCAAGGAAAACCCAGTGGGACAAAACCTTAGTGAAGGAAAAAGAGTACAGCACGTATTACTCCCCCTGAAATGAACATCACTGAAGGTCCTTCAATTGGCGCATGCCAATCTGATGCATAAGCTTCTTGAGCGTGGAGGTTGGAAACGACTTTGTGAAGAGGTCGGCTGAGTTGTCACTTGAGCGGACTTGGAGCACCTGGAGTTCACCGGCCTTCTGTAGGTCGTGAGTGAAAAAGAACTTTGGCAATATGTGCTTCGTCCGATCTCCTTTAATGTATCCATCCTTCAACTGAGCTATGCATGCGGCATTGTCTTCGTACATGCTGGTCGGTTCTTCTTTCCCTTCTGTCATCCCACAATCTCGTCTAATGTGTTGAGTCATTGACCGTTGTGTGGATCCGAAAGGTAACCTGCATCAGCAAAACCAACTAATCCTTCTTTGTTAAGGTTAGTATAAAATAGACCCATGTCTTTCGTCCCTTTCAGGTAACGAAATATGTGTTTGATCCCATTCCAGTGCCTCTGGGTCGGACAAGAACTGAATCTTTAAAGGAGGTTCACGGCAAAGCATATGTCCGGCCTAGTGTGACTAGCCAAGTACATTAACGCTCCTATAGCACTGAGATATGGCACTTCGGGACCAAGGACCTTTTCGTCCTTCTTTACTGGACCGAATGGATCGTTGTCCAGGCCAAGGCTTCTCACCATCATTGGGCTAGTCAGTGGGTAAGCCTGGTCCATATTAAATCGCTTGAGTACCCTTTCGCGATAATTACGAATCCCTTATCGAATTTCTTTATGAATATGCATGGGATCGTCTTTATAGCCCTCTTTCACTAAGTACTCGCTTAGTCTATTGTTTCAATCCATAGAGCGATTTATTCAGCTTAATACAATGCTGGTCTCGAGAACTTCTTTTATCTTTCAGCTCTATTTCGTTATCCAGTGGACCATAGGCTGCTTACTATATCAATTTGATTTCTTTCTTATGTGTCCAGACATCATAAACTTTCGAGTTTGTAGCAGCACCCACCACATTTGGAGTATATCTCCTTATAATTTATTCCTTAGTCTCTGTGAGTATCCTTATGTAACCAAGCTATCTCGAAATGCTTGTAAAACATGAACACTTTAGATCATGTGGTCTCACGATTTTCTTTTCTTCACAGGACTTATTTATCCACTGGTTTAATCATCTGATGGCGCTTTCTTATGTGGCCAATACGCCTATCACTTTCATAATCCCACGTTTCCTTTTATCTTATGAATGCATTCTTATTCGTGGGTTCTGATCCTCGCTTGTTTCTTTATTGTTCAAGTGCTACTATCTTGTACGCGCTTTCTTATACATTTTGGTGTTAACACTCTTATGTAGTTCCTATTTTGATCCAGACATGATTTGATCGATCTGAGATTTCATAATCCAGGACCTTTATTACCTTGCAGCTTGGCGTTCCAAGCTACATGGTTTGGTACCTTAGATGTTCAGCTGGCCAGCCTTTATATCTCTATGTCTGGTCTGGTTTCCTTAATAAACCCGGATTTATATTATGCACCCTTTTCCGTGGTTTCTTATCTTATGGAACTTATTGGTCTATCTTGTATAGACTCCGTAGCAACTTGATTGTGTCTCTAAGACATCAATTTCATGGTGCTTAAGCTGATATGACTTAGTCATTCTTTTCTTTTCGGGTCAATGTGTCTGGTATCTGATTATGCTAGCTTTATATGATCTTTGTATTTGGACGTCCTTAAATCTTTATCTAGTCCGAGGATCTTGCCAAGACACCGATGGTTGATACCATTTCATTTCTCTTATCAGCTTATTACGTTTCTCCTTATAATGTTGGATATTTGGATTCACTTAAAAACTCATGTAATCCGTGTTCCTTGGCCACTAAATAGATCACCCATATTTGGCTCAAAGGTTTCTTTAAAATTCGTAGGAGAAACATTTTTTATCCAACATATATATATTCCCAATCTCCTTATGAGATTCCATCTTAGACGGCACATATGTATGTGGTGGTTTTATTCAAAATCTCTTAAGATGGTATATGTCTGGCTCATGATCCGTATTCAATCTGAGATGGGAATATCTATGCTCACTTATATGGCCTGATGCATATTGATCTTATATACATGTAAAACTTGTGATGTCTCCAAGCTGATAAACTTTAGGGTCTAAACCTTATAGGTAATGACTTTATAAAACTCGGCCAAGTCTTCTTATGATCATCGAAATTGTAGTATAGTCATGGACCACGGGTTTGTCCTCACTCCCCCTCATGAATATACTATAATTTCGTGATGCTTGTGACAATAAATCTGATGAGTTTCCCTTGTGCACATGTAACACAACGTGAGACTCTATGGGATAACTCTTTGTGCCGTTTTCATGATCAACCTTTGCATCAAGTTTTGGACTTGGATGGCTAGTCCAGTCATGCCATATAGTGTAAATTTCGTGGGGTATACCAATTTTGGTTATCATGGTTTTTGCCTCTATCATACTGATCTTTGGCATAGTCTAGATCAGTAGAGTATAGTCTCGACCATTCTTTTGATGCCTTAGGCGATCTTGAGGAATTTTCATTTCCTTTTACCCATTGTTTCTATTTGGAAACCATTCATATAACTCAATGGGCTTTGTATGGGTGAGAAAATCATGCCCTTTTAGGCAATTCCTTTTGGTCGAGATTTTATACTTGCAATAAAACAAGCAATAAAACATTCATATTATCAAGCAAGAATCAAACAAGATAATAGCAATAAAATAAACTCAAAGTAGTTTAATGCCAAACAAATCCAAAGACATAAAACCAAAACAAAACATGAATGCAAAACAATTTTAATGCCTATTTTAAACAATCTGATGTCTCTATGAGACTATTATTTTCGTAATCCATAAGGTCATCACGTTCATGATCGAAGTCGTCTTCTTTATCATGCTGGATCATGTGGGCTTCTGGATTCTTCCCTTTAACACTCTCTTGATAAAGATCCACAAGGTGTCTGGGAGTTCTACATGTCTTGGCCCAATGATTATCCATCCCACATCGATGGCAAACAGACTTGGTCGTGCCGGACTTGTGTCCGGTTTGGTCCCGTGGCCATGCCCTTGGCCATAGCCTTGTCCGCGGTTAAAGTCAGATCCGCGGGCATTCCCTCGACCATATGGGTGGTAGCGACCACACCCTTGTCTCGTTCCACGCCCACGTCCTGGCCCGCGGTTAAAGTCAGATCCGCGGCCATTATATCTTTGATATCTCTGGACATGGTTTGCCTCGGTTTCCATCTTAGTGTCCTCGGCCACATGGGCTTCTGGACATGGTTTGCCTCGGTTTCCATCTTAGTGTCCTCGGCCACATGGGCTTCTGGAAGTGGGGTTGATCCAGGAGGTCTCATATCGCTGTTTCTCATCAGCAATTCATTGTTTTGCTCTGCAAGCAATAAACAAGAGATCAAACTTGCATAGGTCGTGAAGCCTCTCTCACGATACTGTTGCTGTAGCAACACGTTGCTTGAGTGGAAGGTCGAGAAGGTTTTTTCAAGCATATCCTTCTCTGTCACAATCTCGCCACATAGCTTCAATTTTGAAACTATCTTGAACAGGGCCGAGTTGTATTCATCCACGGACTTAAAGTCTAGGAGCCTTAAGTTAAGTCAATCATATTTGGCCTTAGGCAGTATAACCATCTTCTGATGATCATATCTCGCCTTTAACTCCTTCCAGAGATCAAGAGGATCCTCAAGCGTCAAGTATTGATCTTTGAGACTCTCAACGAGATGGTGGCGTATGATTAAAATCGCCTTATACTTATTCCTCTCGGATTCGTTATTTTCATCATTAATGCATTCACTGAGCCCTTCTGATTTCAGCATCGGTTTTATCTTAGGATTTTAGGGTTTCTTTCAACCGATTGTATTTATGCATTTATCATGCGATATTAAATCAAGCAAGTTTCCCAAATTCAATACTAACATTTAATTCTAGGTGATAAAGGAAAACAGGAAATTTTTCAAATTCAAAATAAGGAAATCATCCCAATATCAAATAAGGAAACTTTCCAAAACAAATAAGGAAATTGTTCTAACCGATTTTAATGTGGTTAAACAAAAAGGAAATTTTCCAATTTCAAAAATAAGGAAATTGTCCAAATTTCAAATAAGGAAATTTTCCAAAATAAATAAGTAAACTTTCCAAAACGAATAAGGGAATTTCCAATTTGCGATTTTAATGTTTAGAAACAATCCATGTGATTTTACCAAAACAAGCAATCAATCCTTTACAAGCACATGAATCGGTTTTAGTGTTCATGTATGATTAATGTTCAAATTCGATTGTGAGGTTTTCAGAGATTAAATATTTAAACAAGCAATCCGATTTTAGTTTAGGTATTAGGGTTCATGCAATCAATCAATCAATCAAAAACAAGCAAGTAGAACATAGAAGAATCGATTTTAGGGTTTGATAATCATTAGGTCAGAATTCGATTTTCATGTTCTACGGTTTTAGAAATTTGTTTATACCTTGGATCTTTCTTTTGGGTTGACTGGAAAAGAACCGCGAGCTAAAGACCTCGGAAAACTCAAGCTTGGAACGCGCGGCTGCTTATGATCGGATCGCACGGCTGTGGCTTCAAAACGGCGGTGTTTTGGAAGCTTGAGATCGTCGGCGGCTGCTAGGGTTTATCAGAGCAAGCTCGTGCTGATAACGTGTTATGAATCGAATGAATTGTGTTATATTATTGCTGAGACCAATGGTCTATATTTATAGTGATTACACAAAGGAGAGAAAAGGAAATACTCCTTTTACTACTCATACATGAAATAGGAAAACTTCTACTAATCCTATTAGCAAAAGGAAATCCTATCTCTAATGGGACTTGGTCTTCACGCCGAGACTAGACCACGTATTGGGCCTTATGGGTTGAACCGGTTATGGACATCCAAATCTCATTGGTTTATAACAAACTTTAGATTGTCATCAAGAACTAGAAATAGATTTGATTTTCATAAAAGAGTTGAAGGAGGAGGCTGCGTTTTTGCAGCCAAAGTTACATCTCTCATCACTAACCAAACATATTTATACTAAATCACTTGAAGAGAAACTCTAGATACATGGGCTTATGATATCACATTGGGCTTGATAACTTTGTCTTGGGCTTTGTGTTAATACTCCCCGCAAACTTGGTGTCGGGTGAAGCAAGATGCCAAGTTTGACAATGGCGACGTCAAAAGCATTGTTCCATTGAACAAAAGTAATTTCATAAATCTGTATACAAACTTCGCCTGTGAGCTTCTTTCACTGACTAATGAGCTTAACAAGAACCCAATCTTTGTATATTTCAAGCTTAACAACAACCCAATCTTTGGATATTCCAAAGTTCATCAAAAGGCTGCTGAATTTCTGGAACAAATTGGTTCTGAGACAATGGATTTGCGTGACAAAACCAGTGTCTTATCTCGCATGAGAGCAGTTCTTGCAAGCAACCCACTCTGCCAAGATGAATTGATATCTTTAATTGTTGAGGCCTGCATTCGAGTCTGCCCAAACAACCCATTAAACTTCAATGTGGATGACATCCATATCTTCAAGCTTTTGGGAGAAGGCAGTTCCTGCATTGTCCGTGGTATGGTTTTGAAGATAGATCAGGTTGGGATTATAAAGCAGACGGAGAAGGAAAACGTTGCTGTCTTTGCTGGTGGCTTTGAATCTGATCTTATTGAAAGTGCTCAACAGCTAGAGAACGATGCAAATACAGAGGAAGCTAGGGTTGAGGAGTTGATTAAAGCTGTTGCTGAATCAGGAGCCAAAGTCATCGTTAGTGGGGGACCGGTTGGAGAAATGGCGT
Organism: Alliaria petiolata; assembly: GCA_020283515.1. NCBI lineage: Eukaryota > Viridiplantae > Streptophyta > Magnoliopsida > Brassicales > Brassicaceae > Alliaria > Alliaria petiolata. The sequence goes on along the minus strand of JAHZTW010000001.1, from coordinate 450,049,768 downwards.
TGCAGTTCTGTGAGCGCTACAAGATAATGGTTCTGAAAATCAGCTCAAAAATTGAACTTAGGCGTTTCTGCCAGACAGCTGGTGTTGTGGCTCACTTGAAAGTAAGTCGGCCAAGCCCTGATGATCTCGGCTACCTTGATTCTCTATCGGTTGAGGAGGAAATTGGTGGTGTGACATTCACTATTATTGCAAGCAACCCCATCTCTTCTATTGTCGTTTTGCGTGGAAGAAGCCTAGAGGTTATCAATAACCTGGAAAGAGAGGTTGAGCTTATGCTTAATACATACAAGGTCATGTGCATCGAACATTTTGTTCCCGTTCTTGTGGCCAATGGTGATGTTCTTGCGAGCATAAGCCAATTAGAGAAGTCTATTCAACGTTTGGAGAAGGCTGTGGAAAAGAAGAACAAGAAAAACTTGAAATGGTTTATGAGTGAAGCATTCTTGATACCCACACGCTTGTATTTTGTATTTTTGTATTTTGATGAACATTAATTATTAATTTACCGATTAATTAATAACTCTATAAATTAATAAAATTTCAAAGTCCCAACATTAATAATTTATAAAGGTTTTACGAAGTGATTTGATAAAAAAACATTTATTCATGAGCATCATCTAAATCTTGAGAAGTAGTAGCACGACAGTATTCGAGAGGAGAAAGAACAAAACAATATGAGACTTTTATAATTAATGTAGCTAGTATCTCTCCACTATGCATATTAACAAAAGTTTTTTTTTTTTAAGTCTAATATATAGTATATCGAGGCAGCATATAACTCTTTGATCTCTCTATCAGCTTCTCCTCCTCTTTCTATTTTTTTTTCTGTTTATAAACAATGTTACAATGAAGACCACTCGCTGACGTGCGAGACCTTTCTCCGAAATTATTTATTTTCACCATCGTTTTATTGCTATCATTCGTCTCCTCTTCCAATTTGCTGAAACATGTCGGACAAAGAGCTCGAGTCCAGCGACGTCGGATATTCCAAGACCTATCCTCAAGAGGCCAGCACCATCCGTAAGAACAATTACATCGTCATCAAGGGCCGTCCCTGCAAAGTTTGATTTTCTTTCTCGTGCTTGTCTCCGTTATTGTTAGATGATGCATTCTCTTACGAAGTGGTTTAAAGTAATAAATAATCCGACATTATCAGTTGGTTTTGAGTTGGAAAGTCAATGAAAACTTAATATCATTCGTTTTAAACTAATTAAAACATTATTTGTTGGTTTATAGGTGGTTGAGTGAGGTTTCAACTTCTGAGACTAATGAGCACGGTCGTCACGCCAACTGTCACTTTGTTGCCGTTGATATTTTCACTTCTGAGAAGCACCAAGATACTGTTCCCACTTCCCACAATTGTGATGTGCGTCATGTGCTATTCATCAAAGTGGCCATAAAATAAAATAACTAAAAGACTCATAAATTGTTTTCTTTTTGTAGGTTCCACGCGTGAATCAAACTCACTACCCGTTGATTTATATCTCGGAAGATGGCTTTGTATGATCTCAACTTCACTTTACTTTTCATTAATGTGGGGAGGAGACTACTTTACATGCTCTAGTCTCCGGTTTGAAGAAATTAGAGACTTAGACCCAAAACGTTTTCGTTACAAAAAAAATATTTGAGGTTTTTTCTTGATTACATTTTATTCAGGTCAGCGTTCTTACGGAAAATGGTACCACTAAAGATGATCTCAAGCTCCCAACAGAAGAACCTCTGCTTACACAAGTTACTTTTCTTGTCTTTTCATGCATTCTCAAATCAATTTTTTTTTTGACCAAACTATACTCTTTTGTTTATCAATCATTTTGTGATATTGGTTGGTTATCCACTTTTGATTGTTTGGTACGTGGACTGTGGGGGTAAATGCAGCTCAAGGCTGGATTTGAGGAGGACAAAGATATCGTCGTCTTTGTGATATCAGCCATGGGAGAGGAGAAGATATTTGCCTTGGAGGAAGTTGGTACAAAGGGTGCATTATCAGCTTAAAGGAGTCTAAATGAGAACTCCAACATATATATTTTCTATTTTTTGAAGCGAAGACTCTTATTCCAATCATGTTCTAATCTTGTTTTCGTGCGTCACTATTTATTTCGTCCTAATTTTTTTTTTTCTGACATTGTTAAATCATATATTTTCTCTTGCGAAAAAGCTACAACCACATTTACTAAAGCATAAATCATACCAAATAAGTTTTCTAGCTTTAAAATGTTGATGTGTAATTGCAACACCAATTAAAGTTGGAGAGCAAAACAATAGATATAATATGCAAATGCTACTTTCTCTTGAAATCAATCTACTCTTCCAATTGAATCCTCATATTTCATGCTTTACCATAGATTCAAGTCTTGCCTTCTCATCTCTTTCAAACTCAGTATGTATCTAGCACAAAATGAATCAATCAATATTATATTCAAAAATCAAGAACATCTATCATTGATATGGATATAACTATAAGACCAACAAATCTTTATATTTCTATATCATTTTTATAAACAAAACAAAAAACTAGAGTCATATTTTCTTTATATTCATCCACCAAGATACTAAGCACATCATTGATCAATCTTTTGAAGTATGAATTATGGAATTGACTATTTCTTCTTAAAAGCAAAGAACAATATCTTTATAAATGTTCAATATATATATATATATCTATGAATTGGAGGAGATATTATTTGGTTATTTTGAATAGCACTTTCCAGAACAATCTTATTCACAACTTCATTTTGTTCTGCGTTATATATTTCACTAACTCCAGAAAAACTTCATTTCTCACTAGAATCATTTTACTTTATCATGACCACCAAAGGACAATCTTTGCTTCCATAAATAACTAAAATAAAGAGACTGAAGCTTTTTTTGAACAATGGATTGATTTTGTTTAATCATATCCGCTGATCACTTCTTTCTTGTTTGGTAATGAATGAAGTCGTATAAACTTTAGAAACAAAAAAGTATAAACAACAACTCTTCTTTATTGATTTAGAAACTCTCTCAAAACTAAATCTCTCTCTTGAGTCTTATGAAACATCTCTCCATAGGCTCTTATTTATAGAAACTAAGTTAATTCTTAATCCTATTAGAAATAGGAAACTACTCTTTCCTTTTTCTTAATGACAATAAAAGATTTCTTTTTCTTATCTATTGAATCCTAGTTTACTTTTTCCTTTGGAATTATCTAACAATGAAAACTACTTATTTCACCAACGGGACAAAATGGTTTTTTAAGAAAACTAATTCAAAGTGTATTCCAAACAATCACCATATTGATTAAAAAAAAGAACAGGATTAGAAAACACCTTAGAATTATGGAACAATACTTCAAGATGGAGATTTAATTTAGTAAGTTTTTGTTTGGAAATGTTTTTTTGAATTAAATGAATAGTTTGATGGTTGTTCTTTCAAGGGTTTTCAATGAAAAAGTTAATCCCAAATTCATGGAACCATGTAGAAGCACACAGCTCATTATTTCAATTTCACATGTCAATGGCCGTGAAGTGTGGAGAAACTCTGCCTTATTATTATTCTCTGAACTACTAATCAACATTCCGAAATAGTTGACATTTTAATTCCACTTTAAAAAAAAACAAATTGACACAGCCTGTAACTCTGGTCAATTCCAATTCTTGTCTAGTAGTATTATTTATTCTTCTGTTCATGAATTAACTCTTGTTATCGCTATTATTTAAATACGGAAACTCTGGAGACAGGTTTGGTGAAAATCAATGATAAAGTCATATCACAAGTTGCATATAAAATGGTATCTTAGCTCATTTTCTCTAATATAATGGGGCAATTGGCAAACTACCTTAATAGACATTTGTAATTTGAAAAATACACTACTTTATTTTTTTTTATTACTAAATTTATTGATATATAAAAAGACTATTTTGATCAGGATTTAATAATACATAGTTTTATAAATAAAAATTAAAATCGAAAATTAAATATAATAGAGATATTTAATTAGATAAATCTTAGGATTTTCTCTAAATTTTATATTTATATAAATATTTTAATTAGATAAATCTTATATCAGATAAAACTTAATATTTGAGAAATGTCTATAAAAATTTAAAACTAGTTTTAGTAGAATAATCTATAGATAAGTATAAAATATATAAAAATCTTAGGATTCATTTTTCTTTTTTCCTATGAAAAATATATTTTAGTAGCATATTCTATAGACTAGTAATAAAATTAAGTTTTTGGAATTTATAAATAAAGTAAAATCTAAATAGATATTATTTAGTTTCAAAATGTTATTTTATTTAATTTTATTAAATAATTTATAAATTATAAGAATTCAAAATAAGATTAATTTAGTCATTTCATATATAATTAATGCTAAATTCTTTTAAAAAATAATAAATGTGTAGTTTTCAAATTATAAACTAGTTTTGGTGTATTTTCTCAAATTTTCTCATTGCATAGGTCGTTGTTTATTTGGAAATATGGCGCTAACTATTTAACTTGTGTTCACATTTATACACCTTTCAGTCAACATGATGAAAGTATGATCAAAGGCACATTTGATCCTAACAATCAAAGAATTGCTCCAAAAAAAAAAAAAATCAAAGAAGTAAAGAATACTGATTCTAAACTAAACACATACAAAAATATATATATAATTTGCATATGTCATCAGGACAAAACTTTCTCTCTATCGGTGACCAAATCAAAAACAAGAAGAAACAAATTGGTTCAAGTTACTACATGGTACCGTACATGTAAAAACTGTGGACTGAGACTGCGACTGAAGGAAACCTTCTGGTCCAGAAGGTCTCCACCTTGGCTTTAAGAACAGCTTCACTTGAAGAGACTTGAGAGTTTTCTTGGTCTCTTTGTCTTCTCTGATGATAACGAGTCGCTCTCCTCTTTGCCAGACCCTTGCTGACTTGGTTTCACAAGAACTTTTAGAAGATCGCTCATAGATTTGTCGGAAACGAAGCCGTGTTTTGCATCTTGAATCTCCTTCACATCCATGTCGTTGCGTTTCACTTTCTGCGTCTCCTTCAAACTCTTCTTCGAATTCTTTTTCTTAGGCAGATCAGAGACTGGTGGTTTAGTGCCACGCTTGTTATTCTTTGGGACTACAGTCTCATGCTCATTCTTTGCTGGACCAGAGAGACTTTCCACAGTCTCTTGCTCGTCTGATTTTGACCTCTTTGAAGTCTTTTGCTTTGGAGCCTCCGGGTCTATTGCTTCTTTGCGATTTCGCTTAGGTTTTTGCACTACAGACGGATCTTGACTTCGCTTAGGTTTTTGCACTACAGACGGATCTTGACTTCGCTTAGGTTTTTGCACTACAGACTGATCTTGACTTCGCTTAGGTTTTTGCACTACAGACTGATCTTGACTCTTTGCTTGACCAGAGAAGGTTGAGTCTTCTTCACACACCTCAGTCTCTTGATCATTCTTGTCCTCACCGTCTTCTCTCCTCCTCTTCAAAATCCTTTGGTGAGCCTTAAAAACAGATGATGCCTTTAATCCATGGACTGGAGCTTGACCGTTGTTATCCTCCTCTGATGGTTTAGAAATGAGCAACTCAGCCTTCTTCTCGATACAAGCCGCAGGAAGAACTTGATTTCCGGCGCTGTGTTTCTTCTCGACTGAATTTGGCTGTTCGATGATGGTGTCCAGAATGATTTGGCCAAGAACAAATCCTATTTCGCAAGGAACTCCCTTCGCAAGTGAGATATAGTCAATAGACGATCCCTCTTTTTTGCTTTCATATGATTCCACATCACTCAATCTCCCAAACCAATCTGCTACATCTTTACCCTTTTTCTTCGGTATAAACACCTGAGAACAAACAAAGATCAGCAAATTGCAACGAAACATTAGTATCAAGGTTACTTTGTGTACAAGAACAAACAAAGATCAGCAAATTTAAACCGAGTATATATGTCTTAACACAGTGAAACTAATCGTGGTAAAATGCACTTTGTACTTACCAGACCAGAGCATTTGAAATCTGGGTAGAGGTATAGGGCTTCGTGGAGAGCCTCCATTTCAGTCAGAACATATCGAGTATCTCTTAATAGAGATGTGAATTCTGAAACTGCTTCTGCAAGATCTTCATCCGATATCTTTCTCGAAGATTTAGTTACCTCAGGGGAGTATCCGGGTACTGAGTCTTCATGTTCTCTAGCAAAATTGACAGCTCTGCTCCAGTCTCTATGGTATAGCAGGGAGGCGAAAGCGCGCAGTACAATAGCCTCCTGAGGGCTACGCACTAGCGCAGTGTGAAACGCCAACACTGCAATCCTGTTCAGAACAAATCAGGATATTCAGGACATTACTGAAGAGAAGATTCATATTCCTATTGAAATAAAGAAACAACGCACCATAGTCTAGAGTCAGCAGGTTGATCGCAAGAAACCAATTTATCCATATTGGAGAATAACCTCTGAATACAAACAATAAACCCAACTCAGAAAAGGTCAAAAACAGATCATTAGAAAAACGCTCCTCGCATAAAGAAAGTACGTACCACTAGCATTAAGGAACTTGGTAGAGATGTTTTACTAGCTTGATCCAAGTAAGCTGCCTGATATACAAATTCATCTAAGTAAAAAGTCAACATACACAAGATTGACGAGTGAGCAAATGACAAACCTGAAAAGGAAGCAAGACGTGAAGTAGTTTGAACTTCAAGAGAAGAAGGATGGAAGGCGCAGCAGCTCCATACGCAAGCATATAATTCATCTCCAAGATTATTCGAAACTGAACAAAGAAAAAGCATGATTGTAATAGCTAGTAACATGAACATATCATTTTAAAAATTAAGGCGGTGATGCTAAAAGTATATCCAAAGTCAAGCAGTCAAACAATTACCGGGCCCAAATTTGCAACGGAAGATAAAAATTCAGGTATCGCAGTCTCAATATCCTTTGAAAGGGATAGACCCAATCGAGCTGCAATTCTTAACCCCCTGAGAATTCTAGCTGTAAATCGGAGAAAACCATGACATATTGGTTAGACACAACAACAAAGTACCTTGATCAGATACAAGTCCATGAGGAGAATAAAAAAGGCATACCGCAATCTTCACTGAAAGACAAATGTGCAGGGACAAGTGAACGTAGCTGCATTTCGCGTTAGTAAACAATGGTTAATACCATAAAAGATTACACAGACAAATTCAACAAGAGTAAGCAAAGTTAGCCACCTTTAGATCCTTCAAGTCTTCCATTCCATTGTTGTAGTCATAAACTTTAAACTCAAAGGGATCATAGAACAAACTGCAGATAGATTCAACACCACGAGTAAGTTGGGTTCCGATGAGGCAGCCAAACAAAAAATTACACAGTCCCCTTTGCTACAAAAAGGATATGTTTCAGAAACTAGACCTGTTGATTGTGAAATCCCGTTGCAAGCTATTCCTCCAGCGACTACAGTCTTTTACATCCCAACCAGAATACATTTTGAAGAGGCTGATATTCTTGTTTGCCTCCGTAACATCAGACTTCCCCAAATCATTTTCATGCTCACTGTCACTTTGTGCCACGGTATCAAAACTGGACACCTATAAAGAGAAGTTTCAAGGAACACACAAAAAGAGAAATGCCAAAAGCATAATGGGTATCTTAATTTTATTAAAAAAGCACAATTTTAAAATTAGGCAAAACCTACGTAAACTGACCTCAATTATCGAACCTCCCATCCACACATGACAAATAGGAAACCGTTTCCCAATAACCTGAGCACGATGAAAAAGCTTCCGGATCTATATAATAAATATCATTTTTTATTAATTATTTAATTATTATTTCTTTATTTTTTTAACATTTTTATATTATCATTTTATTATAACCTGCTTAAGATTTGCTGTAGTGATCACATCATAGTCTTTTGGCGCTCTATGGAGTAACAAATCCCTCACACATCCACCCACAAGGTATGCATCGAAACCTAAGACAAGAAAACAAATACTTCAGCTTTCTTCTTACTCTTCTACACCAATTTGTAAAACAAACAGTAAACCCCAAAACATACAAAACACAAACCTTGACGTCTGAGGAGTCTCAAGACATTCATAGAAGATTCCGGAACCATTGAATTTCTAATTCCAGCATCACTAGCTCGTACCTTCTTCCACTTCGATGTATCAACTGTCAAAAATCAATCCATAAAGGAACAAGCTTTAACTTTAGAACATGTTACAGTCCGAACCAGCTTCGGTAAAAAAACACAAACAGTACCTGAATTATTTATGTCTTCATCAATAACTGAACGAATGCTAGAACATTTCTCCATGGCTCCCTCAGCAAGCGTGCAATTACTCCTTTTCAACTATATACCAGAAGAAACCCCGCAGATGAAGTGTTCGAGCAATTGCCGCAGAGAGATTAACAAAACCATAACGAGAGTCTGCGGAGGAAAAATTGACCTACCTTGGAGTAAATGACGGCTAGGGTTTGAGAAACGTTTCCTCTGCGCTTAATGAAACCCGCCATTGCAAAGACTCGAAATCATGGCTCTTTAAGCAACAAGCAGAACCATCTTCCTTCAGTGGCAGAGTCGCGAATTTTTAGGTTTCAATTGCAAGTGACCGACCTTACGTTTACTTCTAACCTATACCGAACCAGAGTTCACGTCCGGTACGGTTCAGGTACAACCCCGGTTATTTGGGTTTTTTAAATCTCTAGACCGGAATATTATATTTTCAATCAAGGCTAAACCATTAACGATGTTTTCAATTTGGTCGCTTCCCTTCCTCTACATCAGCCACTGTAACAAGAATAATGATTCAACAATCTTACTACAACACACAAATTAACATTTTGGTTAGGCAACGTTGTCTTTGGTTAAGGTTCTTTGATTCAAAACGATCTGGTTGTGTTTGCTTTGGTATAATCTCCAAGCTCTTGATCTCCATGGGGGAGAAAAATTACGGAACAACTCTGAAATTTAAAAGCCATTGAGTTTCAGATTCTGTAAAACTACCCCATACGGTGTGCTTGGAGCAGATGACTGCAACGATGCAAGGTCAGTCACAACCAGGATAAAGCCACATCTCTGGTGCAGATCCATCAAAGCTCACAAGCAAAGACACTATCAAAAGGGATTCTAAAGAGACCTGAAGCAAATGGTTGGTTCTTGATGATGAGGCCTTAATATCGCATAGTGATGATTCCAAGCTTCTGGGAGCACATATGAATAAGTATATATTGAATCTTGTGTACCGTTTTCTCCAACTCTAATGTGTACAGAACAAATATTACATAGTCTGTATCTTACAGGAACAGGACATGAAGTGAGATGTCTTTAGGATTGGTCTTTTTGGTTAACGGTTCAAAGGAAAAATCTCAAAACTAGCACTTATTCGTGTGTAAAATACATTGGCTGAGTTCTATGTAATCCCAAGTTTCCTTTTGATAGTATACCACAAGAACATCACATCACAAAAAAACAAAAACAAAAAGTCAAAAGAAAAGATGAGGAGGACAATCACAATTGTTTCTTCTTCTTCTCCAAGTATGAATGGCTTCTCTGGAAGTTCAATATAGCCCAGACCAAATGCCTCAGGCCAATCTCAGGCCACAGAGCATCCGGAGAGAAGAGCTGAGAATTACCTGTTTGCCACAGAAGAAAGTTGCTCAGCCTCGTCTCTCCCGAACTCCGGATCACTATATCAGGATCCGGCGCCACGCTCATCTGCATATTCTCCTCGATATCCACCAACTGTATCCTCTCTATATCCCTATCTGTAGTATCCTCATTCGAGTGTTCGACATCACCTGACTTGTTCACACAAGATTTCTTGACAGCTTGTACGATCTCATCTGTCGAGTTATAGGCAACGCAGACAAGAAGCACTACCCGGCTATTCATAGCCGTGGCCTTCATGACTTCTTCTGCAGCAGCTCTCACTTGGTCGCTCAGAAGCGCCAAGTTACCGATGAAATACACCCGTATCCCGTATTGATGCACGATACTCTCTTTCTCGAGCAAAGACTTGATCTTTTCCAGCATCAGATCCATCAGGGACTGGACCTCTTCAGGGCGTCTCCTGAAATTATCTATGCTGAACGCGTATATGGTTACATACTTGATACCAAGCTCGTAGCAGTATTGTAGCATCGACATAAGCGAGGAGAACCCGGCTTTGTGACCAGACCCGTCTTCTAGACCGCGCTTCTTTGCATACCTCCGGTTTCCATCCATGATAAAGGCGAGATGAATGGGCAAAGGACCCGCAGATATGACCCGGAACAAACACCTTCTTGAAAACCCGCATATCTGCTCGAGCACTTGACTAATTCCACCGCCCATACGCCTTATTTGAACCATTTCGGATTCCGTCTTCCAATGTCCTCTGCTACCTTCAAAGGAAAAGGACGCGAGACATTCAAAATGCTTATCAATGAAAGGGGAAAACAAGATATATCAACAGCACGTAATGAAAAATTAGTTCTACACACACCGTAACAGTACTAACTAGTTAGCATTTATCATCTTAAACGATCCGTATGTAAACAAAGCAGCAAAGAATGATGCCAACAACTATTCCTCAAACCTCACTTGGAACCTAATCAAGTTAGTGTTTTTGAAATGAGGGGATGATACAACAAGAGATGAGCTCTCTCTAGTGTAACACTCACCAACTACACATTATCTGAAAATCCCTTCAACCACACGAAGAACTACAGAGCGATGTAACCTTGCATCCCTCTAAAATTCACACTATAAATTTACCATAATCAAGCATGAACCCAATACAGTAAACTGCAAGTTAAGCTTCACAAAAGAAGATAGCGCATAGCCCTGTTTTGAGTGAGAGAGAGAAAACAAAAACTAAATTAAAAGCTATTGGACAACCTTAAAATTAAAAGCTTCCCCCTTTTTTTTGTCAACAACTATTCCTCAAACAGAGAAATCAAAAACCTCACTTGGAACATAATCAAGTTAGTGTTTTTGAAACGAGGGATGATACAACAAGATAAGAACAAGAGGTGAGCTCTCTCTAGTGTAAAACTCACCAAATACAGTGAATTGCAAGTTACGCTTCAAAAAAGAAGATATCGCATAGCCCTGTTTTGATCTACAATCCAAAATTCGCGGAGAAGAATTAAAAGATAATCCTTCAAGAAAAAATCCAAACGAACTACAAACTTCTAAATTCCCTTTCTAAGAATCTCAAACTTACGATGAATCCCTGGGTTTAGTGGAAAACACCCAGACAGAAAAAAAAATCCAAAAATCAAATCAATTCTCGGAGAAATATCTCTCGAGCATAAACACCGATCTAAACAACGTAAGAAGATTGGGGGGTTACGGACTTACCGGCGACGGACAGTAAGACACGAATCAACGTCGAAGAAGAAGACCTCAAAGGGTTTGATTATTCTTCTTCAGTCGGGTGGCTGCCTTACGGAATACCGGTGACTCGGTCAATTTAGGTTCGGTTTATAAAATCTGCTTTAACCGAGTCAAAACCGAAATAATTTGTCTTGATCGAATTTCAAATTCAAATACGGGGTTCAAACAAAATTATATGTTTTCAGCTCCGCTCAAGAGTAAATCAATTTAATGCTTTTAAAATATTTGATATTTAATATAGTTTTTTGGTCAGGTTGATATATTAATATATTTATCATATAAAATTGAAGATATTTAACATTTGATTTTTATGTTATACAAGTATTCTTAAACTTTGATATTCGTTGATGTATTTTAAAAATTATGATTTACTATAATTTTTGTGATATTTAAATTATAAAAATTATATATTTTCTATATGGACACAAAAAATCTCAGGCCCTAACTTTAGGTATACGTGTCATTTGGACGGTCAAGATTCGAAGAGCACAATCCATTGTTCCGTCCGTTGTCCTTCGCCACCTTACGTGTCAATATTATTTCGATCCCTTTCTATAAAATCCCGCCACAGTGCGAATTTCAATCTGCTTTTATTTTCAAATCCAAAATAATAATTATTGTTTATTGTATAGCGCATCAAAACGCAAACACTTGAAAAGAAAAAAAAAATCCTCACAGAATCAAAATTCGCTCACAACACTCGTCAAACAAACAAACAAAAAAAAACCCTAAGGTTAACAAACTCGCTCCTACCGTTTCGCCAAAACTCAGTCCGAGTGACCCGATTCTCTAACGATTCTTCGTCTTTTTGTACTCTGTTCGCAGAACTCGGGATGAAAGGTGGTCAATCAAAAGCTGAAGCGACGAGCACTGATCAGAGGTTTGTTCTCCGAACTCTTCGTTTTCTCTGCATCTGAGATCCAGATTTTTTTTTTTTTTTTTTTTTGCATCTTCAATTTGAACTTCTCCATCTGATTATCTCCGATTTCTCAAGACTGAAAACCAGAGGAAGAAAGCCTGGGAAGAAAACGACGAAGGACCCAAACAAGCCTAAGAGACCTCCAAGTGCTTTCTTCGTTTTCCTGTAAATATCTCAGAATCTCTCCTCGATTCGCAAATTCCTCACCGCTTTGATTTTTGTCGAATTTTTCACTGATTTTGATTTTCGATCCAAAGGGATGATTTCCGACGGGAGTTTAACCTGGCGAACCCTAATAACAAGTCCGTCGCTACTGTACGTATTCCGAATTTCTGGAAATTTTGTTGTTCGCACATCTCAGATCTGTAATCTGAATCCTAATTTGGCTGAACTTAATAATCAGGTTGGTAAGGCTGCCGGAGCTAAATGGAAGTCTATGAGTGAGGAAGTGAGTATCGGCCATTGATATGCTTAATTGATTGTTTCATCTTTGTGGATCTATACACTCAAGAAAAATTCTGATTTTCTGAATCTATAATACTACAGGATAAAGCGCCTTACGCCTCCAAGGCAGAGAGCAGAAAGAGTGAATATGTCAAGAGTATGCAACAGTACAACATGAAACTGGTATGAAAACTCTCATTTGATTGATTTAGCTTTCACTTTCTAGTTAGAGAGAAAAAGAGAGATCGTGTGTGTGTGTGTGTGTGTTCGTTCTTATGGTCTTGATGTATTCTTCTCTATGAATATTGTTCTAGGCTAGTAAAACCAATAGAGGTGAAGACGATGAGTCCAAGTCTGAAGTGGACGAAGCAGTAGGAAGCGAAGAGGTTTTTTGATTAAGATTTTAATAACTCTAATTGTTTTTGATTGATGCTGATATGTTTTTTTTTTACATGTATGTGACATTGGGACTCTCTTTGATTTTGCAGGAGGAAGAAGATGATGATTAAAAAGCTTCTAGTTGTTGTTGCCATTGACTGACTCAGATTTGAGGATGGAACTAGCAATTTGTGTATGTTTAGATATGACCAAAAAAACTATAAACTGGTTATGCCTTTGTGTTTGTGACATTGAGAACCTCATTTGCTACTTCTATTGTGTTTTTAGGTCAGTTTTAGGGATAATATCACTTGAATGCTATATTTCCCCCATTTCCTTCTGTTTACATTTCTTCTACTTATGGTATTGATTGTTGACTTCTCTTTGTACCTTTTTTGAGTTTATTGTCTCTTGATTTTGTCAACTTGTGCTATCTCTCTCTCTCTCTCTCTCTCTGGTATATTGATGTTGTTGACTCTTGGTGTGGCTTTTTCCAAGGGAATGTTTTTGCGACAAAATCTTGTTGCTGGGATGGGTCTTATATATACCATCTGTCTTGTTGTTGTCGTTATGTTGGAGTCTATTAATGGAATGGAAGCATTCATGGTTATTGTTCCTTTGTGTTAATTCTCTGCTTGTTAGGGTTAGTTTCATACAACTTTGAAAAAAATTATTACGTTACTTTTTAGCAAATGGGTATTTTGGAATTTTCCATCAGATCTCTTAAAATTTATAAAAACTGAAACTGGACACAGCCAGTTGGTTCGGGTTTGTATTTTAGTTTAGAAGAAGCTTAAAATTTATAAAAACAAGATTAAGAGCTGCTTGTCCTACTTATAAATTTATAATTTTTTTTTATAAAACAAGATTAGAAGAAACTTTTTGAGTTGTGGAGTTTGGTTTCAAGACAATGTTCTTTTTTGCGAGAAGGTGACCAGTTCTTTGCCTCTAGATGGTTGGGGCTGGGTTTGAGTGTTCGGTCCTATTTGACGTTTTCTCCTCTTGGAGGTTCAAAGTCTTGCCTTTGTGCCTGTGTTTTCTTGTGTGTTTAGGTGCCTTGAAGAAGTTTTGTTTCGAGTAGCTACTGTCTCTGTTATCGCCTCAGGCATGCGCTTGTTTCTGTCGGTGCTTTTGATTTTGAGATCGAGCTTGATTCTTGTCTCGGGTTGGGTTCTCCTCGAGTCTCATATCTTTGGGTTTCAGTTCTGGCGTCTACAGTTTCTAAAGTTTAATATTAACAATCCAGATGACAAAAAAAAAACAAATTATATACGTCAAACCAATTAGTTAACAGTTGACAAAAAGGTGGCAGACCGATAAATTTATAACTTTTTTGGTTTTGTTTTGGTTTGGATTGATTTCACTCGTATGGAACTCAACACCATTCAGAAGCTCCTTAGCCGTGAAAGACGTCTAACAACCAAACCTTGAACTAATAATCAAATGGTTACTAATGATTTTTGAAAGATTGTTGAAATCATTTGACTTCGGCCCGAGAATGTGGTTGAACATGTTTTGGATCATTGTCATTAATATTTGGGCTGTATTATAAGTAATAGACCATAACTATGGTTATCAGGCTTACTCATGTATTTTGGTGTGCCTTTACTATATAGGCCTATTTCGATATTCTATTTGGGACCAATCTATAAAGGAACAAAATTGATTTAAAGTAAAGTACTATTCCATTTTTGTGATAATGATTAAAGAAGCCGCGAGGAGATGAAGGATTCGATTGCATGTGATTCTGATGCGACTTTTAGAAACCGATGTGAATGTGATCAAAGACAAAAAATGATTAAGCTTGGTCCCATAGACATATGTGGATGTGTAAGTCTAAGTTTAGTGCTTTTTTATGTTGTAAATTTTATTATATAATGGACTTTTATGCTCGTCTAGTCTAAATCAGTGTTTTTTGGATCTTTCGTATTACTTAGATTATGCAAATTTTGGGTCTTTAATCTCTAAATTTCCTTGACCAAGAATAAAATCGATTTGTTTGTAAGCGAGTTCGTCTTCAACTCTTTTTTCCTTTTTTTGAAGTTTCTATTATTTTCACCTGACCGTTCTTACAATGTGAAAAAAAAAATTTTTTAAAAAATTCCTTTTCAAAAAAAAAAATAAAAAAATTGAATATCTAGGTATAGGGCCTAGAGGATCTAAACAAGTAGACGTACTAATTCTTAAAATATTAATTCAACATATGAGTTTCACAAGAGTAGTAGATAGGCACGTACAACAAATGAGAATCAAATTGAGTTTTTAGTTGCGCAAAATAGTTAGGAGAGTCGTTGCATAGTCTTAATGGCTATAGGGTTTTAATGTAGAGTTTCAATTCGTATAATGTACAGATGTAATTATAAAAAAAATGAAAAATGATGTGAGGAAATAAAAGAAGTAATAATGGAGGAGAGTCGAGGGAGGATACGAAGCACATGACGATCCATCATTAATACATATATAATAAATAAATATAAAAAATAACAAAGCGTGTTTTGAGTCATAACTTTACAACTAAAAACCCCACAATGCCACCATCACCATCACCATGAGTTGTATTGTATTGTATTCTTATCGAATCCCACCTTTTTATTTCTTTGTAATACATCAATTAATAATATTGTATTAGCTTTGATGAGCCTACAATAATGTTGTGTTAGGTCGTTTACGTTGTGAATTAGATTTTTTTTTTTTTTGTGTGTGTGTGTTACCGCAATCAATTTTGAGTCTTCTTAAAAAAAAAAAAAAAATACATGAGTTTTGATTTCTCGTTAATGATCCAATTCTTTTGTATTATTATGGGTGTGTACGTGTAGGAAAACAATATTCCAAGCAATTATATTATGGGAGAACAAAATGTGAAATTTATCATTATAAACAAATCTAAAGTTTATTTATTAATTAGTATAAAATTGTAGGTAGTTGGGTGGTATCAAAATTCTTTTAGTCATGTAACGTTTTCTAATAAGTCACTTGTTTTTGGGTTATTGACCGGGTACGTAGAGGGATTAATTATTTACAATGAGTTTTTAATAGTTCGATTTTTTTTGTAAATAGGGGTTTGACGAACGATCCGTGCATACATACGTAACATACATAATTGGGGAAAAAAAAAATACATAACTTAAGCTAGTAATGGGGGATTAGTGTTTTGCATGTATATATGCAGCAACGTCTATAGATTAATGTATGCTTAATTTTATGTACTAGGTTATCAATTACTATGCAAATAGTTTTACTTTTGTTTTGTTAAAATATTTTATATTCAAATAGGAAAATTCCTCCTTATTGTCAATGATATTTTTAGAGTGAAAAAAATTGAACATGTTAGATATTTGCTGTGTGTGCATATCAAAGGAAAAAAAAACAAGTCAACGTTACATACAGTATGTAACTACTAACTAAGAACCAAAATGTCCGTTTCTCAATAAATTTAACGTCTTTTCATTAATTAACTTGAATGGGATATTACATTGTTATACATGTTACATACAAATACAATTAATACATCAAATATCATTCAAGGGGATAACCAGCAAACTCTGAGGATATAACGCTGGTGTTCTTGATTCAGAACTTTTTTTTCAGTTTAATTATGGTTTCATTCAATTGATTTTTTGTCCTTCGTAAATATTCCACTTTTTGCTAATCAATAAACTTAATAATTTTCTTTGAAAAAGATAAAATAAAAGCAACTAACCGATAGTTTCTTTCGCAGATAAGATTTATACGCTAATTTATATCAATTTATCATATCTATTATATCTTGTCTGTCGTTCTCAAGTTATCATGATCATCTTGGTTATTATTTTTGTGATGAAACGTTAAGAAACTTGATGTTTAATTTTATCCCAATTCCAAGAAAGAAGGAAAGAAACAAAACAACTACTCATACTCACTCTGTTTCACAAAGAATGTCATTCTGACATTTTTCACACAAATTAAGTAAAATTTGTAAATCTCTTTTATGCCATTTATTAATACACAAAATCAGTTTCTCTCTCTAATTAATAGGTTAAAATAGTATGGATAAAACCGAGATTTACTTTAAAAAAAATGTATTGAAAATAGAAAGTGATACTCTTTGTGAAACAAAAATCAAGAGTCAAAATGACACTTTTTATGAAACGAAGGGAATAGTAAAAGTATAAAATGAATTAAGAAATTAAGTTGATGAAATACATTAAATTGAGAGTTATTATTGTGACAAATATTTTTTGTTTTTCCAAAAGAGAGGTATTATTTTATTTTTTTTGCTAAAAATGGTAGTATTATTTTATGACATAAGAGAAATGGTCTTGTTTCTTCAAAAGAAAAAAAAGAAAGAAAATAAATGACGGTCCAACTCCAATGTCCATGAGCTGTTCGATACATGGTTTCTTATGTTGTTGAAGTTAACATTTTTCCGTAATCTTTATTGCATTAGTTAATTAAATTATTTATTAAAAGTTAGTAGCGAAGAGACTGATTTCACAATCCAACCACCCTTCTGTACACGTTCCAACTTACAAAAGAGAATGATAAATTCTCATTCATTTTGTTTTTTTTAGCTTCAATAAAAATATACTATTAATGAAGGAATCTTTCAACTTCTCTGACGAATTTCCGATTTTCTAAGTTTACTTGTTTTAGAAGATATCTTCTTAAAACAACCTTCAATGTACAACTATATTCATAATATATATATATATATATATATATATATATATGAAAACGGTTCTGCCAAACTCAAAAAAAAAAAAAATTGTATAAAAAAAAGAAAATAGAAAACTAATTTCCAGTAACATTAATTTTTGATGATTATATTCTTTGTCATTCACACAATAATGAGAAATGATAAGATGTTTTTAAAAAAGAAAATAATGAGAATAATAATAATAACGGTTAACAGGAAACTCAATCAATAATCAACAATTATCAATTTGGAACATAACAATAATAATAATAATTATTAATTATTACTTAATTTGGAGCGGCTCACAGGAACCACGTACGTACCGAAGAAGAATACTCTGTTATTTTTCGAATCTCCACGTTTCTTCTCTCTCTCTCTCTCTCTTCTGCAAAATTCCGTTTTTCATTTTCTCTCTCTCTCTCTCATCAAAAGTGAGAAAGCGACCGGAGTTCCGTACTTTGGATTAGATGTGTTTCGTCTCGCTGTTTCGTCAGTTTCCTACTACTCACCATTAGTCCTCTCTCTCTCTCTCTCTGTCTGAATACGACTTTCCTCTGTTCCCCCCCCCAATTCTTCTTCTTCTCTCTCTTTCTCTCATCCTCTCACAATCTCCATTTTCGAGGCCTGCTTCATTGATTCACGAGAGACAATAATTCATTGATATTTTTTTTTACCTCTCTCGATCGATTCATTGCGTAAAAGCTCGTCTCCTCCTGATTCCATTCTGTTCCTGGTTTCAGAATCTGTCTCTTTATCCACAATTGGCTCTGTTCTGTTTTGTCTGCCTGATAAATTTTTATCCTTTCACTCTCTCTTAAAAGACAAGTTCACTCTCTCTTGTCGGATTCTGGGTTCCCTCTCTGATGATTCATCAGATCGGAAGTTTCCTCGCCGTTTGAAGCATTCAATTTTTTCTCTCTCTCTCTCTCTCTTGAAATTTCCGTCACCGGAGATCCAATCGCCGGAAAAAAAAATGGGAGGATTATTGCATCTCTTCGATTTCCATAACAACAGTTTCTCCCGGAAAGTTTTCTCTCATCACAAAAGCCGCGACGAAGGTGAACCTCACTGATATAATTTACAGACAAAAAAATCAAATCTTGTTTCGGGGTTCTACAGTTAAATTCATGGGTCGTTCTTATTTTCTGCAGATCTGGAAGCTCCTAGGAATAGTTTCGAGCTTCAAGTCGACAACTTTCAGACATACCATAAAGAGAAAGATAAACCGGTAAATTAATAACGAACTAACTTCTGTTTTTAATACTTTCTCTGAAATTGAAAAACAAAAATTGGTAAAATGAGCGTTTCTAATTTTTTTAACAGCAGAGTTATGGATTTGAAGAAGAGGAATGGTATGAGAGAAGCTGCTATCCAATTGAGGAATCAATGAAGAAGAAGATCATCGAGGAGCTCTCAAAACGTTCCAACGATAAACAGAATTCGCCGAGTCTTGTAGCTAAGCTGATGGGAATGGATGCACTTCCTCTGGAGTCAACTAAATCAACGGCTTGGATCAATCCTCGTCAGGCTACTAAAGTGGATCAGTCTCATGAGAAAGGAGGAGGAGGGAAAAGAAACAAAAAGGGGAGGTTATCAATGGAGACAGAGGAGGCTAATCCACCAATGCGTAGAGAACATCCTCAAGAGGAAGAGCTTCAAAGATTCAGAAGAGAGTTTGAAGCTTGGCAAGCTGATAAAAGGTTTAAAGATTGTTCGAGAATCGTCGAATCGGGCTGTGTGGCTCGGGAAGACGAGAAAGAGAGGCTTTTCACAAGAACAAGGAGCTTTGGTCGAGATTTTAACTTGAAGTCAGACAGGACAGCTCCTCCTACTAGGATTGTGGTTTTAAGACCAGGTATTCAGAGAGCGTATGATTACGAAGATTCTTTAACTACTTCTTCAGGGACGACCATGGAAGGAAGCAGAGGAAGCAGCATAGAAGAGTTTCTTGAGGAAGTGAAGGAGAGATTGAAAGGTGAGCTTCAAGGAAGAGCTCTCAAGAGAAGTTCTTCAGTGAGAGGAAGCGGGATCGAGACTCCTTTCAGCGAGAGACCTTTCCCGAGGTCTGAATCGATGAGATCATATGCCGCGAGCGAGGTTCAGTGCAATGCACCAGACTCTCCTCAAGAATTTATAAGTAGAGATACGAGAAGACTTTTGGCAGAGAGACTTAGGAATGTTTTGAGAAAAGAGATGAGTCCTTCAGATGATTCTGTGACCAAATGTAGTAGCAGTAGCCGTTTGCGACCTACTGTATCGGATGCAGAGAGCTTGCGGAAACAAACTGAGGAAATCGATGAAGAAGGCTCGAGAACAAACAGAAATGTTCCTAAGAAAGACTCTTCTTCATCACCAAGAAATCTCAAGAGATCACTATCTGCTCCTGTCTCAGGGACATCATTTGGTAAGCTTCTGTTAGAGGATCGGCATGTTTTGACAGGAGCGCAGATCATGAGAAAGCACGAGGCTGTAATAACAGAGCAAGAAGAAACAGAAGCAGAAACAGAACAAGTTGCTGTGGATCCAATCAGGAGGAAAGAAAGATTCAACCTCAGGAAGAAAGTTTCCAGCTTTAGATCAACTCTTAGAGGAAGAATCTTTGGTAAGAAGATACGTTCAATGATCGAATCAAACAGTTTCGAGGATGAATCAATCAAAGACTTTGTAACGGGTTCGAGGTTTAACAGCTTTTACGATCGAAATGTAAGAACTTTTTCGACTCTCTCTTCTATCACCAGTTTGAGGTTTCCTTAGAACCTAAACTAAGACGAGTTTTGTTTTGTTTTTTTTCTCAGGAGAATTCAACAGAAGTGCCTCCAAGCCCTGCATCAGTCTGCAGCAGCACACCAGAAGAGTTCTGGAGAAATGTCGATTATCTCAGCCAGATTTCGACACCTGATGTGACTGTAGCAGATGAGAACGGTATGCCTCAAGTCTTCAGAGACATCAGTTCCAATCTAAGTGGTAAGAAAACTTAAAAAAAGTTTTCTCTGTTTTCTTGAAATGTTCCACATACTCCTTGAAGTGTTTCTCATTCTTTGTTTCTGCTGATTCAGAGCTAAGAAGGCAGATAAATGAGCTTGACTCAGACATACAAGTGCTAACGCCTGTGGAAGAAGAAGCGGCTCGAGAGATTGAGACCATTGTTGATTTAGGAAATCCAGACAAAGTATTTGTTAGAGATCTTCTTGTGGCCTCTGGTTTGTATGAAGGGAGAACAGATAGATCATTGTCTAGATGCGATCCATTTGCAAAGATTATAAACAAGTCTGTTCTTGAAGAAACAAAAGAGAATCTCACGAAGAGAAGTAATCAGAATCAAGAAGACGAAGACATCGAAGAGAGTACTAGAAGTGAAGATAATCATAACATACTGTTTGATCTTCTGAACGAAGTACTTACGGTGGTGCTTGGACCATTGACAACAAAGTCAAGTTTCAAGAAGAAATTTATGAGCTCGTGTGTATCTGAATCAACGGCTATACGAGGTAAATATCTGTTGGAATCAGCTTGGAGGATCATGTCGGAGTATTTATATTCTCAGCCAGAGAGACCCTTTTGTTCACTGGATGGGATCATTGGTTGGGACTTGGAGAGGTGTCCATGGAGTGGTTTGATAGGTGAAGAAGTTAATGTGTTGGGGAGAGAAGTTGAAGGTATGATCATGGCGGATCTTGTTGATGAAGTTGTTAAGGATCTAAGAACACAAATGGTCTAAGATAAGAGAGTTAAGATATTGAAGCAGAACTGATTGGTTTGGTTTGGTTAATGTGAATGGTTTTTGGGTGAGTTTCTGTAAATAGGGTTTTTTTTATGGGGTGTTTTTCCTTGAAGAAACGAGTTTCCATGGTACCTGTAAATGTTTACTTGCAGTACAGGGAAGCTAGATTCTTGTGATTGCTACATAATTACTATTTTACTAATACTAAGATGAGTTTCTAATAAATTGTAATGGTGCACACTCATAAATGTGATTTGACAAACATTGAGATGAGCATGAGCATATTGGGCCGGGTTCATTTGTGTAGATGTCATTGCTTAGAGGTTGGTTGAGTTGTATGCACCTGCCATGATGAATCAGACCACCATTGATTTTCACATCATATCAACCATTTTGACCATTATCATTATGTTTCAAGGGTAGTTTATGATTTATGTTGGTTTCTTAAGTTCATTTCCAACTCTCCATTGGTATAATATTGTTCATTTTGGGTCTAGAGGCAAAATCTACACACAGCTTATTTCCAACACATTGGAATTGTATTTAACTTATATATTACACCATTTTTTGTCTAAACTTTTTATGCGATATTTAAATTGGTATTCCAACAATTCTCTTTTTAAACCAAAAATCACACAAACTTTTGGGTCTCCCGCCTCTAACAAAAATTGGCATCTATCTTGTACCAGTGTAATCACCAACGAAATTTTTCAAATAATCTTCTGTATATTATGAAGTTTTTCGACACAAAACATTAGTACCTTTATTCGCGAGATAGCCTTGAGGGTTCTTCTCACAACAAACATGCAATTCTCATCCACTTCTTTAAATATACCATTTTTGAACCTAGTTATGATATCATTTGTTGGGGTTTTTAAATTCATACTCAATTCTCCGTTAATATGTTTTTGATATCATTTGCACATATATGTTGGGGTTTTAAATTCATACTCAATTTATATATTAAAATATCTTTGTCTAAATATCCCATGTGTGACTTGAATTGATATTTGAACAATTTATTTGTCTATACCATCAATTACCTTGAATTTATTGGTCATTATGGATGATGGTACTCAAATTGTCACATAAATGTGAATTTCGTAACAATAATTTTTCTCTAGTAACATTCAATATACCACTAAGTTTTTGAAACTCTCTTGGCAAATGGGAACTAGTTTAGTTCAAAAAAAAAAAAAAAAAAAAAATGGGAACTAGTAAGCTATAATATTCATGAGGTGGAGGAGGGTAAACAAGATTTTGATCATAATTGAGATCCACTTCGATGACCAAAGAACATGAAAACATATTTTCCTTTAACAAAAAAAAAACCATAACTAATTGGCCTAACTTCATTGAATTTGTTTGGTGAAAACCAAATAAAAAAAGAGAGCAAGTTTTAGCCCTTGTTCCCACCCGGTTACCATTAAATCACCACTACTAGATTTGATCGAATGGGAGAGGTAGCCCTGAAAATTTCGGGAAACAGGACGGGAATTTACGAATACGGGACGGGAACGGAAAATTCGGGAATTGAATAACAATTCTCGAAAGAAAATCCATAAAAACAAGAAGGGAACGGGACGGGTTCTGGAAATTTCCTTACGTAAATTTTTTTCCCAAACGGGTAATTATTTTGGATAATTCGGGAAAAATTCGGGAAAATTCGGGAAAATTCGGAAAATTTGGGAAAATTCGAGAAAATTCGGGAAGTTCGGGAAGTTCGGGTATTCCCGTTCCCTTCCCGTACCCGTTTGAAAAATATAAATGGTCCCGAACGGGAATTTTTTTGAACGGAAAAGGGAACGTGACGGTAAAATCGAAACGGTTACGGGTGGGAACCGGATATCCGTTCCGAAATTTGCAGGGCTATAGAGAGGTGTGAATCTCTATACTCCACATTTACATAGTTCATCTATAAATATCATTATCAAAAACTAACTTTAATACATAAATGGGACATAGTTCATTTACTCTTAAGATAAAAATGCAAATCAACTTGTCTTGTGCACATGCAGCCCCGTCTAAGATCAAAGTATCCAAAAATCGATTTCCTTTTCTTTAAAATGAGCTTTATCGGATCTGATAAAGCATAACAGATTATGCCTAATTAATATGACTTTTAATTCTATACGTCTATATTTTTAATTGCTTATGCCTAATTAAAACAAACTTGACATTATTGTTTGCAAAAAAAAGATAACATGACTTTAAGAAAAGAAAACTGATTTCTGAATTTTCAATTTTCAATTTTAATTTTCTTAACTAGTTAAACTAAGTAGTAGAAAATCGACAAACATAGACATATTCCTAAGTTTTTTTTTTGTATATTTACTATTTAACATAAACATAGACTTAAATATTATAAAACCACAAATTTTAATATACAATTATAATTAATTACTAGTAAATAAATTCCAAATAAATAAGTTTTCCCTCAATAATTTTTAATATGCAAAGAAGAAAGTAAATAATACAAAACTAAATTTTGTAAGAAAAATAAAATGTCGTACACAATTAAACTATAATTAAGAATTAATATTAATTAAAAACCCAAAATTAAAATCTATATTTACTAATTGGACATTTGGACAGTGGACTAATATAAAATCTCCTAAAAAATACTTTACCAAAACTATTTTTGAATTGGAATAATTATTATAAGTTATTTTAGGAAAATTATATACTTTTCGTCCACATATAAATACGGAAAAATAATTATTTTAGAAAAATAATTATTTAAGTGGTTAACACATAAATACAAAAGCTTTTTATATTAGAGATTTCTACAAAAATAAAAGATTTTGTTGACATTATTTCACAACAAAATTTTTTAACTAAAAATTAATTAGTACTATAGCCAAAACTTGTAAAAAACCCTAGATTACAACATCTTCTCCTATGAATATTACGTATAACATCATATTAACCGTATTCAATATTTAATCAAAAATCGTTTATCCTAGGAAGTAAGTATTGTTTTTTATATTCAAATATAACAATTTTTGTAAATATTTATTTTAAATCGGTTAAGCCGAATACCGGAAATAAATCAAAACCGGAATTTTACTTTTAAATAAAACTATATTTATTTAAAGCGCGGGAAATCATCTAGTTTAAGAAGAAAAAAGTTATAACCAAATTAAAACTAAGATTAAAATTTAAATGTTTCTGAATCCTAGTTATTGAATGAAACTTGAAAGCCTCTGTGATACTAGTATGTGGCTCCGTTTAAAAAGAAAGAGAGTTATGACGGCCGTTATTATAGTTGGACGGGATGTAATAAAACGGAGAAAACTCTGGTTAATTTTCTTCTGTTTCACTTTTGTCATGGAGAGAGGTAAAATGTAAAAGAAAACGGAAGAAAATTAGACCCAAAAAAAAAAAAAATTAAGAGGTAATTAAAATTGATTCGTAGGGTTTACATATAAAAACGAAAATGGATCAGAGAGATTGTGAGCAAAACATCTCCTTCTCTATCTTCCCCATTTCTCTCCTTCTGAAAACCCTAATTTCTTTCCCTCATCTCTAACCTCTGTGTTGTCTCTCTGTTTGTTCGATGGAACAGAGATGGTAAGTTAACTTCAAATCGGCGTGAATTCACCCTTGGTGTAACAGGTACTCAGAAAAGCTTGTTCATCTGGCACTCTCATATTTGATTCCTGTACTCTGAATGTTGAGCAATGATCTTTGATCAATATACCTTATAATTGAGAAATTCTGCTTTTGATTTGAATTTTTTTTCTGGATTTTTGGCTGTTTCATGTGTTCTTATGATAATTCGATTGATCAAACTAATGATGATTTGGCTGGGGATGTTTATTTTGATCATAAAGTTTTTGAGGATTTTGCTGGATTGCAAGATGTTTCTTTGTTCTCGAGATTTGATTGTTTACGGATCGATTCACCATTCTGATTTCGTTTGGTTTTCGATCGAGCTGAGATATTTCAATCCATGTTCTGAATTCCGATCCTGATTTACACGATCTGATTTGGTATTAATCCGCGATATTGTTCGTCTGATTTTGGGTTTTAGCTGAATCGGGAAGAGATTTGGCTGAAAATGGCGACAAATGCTTGCGATGTGAACCAGCTCGATTCCGATTCGCTCCTGCCTCCGCGGAAGCGATTACTCGCCGGATTCAAGAAACAGAACTCGAAAACCGGCAACGATGGGTCTTCACCGAGCCCTCCTCTTCCTTGTTTCGCTTCTTCCTCCTCTACTTCGTATTCAAATGGCTCCTCCTCTGCTTCAACCGACGTGCAGACTCATCTCGACAATCTGCTGAATGATGACCAGAGCCGGTCTCCGGAGGAGCTAGCTCAGGCGTCGAAAGCGACCGCGGCTTTTGCGGTCAAGGCTGCGAAGGCGGCGAGAGCCGCTGCTAATGAGAAGGCCATCTTTGCTTCAAAGGCAGTTGCCGCAGCCAAGAGTGCTTTGGAACTGTTCGCTTCTTTTCCGGCTGAGACGGCGAAGGAGAGGTCTCCGAGGAAGAACAAGCTGAAGAAACATGTCCCGGTTCAGCTCCTGTATTCGAAAGACGAGGATTTAGCGCGGAGGCTGAACCGGGCTATAAACAATTCCCCTAGAGTCTTGACTGGTCACAGGAACAAGAAGCAAAAGAGTTTGGTTACATATGAGAACAGTGCAGTGGCTAGTACTATGTACGATGGGCATGATGTTGCAGGTGTTGTGGATTCGGACAGACGAAGTAGACGGAAGCAGAGTAAACGGGAAGCTGCTCTTATGCGATAGCGATAGCGCCCTGAAGGAGAAAACAGGGGAAGAGAGTAGCTCGTTGGGGAAGAGAAGAGGAAGAGTGAAGCTGAAGAAGTTACCTTTGAGCATGTGTGCCTCTAAGGATCAAGAGAATGGGATCATCATCACCAAATCTCCATTAGCGGAAAGGAAGAATGTTGGCGTCAGTAACCCGCTGGGTCAGCCTGAAGGTTCTAATGGTGGTGTGGCTCAGGTTAGGTCATAGCAAGGACTATCATGGAAGTGTTTTAGGATCTAAAAGTCACAGGAGTGAGTGAAAGCAGAACAAAAGTTACCTAAAAGAGGTAAGAGGGTGCAGCAGATTCAGCAGCATTGCCATATTCAGTAGAATCCAAATGTTGTCTTCTTTTTTACTTGTTTTGCTTTTTTGGGTAATGTGTCTGAATTTATGTTACTTGTATATTTTGCAATAATATTATCTAGATACATAGATTTTATATATATGTTGTTGGTTGTTGAAATCATTTGTAAGTGTTGTTGAACAAGGGTCTAGTTATTGGGATTTGTGTAGATGAGAATCGAATTTTTAATAAAGTCTTTTTGTTGCTGGTTGTTTTTTTTTTCTTTTGTTTTAAGACATTTTTCCCCAGTTCTTAGGAATCTTTTATCTTGTAAAAAAAAACTTATGTTATTTCCTTGTTTTTTTACGATAATTTTATTTTTAATTAAAAAAACTTATGTTGTTTGTTTAGTAATTAAATAAAAAACTGGGGAAAATAACTTTTTTTTTTCTTTTTAGATTTTAAATTTTGGATTATGGATACAACTTGGTCACGTGCAGATCCACGTGCTGATGCATAACTTGAGGTGATGTAAAATGACAGAAAAAAAAAATGCAAATCTGTAAAGACAAAGCTAGCCACAAAAATGATCTGTCACGTTCACATGTGGTACTGACGTGAATCGGTGAATGTGAGGTGAAACTCATCTTGCCATGTAGCTTGTTTAGCTAATTACCTTTTTTTTATATGTTGAAAAAAAACTAATTACATTTTTAACGTTACAAAAAAGGATAATTACATTTTTATTATATTATTATTTAAAGTAAGAAAAAACAAAACTAATTTAAAACGATAAGTATATAGCCGAGAAAAAAGAAAAAGCCAAAAAAGCAAGAAAGTGATAATCCCTATTCCCAATTTCCTAACCGGGGCTCAGTTACACAACAAACCCTTGACCAAAAACACAATCCAGAATATTCCAAGTAGAATCCAAACCACTGGCCATCATGGATCTCCGATCCGATCTATGTTCTAATTTTTGTTAGATTTGCCCAAGATTTCTATTCGAGATGTGTTTCCCATTTCGGAAACGTTTCAAATATTTTTAGAAATTCGTTGATGTGAATTATGTTCTATTATCCACGTAAGTTTTTACTTATATCTCTCTCTCTCGGTTAGGACATTAGACCATAGGTTTTAGCTGGGTTAGCTGAACCGGATTTCACACGTGGTGTCAACACGTGTGACGGGTTGTTATGATTGACCAAGATAAGGTCGAAGTAGAATAGGCTGTTAGGCCGTATCGTCTCTGTCTCTTATACACATCTAGATGTGTATAAGAGACAGGTGTCAACACGTGTGATGGGTTGTTATGATTGACCAAGATAAGGTCGAAGTAGCTGAAGGCTTTTAAGCCGTATCGTCTTCTCCGGTGAGAGAGTAAGAAGAGCGAAGTTGTATCCGAGAGGTCTCTTATACACATCTAGATGTGTATAAAAGATAAGGTCGAAGTAGCTGAAGGCTTTTAAGCCGTATCGTCTTCTCCGGTGAGAGAGTAAGAAGAGCGAAGTTGTATCCGAGAGAGAGAGAAAGGTCACCGCTCGAGTTTGAGCCGTTCTAGTGCATTAGCTCGCCGGGGCTTTTCCGGCTTCAGAGACGTAGCCGCAAGGTGAACTCTGGGTCACCAAATCGTGTGTGCTTCTTGCTTTCTTTCTTTCAAGTTCTTAATCGAATCCAAGCGTAGATCTAAGGCGTTAAATCGCACAAAGTGGTATCAGAGCCTCGGTTGAGGTTTTCCGGAGGATCTACGGTGATCGATCGAAGGAGATCAACACAAGATGTCGTCGTCTACGGGAATCGAGAAGTTCGACGGCACTGGCGATTTTCCGATGTGGAGACGGAGGATGTACGCTAATCTGAACATATCGGGACTGAAGGATGTTCTCACCGAAGCCGCGGAGAGTTCCAGTTCAAGCGGATCCATAGTTCAGGTGCCAGTCACAAGCCCGGTGACTGTTGCGATTCCACCAGTAGGAGCAGATCAGGTAGCAGCAGTAGGAGTTCCTCCAGCCGCAGGAGTGGTCCAAGATCCGGTGAAGCCGAAGGAAGAGGTAGATCCGGTGAGGGCAGAGAGAAGTGAAAAGGCTCTGCACATGATCTTTCTCAGTGTGACAGATCAGGTGTTAAGGAAGATCGAGTGGTGCGAGACTGCAACACAAGCGTGGATACTACTGGAAAGGCTATACATGCCTAGATCTCTTCCGAATCGTGTTCACGCGCAGCTCCAACTATATAGCTTCAAGATGCAAGATCATCGGTCAATAGATGAGAACGTGGACGACTTCCTGAAGCTAATCGGAGAGCTGAGCCATCTAAGAATTGAAGTAGCTGCAGAAGTTCAAGCAATACTGCTGCTAAATGCTCTCCCAGCGAGGTATGAACAATTCAAAGAAACTCTCAAGTATGGTAGAGAGTCGATTAGATTGGAGGAAGTAGTTACTGCTGCGAAGTCTAAGGAGAAAGAATTCAAAGAGAGTCCTGGAAATTCGAGGTCTAATGGAGAAGGTCATTACGTTAGAGGAAGAACAGACTCAAGAAGTGATAAATCCGGTAAAGGAAAAGGCAGAGACAACAGGTCAAGATCTAAGTCTATAGAGAGGAAGAAAATCTGCTGGATCTGCGGTAAAGAAGGTCACTACAAGAAGCAGTGCTACAAGTGGCTCGAGAGAAAAAAACACAAGGTTCAGTCTCAAGACAGAGGTGAGTCAGCAATGGCCAGAGATGATGCACAGGATCTAGCCGGATTGATCGCGTGTGAGGTAAACATGCTACAAGGTTCTGAAAGCGACGAGTGGATAATGGACACAGGGTGTTCATTCCACATGTCACCGAGAAAGGAGTTCTTCTTTGAGCTAAAAGAGGTAACATCAGGGAAAGTCAGGATGGCAAACAATGCGCACGCAGAAGTCAAGGGTATTGGATCAGTGAGGTTTCTGAATCCAGATGGTACAACGTTCGTGCTGAGTGAAGTTAGATACATGCCTGAGATTGCGAGGAATCTCATTTCTCTAGGCACTTTGGAAAACAAAGGATGCGTTTTCAAGGGTGCTAATGGGGTAATGAAAGTGATCAAAGGCTGTACAGTAGTAATGAAGGGTGTCAGGAAAGGTAATGATACCTTGTACTTTCTACAAGGCTCGGCTAAGGGTTCAGAGGCATGTGTTAGTCAGAAGGAACCATCAACTACAGAAGATCAAACCAGACTGTGGCACAGCAGGTTAGGCCACGTAGGTCAGAAAGGACTTGAAGTATTAGTCAAGAAGGGTTGCTTGGGCAGTGACAAAGTGTCAGAGATAAAGTTCTGTGAAGATTGTGTTATAGGGAAAACACATAAAGTGAGTTTTGGTCCTGCTAAGCATGTAACCAAGGAGAAGCTCGACTACATCCATTCCGACCTATGGGGATCTCCAAATGTTCCCATGAGCTTAGGAAGATGTCAGTATTTTGTTTCATTTACTGATGATTGGTCTCGAAAGGTCTGGATTTACTTTCTCAAGACAAAGGATGAGGCATTTGGCAAGTTTGTTGAATGGAAGAAAATGGTTGAAGTCCAGACAGATAGAAAAGTCAAGAAGCTAAGAACCGACAATGGCTTAGAGTTCTGCAACCAGAGGTTTGATCAGTTCTGCAAAGATGAGGGCATAGTAAGGCATAGGACGTGCACTTACACTCCACAGCAGAATGGAGTTGCTGAGAGGTTAAACAGGTCGATACTGAACAAGGTTAGGAGTATGCTCAGTGAGAGTGGTCTTGGTCAGAGGTTTTGGGCAGAAGCTGCATCAACAGCCGTGTACCTGATCAACAGGTCACCATCATCAGTAGTTGAGTTTAACATACCTGAGGAGTTGTGGACTTCAGTGGTTCCCAACTTGTCTGGACTAAGAAGATTTGGTTGTGTAGCCTACGTTCATTCGGATGAGGGAAAGCTCAATCCGAGAGCTAAGAAGGGTGTGTTTACGGGTTACCCAGAAGGAGTAAAAGGTTTTAGAGTGTGGCTTCTAGATGACAAGAGATGCATCATCAGCCGCAACGTAGTCTTCAGAGAAGATCTAGTATTCAAAGACATCGGCTCAGAACACGAATCAGGTACTTTTAATGATCATTTGTTATCTAACACGTTTGTGAGACATGATCTTGCAGGTAACAGGTTAGCAGATGCTACAACTCAAGGTGGAGCTATCACAGAAGATGAAGCTCAAGAGATTCCAGATCAAGTTGATCAGAACGAAGTGGCCGAGGGTTCAGAGACAGAGAGTCAGAATCAAGACGATGAGGAGCCAGTGAATACTAGACCAAAGAGGCAGACCAAGATGTCTGTAAGACTGAAGGACTACTATGTGTATCCAGACGATGAAGACATAGCTGGATATGCGTATCTAATGGTGGAGGATGGTGGTAAAACCGAACCACAGAGTTTTGAGGAAGCAATGAGTGATCCTGACAGTGACAAATGGACGGAAGCTTCAGACGAAGAGATATTGTCATTATTGAAGAACAGAACTTGGGTATTAGTGGACAGAGTGAAGGGACATCAGCCAATAGGATGCAAATGGGTGTTTAAGCGAAAGGCAGGGATAAGTGGAGTTGAGGGTCCGAGGTACAAAGCACGTTTGGTGGCAAAGGGCTATTCTCAGAAGGAGGGAGTAGACTATCAAGAGATATTCTCGCCTGTAGCCAAGCATGTCTCCATTCGGCTTCTACTATCTGCAGTAGCTCACTTCGACATGGAGCTACAACAGATGGACGTCAAGACGGCATTTTTGCACGGATTCTTGGATGAGGAAATATACATGGAACAGCCTGAAGGCTATGTAGATGAGAAGCATCCAGAGAAAGTGTGCTTGCTCAAGAGATCCATGTACGGACTGAAACAATCACCAAGACAGTTGAACACCAGGTTTGATGACTTCATGGTTACAAGCGGTTATGAAAGAAGTAACTATGATGTCTGCGTCTACTACAAGAGACTAGAGGATGGAAACTTCGTATATCTACTACTATACGTCGACGACATCCTTATTGCTTCAACAGAGAAGAAGCAAGTATCCAAGCTGAAGGAGTTGCTGAGTTCAGAGTTTGAAATGAAAGACTTGGGAGATGCCAAGAAGATACTTGGAATGGAAATAACTCGAGACAGATCGAAAGGTACTCTTACTGTTTCACAGGAAGGATATCTTCAAAAGGTTTTGGGGAATTTCGGTATGGATCAAGCAAAGGAAGTGCTTTCACCCATGGGAGTACATTTCAAACTGAGGTCAGCTACAGAGGAGGAAGTTAAAGAGCAGTCAGACAAGATGAAGGTGGTCCCGTACCAGAGTGCAGTCGGAAGCTTAATGTATGCAATGATAGGAACAAGGCCATACTTAGCTTACTCAGTTGGCTTAGTCTGCAGGTTCATGAGCAAACCGTTAAAAGATCACTGGCAGGCAGTGAAGTGGGTGCTAAGATACATTCGCGGGACATTGGGCGTAAAGCTGTGCTTCAGGAAAGAAGGTGACTTCGTCATCAGAGGATACTGTGACGCAGACTACGCTGCAGACTTGGACAAGCGGAGATCGATTTCAGGATTGGTTTTCACGGCAGGAGGTAATACTATCAGCTGGAGATCCAGTTTGCAGAAGGTGGTAGCTTTGTCAATAACAGAAACCGAGTACATGGCGCTATCTGATGCTGGAAAAGAAGCAGTTTGGTTGAAGGGATTTATGAACGAATTGGGCTTCAAGCAGGGAGCTGTGAACATTTACTGCGACTCTCAGAGTGCAATAGCATTAGCAAAAAATGATGTGCACCATGAGAGAACTAAGCATGTGGATGTCAAGTATCACTTCATTAGAGACTTAATAAGTGAGGGGTTTGTGAATGTGTTGAAGATAGCAACGGAGCATAACCCCGCAGATATATTCACCAAAGTTTTACCAGTTGGGAAGCTTCAAGCAGCGTTGGAGCTACTCAGAATTACCAGGAAGTGAGCCAAGGGGGGCTCAAAGAAATGAAGCCGGGTGGGTTTACTCAGGAGATATGAAGCTGAGAGGGTTTTCTCAGGCGTGTGCAGGGTATGGCACAAGTGAGCATGAAAGTGCTTGTTGAGCGGGTTTGCTCATGTACTGGAAGCAAGTTCCAGGAGACTAGAACAAGTGACGGGGATAAAGAACAAGGTGGAGATTTGTGAATTATGTTCTATTATCCATGTAAGTTTTTACTTATATCTCTCTCTCTCGGTTAGGACATTAGACCATAGGTTTTAGCTGGGTTAGCTGAACCGGATTTCACACGTGGTGTCAACACGTGTGATGGGTTGTTATGATTGACCAAGATAAGGTCGAAGTAGCTGAAGGCTTTTAAGCCGTATCGTCTTCTCCGGTGAGAGAGTAAGAAGAGCGAAGTTGTATCCGAGAGAGAGAGAAAGGTCACCGCTCGAGTTTGAGCCGTTCTAGTGCATTAGCTCGCAGGGGCTTTTCCGGCCCCAGAGACGTAGCCACAAGGTGAACTCTGGGTCACCATATCGTGTGTGCTTCTTGCTTTCTTTCTTTCAAGTTCTTAATCGAATCCAAGCGTAGATCTAAGGCGTTAAATCGCACAGTTGAAAAGATGGAAAAATACGTTTCATAAAAATTCTAGTTTGAAAATGTTCATGGAAACGCAACGGAAACTTACTTTTTTGTTTAATTTAATCTCATTTTTATAATTATTTACTTATTAACCGAAAAGTAAGTTTTCGTCGTGTTTCCAAAAAAATAGAATTTAATTATTTAAAATAAGTTAATAATTAATATAATTTATTAGAATAAATAATAAATTTAATTCAATAGAGTAAATTAATTTTGGT
Source organism: Alliaria petiolata (assembly GCA_020283515.1). Classification (NCBI taxonomy): domain Eukaryota; kingdom Viridiplantae; phylum Streptophyta; class Magnoliopsida; order Brassicales; family Brassicaceae; genus Alliaria; species Alliaria petiolata. The sequence continues at coordinate 450,016,410 of JAHZTW010000001.1, read as the reverse complement.
ATTATTAAGTTTGCGGACTTTTTTTATGAACAAGAATTGTAAATAATTTTGGTTGATGGAACCAATGAAAATGATAGAAAAAAATCTTATAAATCTTTGACTTTAAACGTTCTGATTTTTATTTTTAGCTAAACTATTTAATAATTATATACTGAATTTTATTTATTTAACTAGGTATTTTATCCGCGCTACGCGCGGATCTTTGTCAATAATTTAGTTTAATCTTTTTTTTGTTAGTAAATTACCGAATGCACTGCATAATAGGTTTACGGAATTTTTTTTTTATATAAAAGTTTATTAAACATACAATGTATCATTTTCTCTTACTTGTATTTATTTATAAGATTACAAATTTTGTTAGTAAAATAATAACAAGTCAATTGATTTATACTTGATTAAACAATTAATTTTTTTTTAACACGTTTAATTATATGTCATTTTTGTAGAAATAATAATAGAAGAAGAATAATTTGACATTTTATAAACCTGAACAAAATATTTCTTTAATATATATGCTTATATCGTATATTTCAACACATTTTCCTATATTTTGTTAAAAACCATGTAACTCTGATAACATATAGATGACATATAGTTTAATTGTTAATATGCATACTGAGATTCGTACAAATGAATTTGAGACAAACAAAGAAGAGGATCGAGATATCGCAAAAAAAAAGCTGCTTATAGCTTTGTTGAGAAGTTTCAATGATCATGCAAGGCAGCTTCTGGCTTCTCCATCGGGGTTTTAATATGTTTTATCGTATATCTTTTTTTTTTAATCTTTCAGATCAGTTTTATTTGCAGCCTGCTATTAGATAATATTTTTTTCATCTTTTTAGGTTGGTGTGAAGTCTTTGAACCATTTATCAATGTATTTACTTATGTGTGTTTTCTCAATGTTATGTTTTGAATAGCATGTCTAGGTTTGACAATTTGCGTTTGTTTCATAACACTGTCATACTTTATTATTATTTAAATATATTTCTATGAGATGTTACTTATGTGTTATATTATTGGTAGTAGCTATGTATATGAAATCAGACTTTAATCCTTGTTGTGTTTTAAGTGAATAGTTATTTGTGTAGTATTTTCAAATATTACTTATATATATTTGGTTGCATAGAAACTGTTAATACACTATTGTGGATGTTTTGTCTACATAGTATTCAATTTTTTTGTATTAAGTAATGACTCACACTATAAGTGTATGGTTTTATATATTTTATTTTGTATATTATGTGTTTGATAGACGTTTTTATCGTTTTAAAATATCTATCTGATAGTTTAATATTTGAATTATGAATTTACCGCAAGTTAATATTGAACTTATTAATTTTTATGCTAGCCTCATAACATAATAACTTATTACTATAAAGACTTGAATTATAGATGACTGAAAAAATTGTGTTAGAATATAAGTATTGATTAAATTTTCATTTGGTAATGAGTAAATAGATTAGCTAGTACTTTTAATCGATAATAAACAGTTCGAAATCCATCTGTATACCGCTTTTTTGTTGTTCCGTGTCTATTAATATTTTTTTTTTGTAAGTTCGTTAAAACCCAAAAATGAAAGTGTGTGGATAAAGAAAGAAAATGGAAGCAACCATTATTTTATTAAACTCTCTGTATTTTTTGAAGAATATGTTTGGCTTGTATACTCGTGTAACCTATATCAACTTTATATTATTTTTTTATAGTCGATACCAATACTTTTTAAATAGTGTAACATAATATTTTATCTATAATGTAACATAATTTTTTATTTTGTTGTTGTTAATTAAGCTCTTTTATTGCTGATTTACTAAAGAGCTAGCTTATATATATCATGTTAAATTTATTTTTAGATAATTTTTCTTTTGCTGTTTTAGTTTTGTTAATATTGATTCCATTTTATCATGACATATATTGTTATTTTGATGTATTGACATTTTTTAAGATATAATTTACTTTGTTCATTAGCTTTGGTTATATTGATTTTACCAAAAGGTAGCATAGAGACAAGTTAGTTTCCTTTTAGATGTTTTTTAATTAGCTTTTATTTTATATAGATTGATATTTTATTTTGAGAAATACAATTTTTATATTTTTATATTTTAATACTGATTTCTATTTTATTTGACATATACTATTATGTGAATGTATTAACATTTGTGTAAGACATTGTTTTTTTTTTTTTTTGGTTAGGAGAGCCACATGGCTTTTTATTTTGATTTTCCAAAAAAATTAGTTTACAGATCAAGGTAATTTTCATTTTTTTTTTAACATTGATTTCTACTTTATTTTAACATATATTATTCTATGGAGTTATTGACATGTTTTAAGATATAATTTGATTTCCTTGTCTTTTTTATTTAGATTTTCTATGATTTTCCAAAAAATGTTTATATATCAAGTTAATTTTTAATTTTTTGTTTTTTAAATTAATTAAAATTTTAATCACATTTTCCATTTTTTATATTTTCTTTGTTAGTTACCTTGATTTTCCAAACAATTAGTCTACACATCAAGTTAATTTCAATTTTTAATATTTTTAACAATGATTTTCATTTTATTTAACATATACTATTCTATGGAGTTATTGACATTTTTTAGATATAATTTTCTAATTTTTTGTTATTTACTTATAGATTGTTAATTTATTTTAAGAAATACGATTTTTGTTGACAAAAAAAAAAAGAAATACGATTTCTATATTTGTTATATTTTGATACTTTAAATTTTATTTTGACATATACTATTATGTGAATGTATTGACATTTTTGTAAGACATAGTTTCATTTTTATTTTTTGGTTAGTTAGCTTTTTAGTTTGATTTTCCAAAAATTTAGTTTACACATCAAGTTGATTTCCATTTTTTAATATTTTTAACATTGATTTTCATATTATTTTGAAATATACTATTCTATGACGGTATTGACATTTTAGGTTATAATTTCTTTATTTTTGTTAATTTAGATTTTGTATGATGATTTTGCAAACAAACATTGTTTAAATATCAAATTAATTTTTTTTTTTTGTGTTTCAATTTAATTAAAATGTTATTCATATTTAAATTTTTGTATTTTTAGTTAGTTACTTTTTATGTTGATTTTCTATAAATATAGTCAACACATCAAGTTAATTTCTATTTTTAATATTTTTAGTAATGACTTCTATTTTAGTTTGACATATATTAATTGACATTTTTTAAAGATATAATTTCCTTATTTTTTATTATTTACTTATAGATTTTTAATTTATTTTAAGAAATACGTTTTTTTGTTGACAAAAAAAGAAATTTTATTTTCGTGTTTTAATTTAATGAAAATTTATTCATATTTAAAAATTTTGTATTTTTAAGTTAGTTACCCTTTATGCTGATTTCATAAAAAAATAGTCAACACATCAAGTTAATTTCCATTTTTAATATTTTTAGTATTGATTTCTATTTATTTTGACATATACTATTATATGGAGTTATTGACATTTTGTATTAGATATAATTTCCTTATTTTTCGTTATTTACCTTTTCTATGTTAATTTTCCAAAAACAATGTTTATATATCAAGTTTTTGTGTTTTAATTTAATTAAAATATTAAATATGATTTAACATTTTTGTGTTTAATGAAAACGCTGATTTGTACCAATTAAATCGAGTTTCTTCATCTTATGTGGACGCCCTCAATGGCATAATGCTAGTTATTTATTGTTGTAAATAATGTTAAATAATTTACATTATTTTTAATCTACTTTTTACAAATTGTCTAATAAAATAATGTTAACTAAATGATTTGTTCATTAACCAAAATAAAATTATATTAGTTTTCACTATAACTAATTGTTTACTTAAATAATTAGCTTAGATATCATGCTATTTTAATTTTTGATGTTTCTTTCTGTGCTAATTTTTTTTTTGTTATTAATTTCTATTTTAACTGTATTGACATTTTGTAAAACATAATTTCCGTTTTTTTATCTTAAATAATTAGTTTAAATATCAAGTTAATTTTAGATGATCTTATATTTATTTAATTTTACCTTTTTGGTATTAATTTCTATTTTAATTAAAATGTTAATTTTCGTTATCTTTTTGTTTATTTTGATTTAATTTAATTTATTTTTTATGTTTAATAAAATTATTGATTTGGACGAATAAAATTGATTTTCTATTCCTATGTATGGCTTAATGCATCAACTTTAACTTTTTATTTTAAATTTTTATTTGTTAAAAGCTCTCAGTTTTTTTATTAGTTAAACATTTTTATATTGATTTTTATAAAGAGATAACATATAATAAATTAGTTATTTTAAGTTGATTTTTTGTTAACTTAACTTTTTGGATATTGATTTCCAAATTTGTTTTTTGTTAATTTACCGATTAATAACCTAGTCTATACTATATAAAAGTTGATGCATTATGCCATTGAGAACGTCCACCTAGGACGAAAAAACTCGATATGATTGGTCCAAATCAGCGTTTTCATTAAACACAAAAATGTTAAATATGATTAACATTTTAATTAAATTAAAAAACACAAAAAAACGAAAATTATCATATTATAATGGAAATTTAAGATAAAAAAAAATTAAAACAAAAAGGAAGTTATGTCAAAATTTCAAATCTATAGCGTTTGTCAAAATAAAATAGAAATTCAATGTCACAAAAGCTAAACTAACAAAAACAAATTTGGAAATCAATAACCAAAAAGTTAAGTTAACAAAAAAAAAATCCATCTTAAAATTAAAAACACAAAAAAAGAAAATTATCATAGTATAATGAAAAATTTTAAAAAAAAAATTAACTAACAAAACAAATAAAAGGAAATTAAGTCAAAAATCCAAATCTATAGCGTTTGTCAAAATAAAATAGAAATTCAATGTCACAAAAGGTAAATTAATGAGAATAATTATAAGAGTAATTATTAGATTAAAAAATGAGAATAACACGTAAAAAACTTTAAACAATTAAAAAAACTAAATCTAAAAAAATATAGAACATAAAATGTGTTGGGACCGATTTTCCGATAGCCAATCAAAAAGATACACGCCAGCAAAAGGACCCACTCAACAGGGCCCATATCGAACCTGCCCTGTTAGGCCGCATGTGAGACGTTGCAGAAACTCCATGTCATTGCAATTTGCAAGAGTCCGACGCTAGGGCGGTTGACCAACTCTCTAGGATACATCCTTACACGACGCGGTACGCGGAACCAATAGGAATCCAGCTAGAAGTAGTATAAAGAAGACCTCATGGCTCTAAAGAGAAGAGGTCGGTTGGTCGAGCGGACAAATGGTCGAGACTAGAGAGAAACAAACTTCACCAGAATAAGAGGAGGAACGGTTAGTGAGCCTTCACAGGATCTCTCTGTGGCCACATCCCCTCCGTCGAGATGTTTAAGAGCTCTTACCTGACGTTCCTGACCAAGTGCAGCAGTCCCCGGTTACGGTCACTGACTACCCCGGAGGACTTGCCTAGGAAGGTACATTCGCCTTTTTCCCATATCTTACACGTCAAGAGAGATTCCAACTCTGGTCTCATGTCAGTTTAAGGCCTCTCATGTCAGTTTAAGGCCTCTTCGGTCATCGCCAAATAGCAGATGAGTATTACGATCCTCGGACGTATTACTCCACTGTATAACCTACCGAAAACTTACCCTGCTGAGTATATGTTTCCGTTAGGACGGATCTGATTTGGGCGTCGGAGAACTTTCGGGAGGAAAAATATTTTTCGATCCTCCCGGAGGCCGGCTCACCATTTGCTAGTGAAAGAAGACAAACATGGGAAAAATAATGTTAAACTACTGACCTAGATTTTAAAATTATTTTGGTTAATATATTAATAACCTAGTTATTTGATAAAATAATGTTAAAATTATACCTAGTTTTATTTAAAATTCATTAATCTCTACTTGATAAATGGTTGCTTCCACATCGGTTAATAAAGTACTAGCTAATTCTTTTTGGAAAATCAACATACAAAATCTAAATTAACAAAAGTAAAGAAATTATAACTTAAAAAAATGTCAATAACGCCATACAATAGTATATTTCAAAATAATATGAAAACCAATGTTAAAAATATTAAAAAAATGTAAATCAACTTGAAGTGTAAACTAAAATTTTGGAAAATCAACCTAAAAAGCTAACTAACAAAAAAATAAAAATTTAAATCGTATTTCTTTTTATTTTGTCAACAAAAATAGTATTTCTTAAAATAAATTAACAATCTATAAGTAAATAATAAAAAATAAGGAAATTATATCTCAAAATATGTCAAGAACTCCATAGAATAGTATATGTCAAATAAAATGAAAATCATTGTTAAAAATATTAAAAATAGAAATTAACTTGATGTGTAGACTAATGTTTTGCAAAATCAAGGTAACTAACAAAGAAAATATAAAAATGGAAAATATGATTAACATTTTAATAAATTTAAAACACAAAAAAATTAAAAATTAACTTGATATATAAACATTTTTTTTGGAAAATCATATAAAATCTAAATAAAAAAGATAAGGAAATTATATCTTAAAACATGTCAATAACTCCATAGAATAATATATGTTAACATAAAGTGAAAATCAATGTTAAAAATATTAAAAAGATGAAAATTATCTTGATGTGTAAACTAATTTTTTTGGAAAATCAAAATAAAAAGCTCTCTATCTTGCATTAGGTAGTCGTGGTTCTCCTAACCAAAAAAAAAAATTATGTCTTACACAGATATCAATACATTCACATAATAATATATGTCAATAAAAAGTATTGGTATCGACTAAATATAACAATATAAAGTTGCTATAGGTTACACAAGTATACAAACCAAATATATTCTTAAAAAAAATACAAAGAGCTTAATAAAATAGTAGTTGCTTCCATTTTTTTCCCTTATCCATATACTTTCATTTTTGGGTTTCAACAAACTTACAAAAAAAATTATTAAGAGACACGAAATAACAAAAAAATGGTTTACAGATTGATTTTGAACTGTTTATTATCGATTAAAAGGTACTATAGCTAATCTCTTTACTCATTACCAAATGAAAATTTAATCAATACTTATATTTTTAACATAATTTTTTCAGTCATCTACAATCCAAGTCTTTAGTAATAGGTATTTTATATACATAGCTACTACCATTAAAGTCTGATTTCATATACATAGCTACTACCATTAACATAACACATCAGTAACAACTCATAAAATTATATTTAAATAATAATAAAGTGTGACAATGTTATGAATCAAACGCAAATTGTCAAACCTAGACATGCTATTCAAAACATAAGATTGAGAAAACACGCATAAGTTAATACATTGATAAATGGTTCAAAGACTCCACAACAACCTAAAAAGATGAAAAAATATTATCTAACTAGGGGAAGGCTCGCGCGTTGCGCGAATTTATGTGATATTTTGAATGTTTTAATTTTACAATCTATTTCATTATATTTGTTAGTAAATATTTGTAGGTGAATGTTAGTTTTAAAGTTGTGAATATTATAATATTTTTTTATAAAAAATTGTATTAAAAGGTTAGCGGAATAATAATATCTACAGAGAATAAGGTTTGATCCTATTAGGGCGGTAAAGCTGCCACCATTCCGAGAAAGCACGTGGGCATGATTAGAAAGAAAATCTCAGAGAATAAAATCCAGATTGTGCAGTGGTGGCGGTTTGAGTTAGGATGGATTAGGGAAGGAAAGTGTGAACCATTAATCTCAAAAAAATTCACGTTTTAGTTACGTTTTAGGATTTTAACTTTTTCATGATGAATGTTGCTGAATCCTTCTTCGGGTTGGTTATTATATGTTAAAGAAGCTATCACGTTATCCTCTATCTTCTCGCTCGACGTTTTTGAGCTTGAAACCATGTTTTCGCTTGCTAGATATTAATGTATTAACAATAGATTCTTAATTTAGCTAATCTAATAATTTGTACAAATGTTTTCAAATCTCAGTACGCCCTCAATTTTCCAAAAGTAAAAAAAAAAAGAATAGTCATGCGATAATTAGTAGATTTTCCATTTTCTCAATCCGATTTTATACAATTTTGCTTACTTTTCGTAAACACCATATTATCTGGTGATACTTATTTAATTTTCCTTTTAAAATCTGCAGAGGCCAATGAATTTTTCATGTTAACATTGAGTTTTATTTTGACGGATGTTATATTTTGGTTTTAGATAATTTTTTCCTTTGCTAGTTAATTTTATTAATATTGATTTCCATTTTTATTTTGACGTATATTGTTCTTTTGAGGCATTGACATTTTTGTAAGACATAGTTTCCTTTTTTTTGTTAGTTAGCTTTTTTATGTTGATTTTCCTTTTTATTTTTGTTAGTAACTTTTTATATTAATTTTCCAAAAAAATAGTTTACATATAAAGTTAAATTTCATTTTTTTTTGTGTGTGTTTAATTTAACTAAATTGTTTATCATATTTTCTTTTTCAAGTTAAATTTCATTTTTTTGTGTGTTTAATTTAACTAAAGTGTTTATCATATTTTCTTTTTCTTTGTTTAATGAGAATGCTAATTTGGACTATATTTTTGGTTAATTTCTCATATTTAACTTTTTAATGTTTTAATCATATTTAACATTTTTGTGTTTAATGAAAACGCTGATTTGGACCAATCAAATCGAGTTTCTTCGTCCTATGTGGACGTCCTCAATGGCATAATGCATCAACTTTTATATAGTATAGACTAAGGGTTTAATCCGCGCTACGCGCGGATCTACATCAATAGTTTAGTTTAATATATTTTTGGATGGTATCTTTTAAATTATCAAAATTATAATAGATTTATAAAAACAAAACTTTATAAAAACTATTATATTCTGAACATTTTTCTGCTGTATGTCACATGTGTAAAAATAACAATAAAAGAACTGTTTGATATTTTAAAAACTGAAAAAGCATTCGTTCAATATATGCTTGTTATGTATATTTTTTTCGTCAATATATTTATCGTCCACCTCATTTATGTTCTTATAAATCACTATTACCATTTTATTTATTTGGCAGCTCTTCCCTGCATCAAACGCTTTTGATATCCTCCCATGTCTAAATTCTAGATGAATATCTCTTATATTTACCCTACTCATCGCACCTATCAAATTATCCAATTTTAACGTTCATGCACGTTTGATTTAGAAAAAGGCCTCCTTGCTAAGACTCTGGGTTTTTTTCTTTGGGATTTCTATAGTTCTTTTTTATAAGTTTTATGTGTTTAGATTTTATAAGTTTTTTTTTTGTTAGTCTACCTAAACTTTTTTTATCTTAATTTTTCATTCTACTATGATAATTTTTTTACGTTTTTTAGATGATTTTTTCTTTTGTTAATTTAACTTTTTAGTTATATTGAGTTCCTATTTTATTATGACAAACGTAACTTCCTTTTATCTGTTTGGTTAATTTAACTTTTTTTATCTTAATTTTCCATTCTTCTATGATAATTTTATTTGTTGTGTATTTTAATTTATATAAATTGTTAAATCATATTTAACATTTTTTTTGTTTAATGAAAACGCTGATTTGGACCAATGATATCGAGTTTCTTTGTCCTATGTGGACGTGCTCAATGGCATAATACATCAACTTTTATATAGTATAGATTATTATAGTTTAATATAACTTAGATGTTTAATGTTTTAATATATATATATATATATATATACACACGTTTTCAAAACGTTTTCATTCCTATAATTTTCAAAAATAATGTTTCTACGTCTCGGTTTTGCATACCCGTTTCCGTTTTCATGCAACCTAGGTTGTGAGTTTTTGAGTTTTTATTTATTTAAAAACTATATAAAAAAACTTGAAATTGTAGATTGAAATCTAAGATTCATCTCAAACATAAAAATGTAGCAAAATAAGAAACAATTATAACAAACTTCTAGATAAAACTTAATTAACAATAAAGTTTGGTCTTCTCAATAATTTTGAAATAATTTAATAAGCTTCAACAAATCCATAAAGGCATGAGAACAAAGAAAAAGCAAACAAACATAGCCTTTCAAAAAGGTCTGAGAAAGAAAAAGCAAACAAATAGAGTTAAAATCCTAGGAACTGAACTTGTAGACGAGTAACTCTGCCACACGGTACGATCCAGTTGACCCGTAGGAACTGAATTTGTTGACTGCATTTTCAACACATCTTGTTCAAAGCTCTGGCTCAGCGCTTTCATCATTTCAAGAGGTATCTCCTAAAGTTTGCAGCCTTTGGAGATACATAATCCAACAAGTTTACCAACAATCTCATTCAATGATGAAAGAGAAACCCCTAGTGAAGCAAATCAAACAAAAAAATTATTATCTTTTTGGATTTGGCTACAAAAATGGAAGACTTCCCTAAATAAGAACAACGACATTACCTTCCTCACAAGGTAATCAGCAAGAGTAGTAGCATCAAGGTGTCCAGTGGGAAGATTTTTTTTCTTAATTCTGTCTTGGTTGAATGTGACATTATGTGCAAATTCAGCGCAATCATCTATTATTCCCATATGGGTTTTTTATATTCTTGAAAATCTAGGTTGTAAGCAAGTGGAAGTCCCTTACACAGTTTTAAGACAATGATCATTTCGCCAATGACTCGAGCATATTTTCCTCTGTCAAGCTCCATTGGGTCTGGATTCTTCTTATATGGCCTTATATTGCTTTTCGTTGAGACGAAATCGTTTGGAGTAATGAAACCAAACTCCTCGGAAGCCCAAAGTACCCAGCACCAGCTTGAAAATATTAGGGACCCCTGGGCAAATTTTTTTTGCACCCTATAAATTAAAAAAAAAAAAAATTGGACCCCTAATAAAGAAGAAATTAGAAGTCGGATCCGAGGCGGTCACACCGATTGTCCCCCCAGTTAGCCGGCCCTGAGAGTACCCACTCTTCTCCGAGCCGTGATAGATGAATGGTTGTGTTGGAATTTGCATATAAAAACTCCAACACAAAATCTCGGTCTAAGACTACATCGATGCTAACTGAAATAGAGGAGAAAAAGATTTAATAAATGAGGAACGTGCAAGACCAAAAGGCAAAATGCAATAATTTAAGTACATATTAAGTACTTGTTTCCCACTCGCCTGATAAAGTTAAGAACACTTGTGGTCATATCCCTATCAATAGGTCCTATGGGACAAAAAATTAATCACATATTTTCCGAAGGTCATGAATTAAATTCAAAATAATTGTTTTCATATCAATATATGTATCATGTAGAGGGAAAACCCATATGTGGATCTAACCAAAGGGAATTATAAACTCACATAAGGATTTCTTTCGAATAGATAACCTGAATCACCTTCTTGCTAATCCTCACTTTCTCCTCGTTGGTGAAAGAATCAAAATCAACAATTGCATCGGATAACTCTTCCTGCGATACACTCAGCAATCTGTGGAAATCGGAACAATATGGCGTCACACTGTTTCGGCAGTCCCATTATCTGCACTGACGCAGAGGCCTCCGAGGCATGAGATGATTTTTTTTTTTATATGTATGCAAATATAAAAGTGGAATGTACGGTCTAGATCGTTTGGTCTGGATCTTAATACAAAATTTCAACCACTCAGATCATTTCATTTAAAGAATGTAGGAAGTATTGCAGTAGAGATTTCGTAACCAAAAAAAAAAATGGAATCAAAAAGGCAAAAAAAACCCCATTTTTGCCCCAAGAATGAGCTCTGAATTCTGATCTCCCGCCGTCTCACCATCGTTGCGCCACCATCTCCGGCAAGTCTGAAACTATAGATCAGAAGCTAAAGGACTTGAGTTCTGTGCTTTTCCGTTCAACTCTCCACCCATTTGTCTCTCCGATCAAGGTTTTCTCCACAATGGTTTATATTGATGTGACTTGCATCTGGGACCCCAAAAATTGTTGGATTCCTCAAGGTTTTAACATTCTTGATCTGAAGGCCAACATCCAAGCTTCTGTCCGTACCCTTAATAAGAATTTTAAGGTAGCATAGATTATAGCATTTGGACCTGGCACATGATCAAAGGCTAGACATATTAGCTTGGCTTTGCGTGATATCAAACTCCAGACGATACAAGATTATAACGTGAAGTGTGGAGAAGCTGGATGTTCTGAGTTTTCTTATGAAAATAGCAAGTGCAATAAAAAGAACTTGTTATGAGAAACACTGATGAAGCTGACGTGTGTGCGATGATGAAGACGTACCTAAAATTTATTGCCCAACAGAAGAAGCACATATTGCTCATCACGGGAGACGGTGACTTCTTTGGGACGATGAAGAACTTGTATCTTCAGCCAAATGTATACTTAATGCTGACACAACTTCATAATTCTAATTAGCAGCTACGTAATTATGCCGAAGCGACTTGGTTATGGAATTTGACAGATGGAACTCCCAATATGGTATCTGGAGGTGGATATATCCATAAGAACTAACCCGGCCGGAGACATTGAAGTAGCCTCTTGCAAGCGTAAACCAACTTTTACATTTCTGTTTGTTTGTCTACCAAGTGTTTGTTTCTTTTTCCAACTCTTTTTTTTAGTTTATGTTATGATTTGTGTCAAAAAAAAAGATCAAAAAGGCAGAAAAATTAGTAAATAAGGTAGTTTTGAAATTTGTTATTTGGGAAATGAATAATTTTTAGTTTTAATTCACGAAATAGGTCGGTCAATAAGTGTACAGTACGACATTTTGTCTATATCGTTTGGTCTGGATCTTAATACAAAATTTCAACGACTTAGATCATTTCATATAAAGAATGTAGGAAGTATTGCAGTAGAGGTTTTGTAACAAAAAAAAAAAAAAACAAAAAAAAAATATATTTGGAATCAAAAGGCAAAAAAAACCCCATTTTTGCCCGCAAGAATCAACTTTGAATTCTGATCTCCCGCCGTCTCACCATCGTTGCGCCACCATCTCCGGCCAGTCTGAAACTATAGATCAAAAGCTAAAGGACTTGAGTTATGTGCTTTTCCGTTCAACTCTCCACCCATTTGTCTCTCCGATCAAGGTTTTCTCCACAATGGTTTATATTGATATGATTTGCATCTGGGACCCCAAAAATTGTTGGATTCCTCAGGGTTTTAACATCCTTGATCTGAAGGCCAACATCCAAGCTTCTCTCCGTACCCTTAATAAGAATTTTAAGGTAGCATAGATTATAACATTTGGACCTGGTACATGATCAAAGGCTAGACATATTAGCTTGGCTTTGTGTGATATCAAACTCCAGACGATACTAGATTATAACGTGAAGTGTGGAGAAGCTGGATGTTCTAAGTTTGCTTATGAAAATAGCGAGAGCGATAAAAAGAACTTGTTATGAGAACCACTGATGAAGCTGACGTGCGTGCGATGATGAAGACGCACCTAAAATTTATTGCCCAACAGAAGAAGCACATATTGCTCATCACGGGAGACGGTGACTTCCTTGGGACGATGAAGAACTTGTATCATCAGCCAAATGAATACTTAATGCTAGCACAACTTCATAATTCTAACAAGCAGCTACGTAATTATGTCGAAGCAACTTGGTTATAGAATTCGACAGATGGAACTCCCAATATGGTATCTGGAGGTGGATATATCCATAAGAACTAACCCGACCGGAGACATTGAAGTAGCCTCTTGCAAGCGTAAACCAACTTTTCATTTCTATTTGTCTGTCTACCAAGTGTTTGTTTCTTTTTCCAACTCTTTTTTCTAGTTTATGTTATGATTTGTGAAAAAAAAAGATCAAAAAGGCAGAAAAATTAGTAAATAAGGTAGTTTTGAAATTTGTTATTTGGGAAATGAATAATTTTTAGTTTTAATTCACGAAATAGGTCGGTCAATAAGTGTACAGTACGACATTTTGTCTATATCGTTTGGTCTGGATCTTAATACAAAATTTCAACGACTTAGATCATTTCATATAAAGAATGTAGGAAGTATTGCAGTAGAGGTTTTGTAACAAAAAAAAAAACAACAAAAAAAAAATATATTTGGAATCAAAAGGCAAAAAAAACCCCATTTTTGCCCGCAAGAATCAACTTTGAATTCTGATCTCCCGCCGTCTCACCATCGTTGCGCCACCATCTCCGGCCAGTCTGAAACTATAGATCAAAAGCTAAAGGACTTGAGTTATGTGCTTTTCCGTTCAACTCTCCACCCATTTGTCTCTCCGATCAAGGTTTTCTCCACAATGGTTTATATTGATATGATTTGCATCTGGGACCCCAAAAATTGTTGGATTCCTCAGGGTTTTAACATCCTTGATCTGAAGGCCAACATCCAAGCTTCTCTCCGTACCCTTAATAAGAATTTTAAGGTAGCATAGATTATAACATTTGGACCTGGTACATGATCAAAGGCTAGACATATTAGCTTGGCTTTGTGTGATATCAAACTCCAGACGATACTAGATTATAACGTGAAGTGTGGAGAAGCTGGATGTTCTAAGTTTGCTTATGAAAATAGCGAGAGCGATAAAAAGAACTTGTTATGAGAACCACTGATGAAGCTGACGTGCGTGCGATGATGAAGACGCACCTAAAATTTATTGCCCAACAGAAGAAGCACATATTGCTCATCACGGGAGACGGTGACTTCCTTGGAACGATGAAGAACTTGTATCATCAGCCAAATGAATACTTAATGCTAGCACAACTTCATAATTCTAACAAGCAGCTACGTAATTATGTCGAAGCAACTTGGTTATAGAATTCGACAGATGGAACTCCCAATATGGTATCTGGAGGTGGATATATCCATAAGAACTAACCCGTCCGGAGACATTGAAGTAGCCTCTTGCAAGCGTAAACCAACTTTTCATTTCTATTTGTCTGTCTACCAAGTGTTTGTTTCTTTTTCCAACTCTTTTTTCTAGTTTATGTTATGATTTGTGTCAAAAAAAGATCAAAAAGGCAGAAAAATTAGTAAATAAGGTAGTTTTGAAATTTTTTATTAGGGAAATGAATAATTTTTAGTTTTAATTCACGAAATAGGTCGGTCAATAAGTGTACAGTCCGACATTTTGTGTAGAAATTGCCCTTATCTCTTAGAGAGATATAGACACATATTTTTTTGTGTTTTAGAGAGAGGAAGAGACAAAGTTTTGGCGTACTCGTTTGATGTGGGACATGTATTCGCGGATGGAAGTTTTAACCCCTGCAAGTATATTTGTTGGTTGGCAAAAAATATATGAGAAAAAATCTCTATAACATGCAACAACCTTTTCTTCCTTTTTTTAGTTGTCAATTTGTTTATTCGCTTAATGTTAGATTAATCTTTTATTAAAAAATATATATTTTACGACATTTTACAAAAACAAAATGACTGATGTCACTAGCTTCTCTTTGCCGGTTTTCATATCCAACTTCTTTTTTTCATTGTATGCGACATTGTTGGAGTTATGAGATCGATATATGGTGGGTCTGCTGTGCCGGGTTTAGAATCGACATAGCCTTTACTTTTCTTTTGGGGCGTAGCTTTTGGATTATGGTTCTTCTTTGCTGGTTTGTCCTCTTGCTTTGGTTGTGCTTGGCGTTGTTAGGTTTCGTTCTTGGGGCTCATCTTTCGGATGGTATTCCGCTGCGTAGTCATCTACTAGCACTGCTTTCAGGCTCTTTGGGGTTTGGGAGTTTGGGCTCAAGTCATCTCAGTGTTCACGATATTCAGTTCGTCTCTTGCGAGGAGGTAAGCGGTTTTTAGTCTATAGGTGTCTTTGGATGGGTTTTTGAGTGTCTGCGTGTATGAATGACTGGTTCTCTTGGGTGTTTTCTCTTTCGATTTTCAAGGTCTCTTTTCTTATATCTACTTCTTTTCGTCTGCATTGTTCTTTTTCGTAAACGTAAAATATATCAGTTGTCGAAAAAATATAATATATATTACTAGATTAGGATCCGCATATACGCGGGTTTTTAGTTATATATTTTAAAATCCGTAAAAATAAATTGAAAACAAAAAAATGAAAAACAAAATCGAATTACTTGTAAAAAATTATCTTTATTTTCATTTATATTTGTTTCCAACTAAATTTTATTAAGTATTTCTAAAACTTGAGAATTTTGTATTCCTGTATAAATTATGTTTATTTCTAATGATTTTACTACTTCTATATGTATTTATCTTAAAACTTTGATAAATTGATTATCATATTCTTATTGAAATTATATTTTTTTCTTTAACCATAATTGACTTTCTTAATTATAAAAAATTATTACACGTGTCAAAATTTGATCGATTGACTCAGATATATCTCAATCATTTTAACTTCGACTGTGATCTGTATATACACTAGCTTATAATTAACTATTATATAACTCATTAAAAAGAAACTACACATGATAAAGTAGAAAACAAAAGTAGATCAATTGAATGAAAAAAAAAAAAAAAGAGAGAGAGTTTTTAAGCTAGGAACCAAAGAATGAAAAAAAAAAAAAAAAAAAAAAAAAGAGAAAGAGAGAGAGAGAGACAAGTTCTATATCATTTGTCCGCCAAAAAACAAAACAAGAGGGACCAAAAATTCCAATTCTTCAATTTTTGATCTGCAAGTTACTCATCTGACCTTCTATATGATCTTCATTGTTCTGTGTCCTGAGATTCAGCCATGGATGTTGAAGGCACTGTTGAGCAGTAGGTCGTTTCTCAGGTGCAAAATCAAGAATCGGGCAGAGAAAATCCGCAAATTCTCGTGCTTCTGCTTGAGGAAGCTTGTATTTATCGCTCAGTAAACGGTCGAGTGGCCAATATTTCAATCTCCGGATCCTCTTCAAGTCGCCGTGTCTGTCAAAGTAATCCTTTGATCTCGCTCCTCCAATGGCAATCTAATCAAATCAGAAGTATCAAAGAGACTATAACCGACCAATAAAGAGACCAAACTAAAGTGTTTTTAAGTACCTTCCGAGGCATTTTTCCTAAGAGTTCCATCATAAGAGCAAGGTGGTCCTGAAGTCAGAACCAGAGCAGAAGAATGTATATTAAAACAAAAACAAAACTCTCTTCGGTTAAAATCGATTTGGGGTTTCTTGAAAGCAATCTTTACCTCGTCTTCTCCATAACCATTCCCATCTTTTGGAGCGAAGAGCATATCACCTGTGGCGAGCTCGAAAGCGGTGCAAGCGAAAGACCACATATCGACAGAGAAAGAGTAGCCTGACTGAAGTATTACTTCAGGAGCTCTGTACTGTCTTGTTTGTATTTCTTCTGCAAACTTGTTATCATCCCAACAAGCGTTCCCAAAGTCTACAACTTTGCATCTCATATCAATCCCATCCAAATTTCTCTTGGTCTTTGTCGGTGTTTCACTTAAACCTACTATGGAAACCCTTCTTCCTGATATTTTAGCAACCGCTCTTCTTGCTCTCCTCTTCAACTTCTTCTCAATCAGATTCAGGGTTGCCACACCGTTTTGGTTCCCCTCAGGCTTTTCTAGTATCGGTGTTAGTCTGGATCTGATGGGATCCTTGGCAGGGTCAATGCTGGAACAAAGAAGAATGTTTTCGGGTTTTAAGTCGGAGTGAATCATACCGAGTTCACGATGCAGATAATCTAGACCCGTCAGTATACATTTGCATATCTCCCGCACTTTGTTCAGTTCCATCCCTTTGTAATGGTTATATCTGATTAAACGGAGCAAGCTATCGCCAAGAAACTCGAGCACCATGCATAAATGCTGCCCGTTGGGACCTGCGTGCTTGAAATCATCGATAAGACGAACAACACATTTGGTATTTGCAGGATCTCCATCAGCAGCAGCCTGAAGAAGTTCGATCTCGTGAAGTGCAGCTTGAGCAAATTGTTGGGCGCTCTTCTGAATCTTCAAAGCAACATAATTCTGCAGAAAACACCCAGTTATTACACAAGCCAAATGTGAGTAGAAAAAAAAAGGAGAAACGAGTTTGAATGGACACAAGAGCCAAAAAAAAAAGAGGATGCCTATGTCAAGGAGTTTGTAGAATTTAGTTTCAATTCAAATTTTATAAAAACTAGAGATGGACATGGACATTCCTACATTCTAAGAAAACTATCAGAATTATTTTCTCACAATTAAAGAATCTAAGAGAATAAATGTGCTTCCCTGTTTCAGAGAAGGTAAAGAACTCTTAAGTTAGAGCTCAGAAGAGAAGAAAAATTAAATTAAGCCTATAGTTGATGAAACATTAATAACGTCACGATGGCATTAGAACAACGCCATTTAATAATACGCATTTACTTCCACTACGCAGCTCCAATTTCTTCTTCCTTAAACAAAGTGGTATGGTTGGTTAACTACAGAGTAGTGTC
The DNA here is from genome assembly GCA_020283515.1 of Alliaria petiolata. NCBI lineage: Eukaryota > Viridiplantae > Streptophyta > Magnoliopsida > Brassicales > Brassicaceae > Alliaria > Alliaria petiolata. The sequence continues at coordinate 449,998,181 of JAHZTW010000001.1, read as the reverse complement.
AAAATCTAGAACCATGATCCACATATTCAGAACTTTGCTTTTCTGAAAGACTAATTCACAAGAAGTGGTTGGAAGAGGCCAAGATCTTGCACCAAAACAGATCAGAGCCCAGATGAAAGGAATTCGAGAAGACTAATATATACATGCTTTTAAATAAGGGAAGAAACATATCTACGAAATCAAATTCTGCATTAAAGATCTTATTGGCATAGTACAACGAGATTGTGGGAGGAAATGAAGATATATAAGGAGAGAGATGCGTACAGAGGTTCGAGTATCATAGGCAAGCCAAACGGTGGAGAATTGGCCCCAACCAAGCTTTCTCTGAGCGATGTAACGGCCACCGGAAAACTGGTCGCCGATTCTAACGGCGTGATATCCACCTTTACGGTAAGCATCGAAACCCTCATCGTCTTCATCTGATCCAGATGAGGATGAACACGACATTATCTCCTTCTCCCTGTCTGAATTCCACCGCTTGATCCTTCTGTGGTTTTTGATTGTCAAAGTTTGGATCTTTGAATAAAAGAGATCTCTTTTCTTTAATTTCGTCGAACAAAGAGAGAGACAAAAGAGAGAGGAATGGCACTCAGATTGCGTTGTGGCCTCGAAACGTAAGACTCTCTCCACTTTTTGCTCCTCTTGTCCTTTTTTTAATTGATGGGTGCTTCAAACATTTTCCCATTTTATCGTTGTCCAATTCTCCATTTTGCCCTTTTCTCATGGTGTTGTAATGTTTTTGGGTTTTGGCTCTGTTTTTAGGTATCTCCTCCTTTTCTCCAGAAGCTCTTTGCTTTTAACAGATTTTCAAAAGACGCAAAAGAACCATCTTCAGAGCCTTCTTTGTATTTGCTGCAGATGCACTATCAAGACCCCAAGGTCTTGACCCAACAAGCATATGAGGATGTCAATGCCTCTAGCCTTAACTTTCGATTATGTCCTGCAATGAGGTGTTCAAGTGGATCTCGGTTTTCTGGCTGAGACAAAACATCAGTGAACTCCAATGAGAAGACTCAGGGACAATACTCTTCGCCACCATTCGTGAGAAAGTCAACCAGGCCTTTTGAAAATCACCTTTCACGCACAATTCTTGGAGCAACGGATTGTAGCTTTCTCCATCAGGTACGCAACCTCTTTCAGCCATGTCTTCCACAAACTTTATGCCACTCATGACTCTATCTTGCTTACAGAACCCGATAATCACAGCGTTGAATGTTGCTGACTGAGGTAAACAGCCTCTGGTCACCATGTCGTTTATAAGCTCAAGTGTTTCTTCCATGTAGCCTTCTTGGCAATATCTATGAATCAGGCAATGGTATACTATAACATTAGGAACTCCTCCTTCTCCAATCATTTGTTCATACGCTGTCTTTACATCATCCACGACGCCTTTCTCACATAAATTTATCAGCTTAAAGCTTCTGTCAACAGCCCTTGGGAACAGTTTCTCCATCTTTATCAGGAATTCCAGAGCTTCCTCCCAACGGTTTTCCTTGTAAAAGCCATAGATAACACTGTTGTACGGATCGATTCGACCCCCACGAACGTTTTCGCTGTCCTCCATCAGTTCTAATATCTTTAAACCATCGTCAACCCTCCCTCCTACTGATAATCCTCTGATCAAAGTGTTAAACGTAGCGAAGTTCCATCTAACCGCATCTGTTTTCATATCGTTGAGAGTGTCCAGAGCTGAATCCAACATTCCGGCGTCACAAAACCCAGCGATCAACAAATTGTATGTTTCTACATTAGGCAAGTATCCCTTTCTCTCCATCTCTTTAAAGAAGCGTTGAGCAACTCTCACTTTCCCTAGCGCACAATACCCCTTGACCAAGGTGTTACAAGCTACAACATCTACTTTACCTCCTCTGCTCTCCGCTCTCTCTAGAACCTCGAGAGCCTCGGATACTCGGCCTTCGTTGCAGAGAACACCCATCACCTTAGTCACCGTGACAACATCGGGAACAAGACCCAAACCGAAGCATTTCTCAAGCAGCACCATCGACTGAACCAGCTTCTGCTCGTTGCAGTAAGCAGATATCAAGATGTTGAAAGTTACATCATTTGGCTCCTTCATCTCACTCATCAAACTCCTGGCTCTCCCGACTTTCTCGTTCTTACAAAGAGCGTAGAGCAAGGTGTTGTATATCACAGTGTTTGGAGTCAAACCTCGTGTCTTCATGATCTGAAGGAGCTTGAAACCATCGCCGATCCTATTCGTCAAGCAAAGCCCTTTCATCAAAATCCCATATGTGTACTCATCACCTTGGACACCACTAGCCATCATCTTCCTCCTGAAAAACTCTCTGGCTATGTCAATGTCTTCCTTCACCAGAACATCAAGAATCGAATTGAAAACCTTCAGAGATGGTTTGATCCCAAATCTCGAAACCAGATCAACGACACTGATCACACGTTTGGTCAATTTAGCGCGCCCAAACCCTCGGACGATAGTTACGAAGATAGCATCATCCGGAGGCAAACCAATCGATTCAGGCATTTCATCGAGCAGTTGGTATACAGTATCGAAACGGCGGAAAACACAGAGCTTGTGAAACAGAGCACGGTAAGTGGAACGAGAGTGGATAAACCCAGGGAAATTAGACGCCCACTGAAACGTTTCCAGAGCTCCTGAAGCTGATTTCTGGTCTAGAATGAGACGGACGATATGGTCATCGCTGGGCACAGAAAGGGAAGAAGAGGACGATGATGGTGATGGAGAAGATGAGCAGAAACGACGCAGCTGAAGCCATGATCTTTTCAGTGGGACGTATCGAGAAGAAGTCGAAAGATTCGAGATTCTCAGCATCTGGGACAACGAAACTGCCACAAGTTGGGGTCGATTCTCTGATGAAGACGAAACTGTCACAAGTCAATAGATTTCAATTAATAGTCATCGAGACTGGATTACAGTAGATCTAAGTTGAGTTTGCGACTCCAGATCCAACCATCACTGAACCTGAAAAGAGCACATTTTCATTCGAACTGGTGCGCAAAGTTTTTGATTCGTTAAAAAGGAGAAGAAGGTAATTTTTTTTCGGTTGGATTCTGTTTTTTCGAGTTTGACGATAAACGGTGCGTTTGACTTTGGCTTAAATTCGAAAAAACAAGTTTGACGATAAACGGTGCGTTTTTTGTTAAAAACCCTTCAGATAACACACTTTTACTTTGATCCAAAAACAAGTTTTTTTTATTGGAGACAAAATATTGAACTCAAAACAAAAAAAAAAAAAAAAAATTGAAATGTTGTTTCTCGCAAAATTTTATGATGGTTTTCATAAGAATCATGTTGAAAAGTTGTTGCAAATTTACTGTAAAAATATTTATCCAAGTGAGGTCTATCATAAATATTCCTGGGCAAAATGAAAATTTGAGACTTTAATAAAAAAATTTCGTTTAGACAAATTAAAATTTTTTTATTACAAAATAATATATTTTTTTTAAAAAAATTAGGCTCCCAGAGGCGATCTAACAAGCGGTAAAACAACGGATCTTCACACAAACTTTTCTGCCAGTCTCCGGCCGACGTCGGCTCCGGCGTCGGCTGTACTCTTTATTTTCTCTTGTTTACTAGTTTATTTAAGTTTTTCTCTTTCAAATAAAACCCCCGATGTTGATTACCAAAGAAATTTATTTGGTGATACTTCTTCAAATCCTCTGTTTTCTCTCTTTCTTAGGGAGAGTGCTTTTCCGACCATAATCCGGCGTCTACCCAAGAGTTTCTGTGTCGGCTTCATTCCTTTAGAGATTCCTCAATACGGCTTATTCCGGTTCATCTTTGTAACCGTTCAGATTTGGGATCTCGATATATCCATTTTCGATGTAGAAGATAGGGGTTCTATGGAAATTTTAGGGATGTTGTGGTGGTACTACCCTACCCTAACCAAACCCTACCCTAAAAAAACCTTCTTATAAAAAACCCTATTTTAAAAACCCTAAAAATACACTAATACCAATAGGGTAGTTCACAAAAAACCCTGAAGGTTTTAGGGTATCTACGGGTACCCATGATACTCTAACTATTTTATATGGTCTTTTTTTTTTGCTTAATTATCATGGTTTCTTTTTGATTTTAAATGCCCTTTAACAACAAAAAAATATTTTAAATTATGTTTTTGACAAAAAAATACGAAATCAATTTTTAACAGAAAAATACAATTTTTATTTTTTTGGCGCGAAAACAAAATTTTACGTTTTTGCCGAGAAAACAAGATTTTACTTTTTTTGGAAAAACGTGATTTTGAGTTTTTGGCAGAAAAAATGAGATTTTGCGTTTTTGACGGAAAAACGTGATTTTACGTTTTTGGCGGGAAAAATTGGAAAAATATGTCATTATAAATTTATTTTGAATGTATTGATTTAATTAAAAAAAAACTCCTATGGATACCCTAAACCCAATAGGACCCTATGAGTACCCTAAACCCAATAAGATAACCATATTTAAATCCATGTAATAAAAATACACGCCTAGTTTAAACCCTCATCTTTTTATTCAAAAAGGATAGGGTAATGTGTTTGAATTTTTTCTAGGGTTTAGGATACCCAATGGGTAATTACCCATCTTTAACATCCCTATATGGAATCATAAGATTAATTTCAGATTACTTTTGGATTTGGCCAAAATCGATCTGACCCAACACCGATCCATTACTATAGCGAAAGATCTGAAGCGCATAGTTGATTCCATCAATTGGACATTGAAATCCATTCCACAAACTACATGTTGTGATATTGAAGAGACGCAATCGACTCTTTCCTCTAATCAACACCAAAGGTATGCTTTTGATTCTGCCGTGACTTCACTTTGCTGGACTCGGCGAACATTGCTTGGTTGTTGGTTTTGGAATTATTTACTACGGACAAAACTATGGAGGAGAAGACATCTTGGATTTTTGCCGGTATGGTTCTACAGAATTGCTGAAATTACAGGGGAAATCATCGCCTATAGACGGGGACGATGTCAATCCTTGAATTCAAGGAGTACAAAGTCAAAGCCAAAACCTGATAGAAGGTATTGGATACGGAATCATTGGTATTTATTTGTAGAAACAAAACTTCATCAAACGGAAGCATTGGGTTTTATCATGATGTGTGTAATTACGTGCTTTTAGCCAAGAAGTGTTAGCCAAACACACAATTCGCATTAGAAGAAGATCGCATACAGAGAAGGAAAATAACGAATTTATTTTTCGTTAGTGAGTAAGACTTTACTTCGGAAAGCATCGTCAAATTCACTTCTCATCATGTTGTATCGTTCTCAATTTATGGCGCATATATTGCTTATGTAATAATTTGTTTTCCGGAAGTTTTGTATATTGACTTTGTAATCTTTTATTAATATCAATAAGATTGTTTGTCGAAAAAAAAAAAATTAGGCTTTTCTGATCACAAAAAAAAACTTTTAAAGTTCAGGTTAATTCAACTTTTAAAAACACTAGGGGTTGTTCACCCTTAGGGTTTTGTAGAATCAAGTTATGTTAAATTAAAGGTAATTGTTTAAATTCATATTTGGTTGTGTAAATTTGTATTTGTAAAACTATTTACAGAATCAACTCTCTATACAGATCTTAAATCACCTAAACAACTGTTCAAGAAATGCTCTGGACTACAGTTGGTCGTCGTGGAAACCGTGGTCGACGAGGTCCAGGTGGACATGGACAAATCAACTAGTATGATTTAGTGAGTTAGTTTCGTGCATCACTCTAATTTCTCTTTAACATGGTTTGTTTTTCAAGTCTAGCTAAAGTGTAATCTTAAACTTCTATCTTTTGATCACTCTCTACTAAACTGTATGATCACTTGCAAAAGTCATAGCTTGTATTTTGTTTCATGTATTTTAATAGAAAGCCCTTTTGTCAAAAAAAAAAAACAATTGTATAGGTGGAACCAACATTAAAACATCAACGAAGTGAGTACTCAAAAGATTGAAAGATAGCAGTAAACCTCAAGAGAAACTTGTCTGAAACTGTGACTTGTTCCGGACTTGAGGAACGCAGCATCTGAAAATGTACTTTATGTTTTCTTGTCTCAACATTGTAGCTTGAATCTTCCAGTGTACCACAATCTATACTGACAAAACGTGTAAAAAACATACACGCGAAAGCCTTGTACAAATCTGATAAGCATAGACCTTAAGTGATGAGCTGTCAATCTAAAGAGAGAAGAGACGGTTAAGTGATCGTATAGCTTTATATAGACTTATTTTCCTTTGTTGAGGATAAGCTTTGATTTGTAATTGGTGAGTGAGACTTAGGTCTTGAGGCGATCTCTGATCGTGAGTGAGAGGTGATCGGAATTCTCAGGGAGAAGTTCCGATATCTCTTGAGTGAGTGATTCGGATTTGTAGAGTGTTCTTCAGATTCGATTATTACTCAATTACCATTACATCTTGTAGTTCGTCCTTTTCAATTCAATAAGAAGTTACAGAGATTCAAAGGTGACATTGAGATTGGTTTGTGAAAGAGTTTGAGGTCTCAATCTTATCAAAATCACACAGAGATAGTCAATCTTAAGGAACTAAACCATTGTCTACCTGATTGGTCTTGAGCACAAACAAGAACAACGACAACACCAAATTAAGCTTACTGTAAGGTACCACTGGAAATAGTAATGTCCAGAAAGTGTCTTCACTACGAAATTAACTACAAGATAGTGCCATGTTAAGAGATCATGAGAACTTTTGTCATAAGAAGTCGTAGAAAAAAACGGGGAAAAAAAAGAAAAGAAAAAACACGAAGATATGGTTCTTTGTGTTTACCCACTTTGTTGTCTCTTCTTCTTGAACACTTGTGTTTAACTCAAAAAGAGTAGGCATTGGATTAATAGGAGGAACTTGTCCAACTCGAGCAACAATGTAAAAAAAAAAACACATGAAACTAATTCAAATCAAACTTGTAAAACGCATAAATAAAGTGTTTTGACAAAGACAAAAACACAAGGGATGATGATGATGATGAAATCACAACAAATTAATCGGATGCCTCCACCAAAACGACGCAGCGAGACAAAAAGGGGTTTGGAGGGGGATTAGAGCTTCTCTCATCACCGAGGGAGTAGTACTTGCCATTAGTATCAGCTAACGATGGATATATTCTGTTCCTCACCTCTGGCGAGAGACCAGCTCTTATAAAGGAGCAAGAGACACTTGTAAACACTGTCAAGCCTCCAAGATCTCTCTTCTCTTCCCATACATTTTGTTTCAAGTTTAGTTTAAACACCGTCGGGTTGCTGTTGTCGTCGTGTGTATAAATAACAAAGATGTCTCCTTCATGCTCCGTCAAATGCACTGGCCTAGGGATATATAAATATTCCTTGAGAAAGGCCGGACATGGTTTCACCGGAAGAAGATTCCAGGTTGCTTCACGGGGGTCGAAAACCCCAAGGTGGCCGCAGGTACTGAGACAGTAGAAGACACCATTCGAGAAGACACATTTGGACCAGCTGCGTGAAGGTTCAGAGTTGTCAAAGCGGTGGGTGGTCCATGCGGATTCACCAGGCCGCCAAGTATCGATCACAGCTCCGGTTGTACATATATGGTTGCAGTACATCACCACACAACTAGTTGATGTAGGAGCGGCTGAGAAAGCGAGGGGACTTTCGGTTTTTTCATACCTCAAAAGTACGAAAAAGGCCGGATCATACCCCAGTAATAGAGCTGAGCTAGAACATACCCCAGTAATAGAGCTGAGCTAGAACATACCCCAATGACATATTCGATTTAATTCATACATGAAGTTAATAAATTTGGCTAATTCATACTTTAGTGTAACAGCGTTAGATTTTCCGTCTAATTGTGGTGACTCGGATGACACGTGTGATACGACGTCGTTTTACCTTAAACGAAAATTAAAAAAAAAAATCCTTTATAAGTAGAGAATAAGAACCCTAAATCCAAAATTCGATTTGCTAATAAGTATATTTATTTTTGTTTGACATTAGATTAAAAATTGATTTGGCACAATTGGTTTGAATTGAAAGCAGATGCCGAGAGGTCACGAGTTTAATCCTTCTCTTTGATAGGTTCTCTTTGTCGTTTTAAAGATTTTTTTTTAATTTTCGTTTAAGGTAAAACGACGTCGTATCACACGTGGCATCCGAGTCACCACAATTAGACGGAAAATACCACAATTAGACGGAAAATCTAACGCTGTTACACTAAAGTATGAATTAGCCAAATTTATTAACTTCATGTATGAATTAAACCGAATATGTCATTGGGGTATATTCTAGCACAGCTCTATTATTGGGGTATGATCCGACCTTTTTCGTATTTTTGAGGTATGAAAAAACCGAAAGTCCGAAAGCGAGGCAATACCCGACGTAATAGTGTGTCGTCCCCTTGGGTAAATAGAAGTGCTTTCCGGTAAAAGGGTTAAGAAAGAGTGCGTTACTGTGATGGATTCATTTCACAAGCACCCAACCATCCCTAGAACAAGAGAATGCATATTCCAAATTTAACTTTGGGAAATCGACCGTATATCTTCGAGATAGAGACCGTAATGGGTCAGCAAGTATGATGTAGGTTGAGCCAGTAGGAGACAATCCGCCAGTATAATGAAAAACCAAGGGGACACGCTTTAACTTACGGACAGAAACAGCTGCTTCACACCATGCCTTGCAGACCACGGAAGCTTGTATGTTGGATTTTAACCCGAGGCGGGACAGTATCTCCTGCAGGAGATCTGAGGGAAGATGTAGATCCCAAAGTCCTGTGATACACTTGCTCTTCTTTGATCCACGATTTCCTTTAGCTTTTGCAGTGCATCTAACGAGAAGAAATAGAAGTTAAGAGAAAACTACAATGGAATTGGGACATTTCTCACTGAAAGCTACAAAAGCTTAGGTTTGTTCGCTTGATCAAATGAATAAACCCTTCATCGACAGATCCTAGACAATAACGGGGGAAACTCACGATTGGAGCTTTCTCAGATTTTCACATGTGTCTCGGTAACATCTGGTGCGGTGAGCGTGGATCAAACACATGACCTCCAGATATGGACTAGGATATATTTCAATTTAAGAAAGAAAAAATTCAAACAAAAGAATTTTTTTCAATTTTTTAAAAAAAAGTAAATTAGATTAACTAAGATATATTTCAGTAAAAAAAAAAAAAATCCAAATGCTGATAGTATGACATTAGACGATGATGAGCTAGGAGGAGGATAGCAAGAATCATGTAGAGAGGCTTTTGATGCGAGTCTTGAGGAGCATAACTTCTTTAGAGACCAGAGAGATCATATACGGGAGATGAATGTGAAGAGAAAGAGAGATTTTAGTTGCTTGAAAAGAGTTATTGGGAAGATCGTTAACATACTCGAAGGACTCAAATTCTCAAATTTTTAGCGCAGCAAAACAGAAAAAGATAGTTGATAAAGTGTGTGAACTATTTGAGAAGTGGTTAATGTTGCTTAGAACCCGAGAGTTAATTGGAAAATCGTTAACATACTCGAAGGACTCAAATTCTCAAGCTTTTAACGCAGCGAAACTGAAAAAGATAGTTGATAAAGTGTGTGTGAACTAATGAGAAGTGGGTTAATATTGCTTATGACTCGCAACAGATTATGTGTTTTGAATATTTTAATTAAAAATAAATGAGAATTAAAAAAACATGAATAACTCTTAGGTTTCGATTTTGTGTGTTATCTATTTTTTCCAGTAGTGATCCAATTTTTTTATAATTCTTTTAACGGATTTTAAATTTTATTATTATAAATTCGCGTATACGCGGATCCTATTCTAGATTTTAATTATGATAAATCTAATTATGATAAAGTAAGATGATTAATTCGTCAAAATTTTAGAATATATATATATATATATATATCAAAATTTTATTTTTTCTTTACAAATTATCCGATTTTGTTTTCAATTTAATTTTACGGATTTAAAATATCTTATTAAAAACCCGCATATATGCGGATCCTATTCTAGTTATAATATAAATAAAAACACATTACACTACATATAAATGATAAACAAAGTAGATTTTTAGTTTATGTTATTTTTAATTTCAGTATTATGTTATTATATTTTCTATTAAATAATGTTATTTGCATTTTTATTTTAGACATTAAAGTGTTTTAATATTTATAATCATAAAAAAAGAAATTATCATTAAAATAGTTATTTATAACTCTAAAAGTTAAAGTATCTAAAATTTGTAGGACTACATTATAAATAAAAAAATTCAATTGCATTTTGCAATTGAAAATAAAATGGTTCCATATTTAAAACAAAAAATGACATTATACCATTTTGCAATTGAAAATGAGATTGGGTTGGAGCATCTTATTTACTGCGAAGCTTAGACAACTTCACTTTAAAAATGATAAGAAAGTATTGAAATTTCAAGTAATTTTTTCACTAACCACTTTGAAAGATTTAACGAAGTTTCATTTTACGGAATCTTTTCCATTCAGATAGACAGAGTATCAGTATGCTGCTAAGATATCATATCAACTAAGCCAATAATACCTCTAATAAACCTTCACTCAGTTTATGTTGCCGAGGACTGAGTTTAGAGAGAAGTTAAGTCATCAACCTCTGCTTTGATCTCTCTTTTGAGTTCTTCTTTGTACTCTTCAAAAGTGCCTTGGAAGAAAGTCACTGCTCCGTCTTGGACAACCCAAATTTCGCTCTTATCCTCGTCCTCACAAACACGCGATAAGAGTCTCGAGTCGTGAGTCACCAACACGACCCCTCCTTTGAACCTATATAGTGCATCCGCCAACGCATCTATAGTCTGCATGTCCAGGTGATTCGTTGGCTCGTCAAGAACCAAAATGTGTGGCTGCGACATTGAGATCGAGGCTAACACAACCCTAGCCTTTTGTCCTCCAGACAATTTCGTGATTGGAGTTAAATGGTTGTCACCTGTTAGCCCAAACTTGCCCAGTTTTGCACGCACCGCCTCTTGTTTGCTACATCCCTCTTGGTCAGGATACAGACGAAGAAGATACTCAACCGGTGTCTCCCACATTGATAACTGGTCAACAAAGTGCTGCGAGTACCTGCCGATCCTCAGCTTCTGGCTTCTTCTCACTTCACCCTCGGTCGGAACTAAATCCCCCGCAACAAGATTCAAAAGAGTGGACTTTCCAGCTCCGTTAGGCCCAACTATAGCTACTCGTGTCCCCATATCTATACCTACATCAACATTTGAGAGCCTGAATTCTTGACTCTCCTCCTCCTCCTCGGGGTAGCAGAAGCTAGCCTCAATCAACTGCACAAGGGGAGGAGGGAGCTCCGTTGGTTCTGGAAAATCGAGCACCACGCTATAATCTCTCCACTTTCTTGGAGCTTCTTGTGCTGGGCCCTCCTCCTCACCCTTTGCCTTGCGCTTGGATGCTTCTTTCGCTGCCCACTCCTTTACCTTGTCCTGTTGAGCCCGGTTTCCAGACCTCTTGGCCGCTTTGTCCCGTTTCTGGTAAATCTCAAACTTTTTGTTCACCTCCTTGCGTCGCTGACCGTATCCAGTTTCGAAAGCATCGAAATTGCCACGATAGACGTGGAGACTCTGGTCATGCAGATGTATTATATCCGTGCAGACAGTGTTGAGGAAATCCACATTGTGTGAGACAACAACAACCGTGTTCTTCCAGCGGCACAGGTACTCCTCTAGCCACAAAACAGCTCTCAGGTCCAGGTGGTTGGTTGGTTCGTCTAACAACAAAAGAGTAGGCTGCATAAAGAGAGCTCTAGCCAACGATATTCGCATCCTCCAGCCACCACTGAGTTTATGAGTTTTCTTCGCTAGCTTATGTGCTGTGAAACCTAACCCCGCGAGAATTTTGGAAGCCTGAGCATCAGCAGCATCTGACTTGAGCTCGTGTAGCTTGTCATACACTTGAGCCAGCTTTGCTCCAGTATCATCATCACAAGACGCAGCTTCCAGAGATTCAGCTTCTTTCCTCAACTTAACCAACTCTTCATTGGCGGCGAGAACTGCTTCCAGAGGAAGCGTGTCATCAGCGACCGCCTCTTGCGCAACGAGAAGAATGTCGATATTCTTCGGAACTGGAATCTTCCTCCATGATAAAAGCTTCAACAGCGTAGTCTTCCCCGTTCCGTTTGGGGCGACCAGTCCGTACCTTTTGCCGTGCGATATCATGAGGGAGGCGTTCTTCACAAGTTCTTTCCCTCGAACAGAGACGGAAAAAGAATCCATCTTTATATCTTTAACGTTCGCATCTCCCGTGTCTTGTCCTTCCAGCACCGAGCCCTTGCTTCCCATAACAACCGTGTATGCGTCAGGGTCGTCCTCCTCCTTCGAGGACTTGCTCTTTGCAAACTCCGCAGCCTCGAGAGCTAATCTTTCTTTGGTCTCTAGCTTCTTTTGTTTCTTATCAGTCACGGAGAAATCAAGTTGCTTTTGTTTGCTCTCCTGGTTCCCCATTGCACGCATCGGTCTCCGATTCTCATCAGAAAAGCCCTCGTCGTCTCTGTCTTCTTCATCATAAGAAGGAGGAAGATCTAAGCCATCAGTGTAGGACGAATCTTTTGGACCCGTCTTGGCTATGGATGATGAACCCTTCTCGGCTCGCTTCTTGGGTTTATCATTTTTCTGATCCATGCTGGCAAGAATAGCTGACACTGAAAATTTCTCCTTCTTCGAATCTTTACAACATTTTTTTCCATTCGTGGTCCCGTCTGACATCTTCTTACCCATTTATTAAGCCTGTGTCTGAAAAAAATAATAAAAAATATTGAGTTATCAAAATCAGGAATTTTTTCCCATCAACGAAAAATCATAAATCATATTATCTAGCAAGCCGATTCGACAATTTGAACAGATCCCTCAAATTAGGTTCCCCCATCAACTCAATCCAATCCAATTAGCGGGCTTCGTTTACGTAAAATCATCACTATACAATTTTCGATTCCAACTCTTAAAAACTTTCACGATTATATCCCAACAACAACAAATGTAGGTTAAGTTTCTACACGGCATGCTTTCACCAACCGATCTTAGGAACAATTAGACCTACCAATCTTCACTTAAATTACTTTCAGATTCGAGACAAACCTGAGAGAAGCGAAATCGGAATCAGATCAAAGCTTGCTCGAGAGGTTGAAGGAAGAAGTTTTGAGGGGAGGGGAGGAGACGAGGCGGCGCAAAGAAATCGAGTTTTCGTCTGATATATCCCTTTCTCTTAAAACAAAAGCTGAAAAATCCCTCTATTTTCTAATTTTATTTTTGATTTATTTTAAAGGGTGAAAAAATATGTTAATGACTGAAAACCCTAATAGTTTTAGAAAATTATTTCTTATGCCACCGCCCCACCCATCTGATCCAAGTTTTTCGGATCCAACCCGAGAAATTGTAAAAAAAAGAAGTAAACATTTCCTCATTTTCCACGAGCTGTAGAATATAACTCAATTGCAATTTAACCTTACTTTCATCTAACCCAAGCTTCCTGTATATCTTAGCTTATATCATCGATAAAGTTATGTTTTCCAGTGATGTCTTCGACATTAAACTATACATGCGACATTGACATTTAAAATGTATGTCGACGTTGGTGCTCATTGTATCATGTCAAAACAATACAAAAAACTCAATCAGTAATATTAGTTATTCAAAGTTATACCTTCTCTTTACTCAGTAATACCAGTTGCACCAAGTTTTACTTAATAAATCATGATTTCCAGTAATATCAGTTTTACTAGTTATATTGCATTTATCAGTAATACTAGTTTTACCCAGTTTTCCTATCGTAGAGCTCAAATTGGATCGTTTCTGGTTTTAATCTACTTACAATTTAATACAATTCAACCACTGAAATCCATTAGTTATTGATTTAAAGTCCTAATCGACCCAGATCGGCGGCGATAGAACTCGAGATCGACGACGATAGAGCTCGAGATCTACGGCGGCAGCGAGGAGCTCGGATTCAGTTTCGAGCCGGAGCCGGAGTCGGAGCCGGTGTTTCTTTTTTTTTCTTTGCAATTTGTTTTTTTAAATTAAAATAGAGAAATAAGTTAAATTAAATAGTAAGGTCAAATTGGTCTTTCTAAATATGAGGGACATAGTAGATTAGTTTGGGATATAAGAGATTTGGTTTTGAGCAAAAGGGATATTTCAGCTCATGGCTCAAAAAAATCTCTTATCAATATAAAACTTTAATGGGTTTTCTTAACGTTCTATATCGTTAAAAAGCAGTTCGGCCCGAAGCCCACGTAAACAGAATTGTGAAAAAAAAAAAAACGAAAAACTAGGGGTGGGTTTGGTGTCCGTTGGTATATGGTTCGGTGTTTTCGATTTTTTGTTTTTCAGTAACTGAAATCGTTCGGTTTGTTTCGGTTTTGATTTTTTTTTTTAAAACCAATCAACATACAACATCAACATATTCGTGAGATTAGAAAGAGTAAATCATACTTGAAGGTTCAACTCTTATGAACATATTTCAGAACAGAAAAATAATCAAACCTTCCAAAAATCAATAATTTAAAAACAAAAATAAATAAATTAAATACCTAGAGCTCAATATGTTCTATAGTAAAAGCAAGAGAAATCGACAGCTACCGACGTATTTTGTTTTGCCACAAATTTGAAGATGCAACTCTTATAAATAGATTTCAAAACACGAAACAATCAAACCTTCCAAAACCAATAATTTAAAAACACAAAAAAGAATAAATTAAATACCTAGAACTAGACAGCTAAATGTGTGTTGTTGAGGAAGAGCAAGAGAAATCGACAACTACGTGTTTTGTTTTAACACAAACTGTTTTTCTTTGTTTAAGAAGTAGGGTTAGGTTTTCAATTTTTCTTCACTTAAATTACTTTCAAATTCGAGACAAACCTGAGAGAAGCGAAATCGGAATCAGATCAAAGCTTGCTCGAGAGGTTGAAGGAAGGAGTTTTGAGGGGAGGAGACGAGGCGGCGCAAAGAAATCTCTTATCAATATAGAACTTTAATGGTTTTTCTTAACCCTTCTATATCGTTAAAAAGCAGTTCGGCCCGAAGCCCACGTAAACATAATTGTGAAAAAAAAAACGAAAAACTAGGTGTGGGTTTGGTGTCGGTTGGTATACGGTTCGGTTTGGTATGGTTCGGTTTTTTCAATTTTTTGTTTTTCAGTAACTGAAATCGGTTCGGTTTGTTTCGGTTTTGGTTTTTTTAAAACCATAATTACTACGGTGATATTATAATCGGTTAGTTTCTTTTTCATGTTATTAACATACAACATCAACATATTCGTGAGATTAGAAAGAGTAAATCATACTTGAAGATGCAACTCTTATGAACATATTTCAAAACAGAAAAACAATCAAACCTTCCAAAAATCAATAATTTAAAAATAAATAAATTAAATACCTAGAACTAGAAAGCTCAATATGTTCTATCGTAAAAGCAAGAGAAATCTACAGCTACCAACGTGTTTTTTTTTTCCACAAACTTGAAGATGCAACTCTTATGAATAGATTTAAAAACACTAAACAATCAAACCTTCCAAAATCAATATTTTAAAAACACAAAAAAGAATTAATTAAATACCTAGAACTAGACAGCTAAATGTGTATTGTAGAGGAAGAGCAAGAGAAATCGACAGCTACCAACGTGTTTTGTTTTACCACAAACTGTTTTTCTTTGTTTAAGAAGTAGGGTTAGGTTTTCAATTTTTAATTATTATACAGATTTTTCTTTTAAATATTATTTTTAAGCTTATGGTTTATAAATTAGTAAATTATAAAGATAAGCCTAATTAAAAAATATGAATATAAACTAAACTAATTAAATTAAATTAAATTTTAAAAGAAAAAAAAACCATTCAGTTTTACGATCTTTAACCAAACCAAACCGAAACCTAAACCTTTTAAGAAAATGATAACCAAATGGATTTTTAGGTTATACCAACTTTTACATAAAATGAGCAACTTGCAAGTCTGAATTTGTTACCCCTAAAGTATCAGCTGCCACAATTAAATCAAGATTACAATCCTCCCCTGGTTGTTTGTTCAAATCAATCAATTTTCTTTGACTTATCACCTGAAAACCGGTTTAATTATTGTTATGGCATATCTTCCAAAACTATTTAGGGAAGTATCATGTAGGTAACAAAAACATTACTTATCAGTATTAGCAGAAGTTTCGTTACCTCTTTCATGTAATTATTAGTAAGATAAAACAAAAACCCATGGAATGCTTTGCAAAACCAATCAGCAAAACTCATCACAGAGAAACAAGACTCACATGCTGTTAGGTCCTAGTTATAGCATCATCAAATGTTGATCGAAACTTAAAACAAAACACAAGTTTACTTCAATTTTCAATTCATATCATTCCATAAGACAATCGAACCTTAAATAGATACGATAATTAACTGCCAACTTAAGCAATAATTATTTGGGCCCTAAAGTTAATTTTTACATAAATTTTTATTTGTTCATCAAAAAATTTCTACATCAGACTGCTTTTTTTTTTAAGTCGTGTTAATGTGTATTTAATATACTCCATTGATTTTTTTTAGGATGGAAGATTTGCGGAATCACAATGCGAGACGGCCTGATATTCACTTTACCGGTAAGAATAAAAACCCTCTTCTTCTCATTCTGATCCAGACGAGGATGAACGCGACATATCTCTCTATCGATGTGTCAGAATTCCACATATTCGATTTTGATCTTAAAAATTTGGTGTTTGCAGTAACCCAAAAAGTTTCCCTTTCTTAGAACAGGATGAGATAGAGAGGGATGAGAAAGATAAAGAGAACTTGGGACTCATATTGCGTGTGGTCTTGAAAGTAAGAAGACCCTTTCAACCTTTCCTTTTTTTTTATGTGGAAAGGTGTTAGTAAGCAAGCAAATTCGATTCATGTTTGCAAAGTCGAGTTTGGTCTCTGTTTCTGCTTGCGTGATTGTTCAGGTTTACAATTATTTATCAGGCTTTGAATATTTTGTTTGCAAATCCCTTTTTTGTTGGATCGTTTATCTCCGGATATTGCTTCCAGCTTATATTACTCTTTTTCCGTATCAAATCCCATAAATTTGCATTTCATTCCTCGAGGCTGTGTTATTAATAATTTTCATAATAGTGTTCAGAGGCTTGAAGGTGGTGATGTTCATCTTTTTTATTAACGATCTCTTCTTCTCATCCTCTTGAAATCTTATTTTCAGACCTTTGGACATCACCACTTCACTCCATTGATGGCTTTAAATACTATCTAGTTATTGTAACCCTTTTATATTGTAGCCCACATGGATAGAATTGTGAAAGAAAAACGAGCAAAAAAAAAAAAAAAAAAACTAGGGGTGGGTTTGGTTTCGGTTGGGTGTATTCGGTTTCAAACAATATAAAAACTATTTATATTTCGGTTTGGTATGATTCGGTTTTTTCTGTAACTGAATTTGGTTCGGTTTGTTTCGATTTTGTTTTTTTCCAAAACCATAATTACTATAACCAGTTAGTTTCTTTTTCATGTTATTAACATACAGCATCAACATATTCGTGAGATTAGAAAGAGTAAATCATATACTTGAAGATGCAACTCTTATGAACATATATCAAAGCAGAAAAACAATCAAACCTTCCAAAAATCAATAACTTAAAAACAAAAAAAAAGAATAAATTAAATACCTAAAACTAGAAAGCTCAATATGTTCTATAGTAAAAGCAAGAGAAATCGACAGCTACCGACGTGTTTTGTTTTGCCACAAACTTGAAGATGCAACTCTTATGAATAAATTTCAAAACACGAAAACAATCAAACCTTCCAAAATCAATAACAAAAAAAGAATAAATTAAATACCTAGAACTAGACAGCTAAATGTGTGTGTTGTAGAGGAAGAGCAAGAGAAATCGACAACTACCAACGTGTTTTGTTTTAACACAAACCGTTTTTCTTTGTTTAAGAAGTAGGGTTGGGTTTTCAATTTTTAATTATTATACAGATTTTTCTTTTAAATATTATTTTTTAAGCTTATGGTTTATAAATTAGTAAATTATAAAGATAAGCCTAATTAAAAAAATATGAACCTAAACTAAACTAATAAAATAAAAATTAAATTTTAAAAGCAAAAAAAAAAACCATTCAGTTTTACGGTCTTTAACCAAACCAAAACGAAACCTAAACCTTTAAAAAAATGATAAACCAAATGGATTTTTAGGTTATACCAACTTTTACATAAAATGAGCAACTTGCAAGGGAAATTGCTCATTTAATTCCCCAAGTATTAGCAATCGGCAATTTTATTCCTCAAGTATCGCTTGCGCAGATTAATTCCCCAAGTTTTAGTTGACTGCGCAAATTTAGGCATAAAAAAATCAACGTTAACGGAGAAAATGAAAACGTTACCGTTGACTTTTCTCAGTCTAATTTCGCAAAGTCAACTCAAACTTGGGGAATTAATTTGTCAAATTGAAAGTTGGGGAATTAATCTGCACAATTAGAAAAACTTGAGGAATTATATGATTGTTTTTATTTAGAAAATTATGATTATTTTTATAAATTATGATTATTTGTAAAATACAATCAAATACTTTTTCAAAAATATTGTTTTATTATATTATATTTTATATCTAAATTTTTATTTATATTTAATCAAAATTACAAAATCAGTATACATAACTTTCTAAAAACAAATAACTTAAGCAGATATATGTGTCCTTAAAATTTTAAAAACTCATGATGAGAATTGGAAATATGGGAATCCGATATAAACGAAATGGATTTGGGAAATTTCCTTACCCAAATCTCTTCTCAAACTCTCAGTAATACGAGTAAAGATCAACTTCAAAACATATATTTTGGATAACTTCTTCGGGAAAAATCGAAATTTAAAAAAAAAATTAATATATATATATATATATATATATATATATATATATATATATATATATATATATATATATATATTTCAACAGGTAATTAAGGTATATGATCTTCTATCCATTCTTTTCGAACTTATTTGAATAAAATAAATGGTGCTGATTGAGAATTCTTTTAACGGAAAAGGGAATCTGATGCGAAATTCAGAATGAATACGAGACGGAACGTGAATGATGTCCCTATTTTTTTAGGGCTACTACCTTATATTGAGAAAGATAGATGAAAATAAGTGAATTTGATGAATATTTTTTTTTCTAATAAAGTGACCATACCAATGATTGTATGATAGGATAATAAACATTGGTTGATAACCAAAAAAATTGCCAATAAAAAACAAAATCACCGAAATTAAATACACGTAATTTTTTAATTTTATTCATAACAACAGAAAACATAATATAATAAAAATAATATTAAAAAAGATATTTGATGGTATTCTACAAATAATCATGGTTTATAAAAATAATCATAATTTTCTAAATATAAAAATGATCATTTAATTCCTCAAGTTTTTCTAATTGTGCATATTAATTCCCCAAGTTTGAGTTGACTTTGCAAAATTGGACTGAGATACAAAGTCAACGGTAACGTTTCCGTTTTCTTCGTTAAAGTTGACTTTTGTCATGCCTAAATTTACGCAGTCAATTCAAACTTGAGGAATTAATCTGCGCAAGTGATACTTGAGGAATAAAATTGCCGATTGCAAATACTTGGGGAATTAAATGAGCAATTTCCCCAACTTGCAAGTCTGAATTTGTTACCCCTAAAGTATCAGCTGCCACACTTAGATCAAGATTACAATCCTCCCTTGGTTGTTTGTTCAAATCAATCAATTTTCTTTGACTTATCACCTGAAAACCGGATTAATCATTGTTATGGCATATCTTTTAAAACTATTTAGGGAAGTATCATGTAGGTAACGTAAACATTCCTAATCAGTATTAGCAAAAGTTTCATTACCTCATTCATGTAATTATTAACAAAATAAAAACCCATGTAATGCTTTGTAAAACCAATCAGCAAAACTCATCACGGAGAAACAAAACTCACATGCTGTTAGGTCCTAGTTATAGGATCATCAAATGTTGATCGAAACTTAAAACAAAACACAAGTTTACTTCAATTTTCTATTCATATCATTCCATAAGACAATCGTCCATTAAATAGATACGATAATTAACTGCCAACTTAAGCAATTATTATTTGGGCCCTAAAGTTAATTTTTTACATTAATTTTTATTTGTTCATTAAAAAATTTCTACTTCAGACTGTTTTTTTTAATTTGTGTTAATGTGTATTTAATATACTCCATTGATTTTTTTTAGGATGGAAGATTTGCGGAATCACAATGCCAGACGGCCTGATATTCACTTTACCGGTAAGAATAAAAACCCTCTTCTTCTCATTCTGATCCAGACGAGGATGAACGCGACATATCTCTCTATCGATGTGTCAGAATTCTACATATTCGATTTTGATCTTAAAAATTTGGTGTTTGCACTAACCCAAAAAGTTTGCCTTTCTTAGAACAGGATGAGATAGAGAGGGATGAGAAAGATAAAGAGAACCTGGGACTCAGATTGCGTGTGGTCTTGAAAGTAAGACACTTTCCAGTTTCCACCTTTCTTTTTTTTTATGTGGAAAGGTGTTAGTAAGGAAGCAAATTCTATTCATATTTAACTAATTTTTTTTTTTAATAACTGGTATGTATTATACAATTCGTTTTTTTGAATTTAGATCCACGTTATTCTGTTGTCTTTAAAATCTATTGGGCTATGTTGGCCCATGTAATCTATTCTTAATGACTTGTATTTAGGTTAAGCATTAGACGTTTGTACATCGTGTATAAAAAGGCTATGCCTCCAAACATTGTGAAATAAGAAACCTCTTTACAACCTCTAAAGGCTTTTTGACATGGTATCAGAGCAATAACCTAACTACTAAAGAGTTTTTTGTTCATCGATCTTGAGATCTCACTTCCGCAAATTGGATCTCTTCCTATTCTTTTGACCTAGTTTTTGTCATTCTTCTCTTGACAATCTCCTCTTTAAGATGGCTGGATGATAGGGTCAAAGTTTTACCCAAATAAAACAATGCTGCAAGTGCACAGCAATGCAGTTGTAATACAAAAGGTTATCGAATCTCAAAGGAAGTGATTGCTACACTATGGTTTCTAGATTCAAGTTATGCTAAGTCAAATTCAGATAAATGTAAGGCGAAACAATTAAATGAAAAAGCAGTGAGTGATTGATTTAAAGTTCTTAAAATTCAATGAGACAAAACGCTATGCAAGGATGATTCGCATGTTAAATCCGAGAATGCAGAATGTATATTATCAGGGAAATTATTTAGAGCCGTCTAGAACTCGAAACACAGATTTAAAACTAATCAACTCTCGTCGCAGAAGTTATCTATCCCTAAATTTCAGAATTCCAAATCTCTTTGTAAATCCTATCAATTCAGGCAAGCATTAAAAACAGGTTCGATTGTTCACAAAATCCCTAGACCAAATCTCTTTGCGAGTAGGAATTTTGCTCACCTAACACTAGTTCTGGTGATTAACAATGCTCTCGCATCTATTAAACAACCTAGGGTTTGATTTCTAGGTGATCAATCAAGAAATCAATATAAGCGCAAATCCAGGTGAAGAACCGATTGATTTTCCCTAACAATATCGCAATTCTACAAACTCCTCATAAACCCTAAATCACCCTAACCTAACTAGCAGATTACTCAGACATAGAAATTGAAACACAAATCATGGCTGAATAATACTGCATTAAAATCAAAAGAGTATTGATACAAGGGTTCGAAATCTTCTCTAGAAGAGTGCAGAATTGTCTCCCTTAAAGCTCTGGATCAATCTCTCTCTCAAAGTCTCAATGAAAATTAGGATAAACGCTAAACAATGCCTTAGAAAACATAAATAATCTCTGAAACACGAAAAGGACTAAGTTGCAATATTAAAAACTTCTGGGCCAAATTATAATTCCAGAAAGTCTTCAAAACTGCGCGTCTAACTCCGACTTCGCGATCGGTGTCGATCGACACCCTCCTGGTGTCGATCGACACTAGGCCAAAAATATCACTCCGAGCTCACGTATTCAGAAGCTTCTCCAAAGCACTCCAAAAAGCTCCAAATCCTCCAATTGTGCTCCAAACGTTCCTGATCCTGCAAAGACTCTAAAAGATTCGAAAAACACGGAAAAGACTCTATAAACAAAGACTATATCATGGTCAAAAACACGGAAAAACCATGATATATCAACTCCCCCAGACTTAGCTTTTGCTTGCCCTCAAGCAAAACAGAAACTTAGAATGGAATCGAGGTTTGAAAACAGAAACATTTAGCAAATCTTAGGAACGCCACATTGACCAATACCCTTGAATCCACTTACCATAGAACCAACCTCAAGTAGAATTTCGATATACTTACTCCAAGCTTAGCAATCTACCAAATACGATTTAAACCCCTTAGAAAAATCCAGAACCTCTATTGTTAACCCCTTTCATTAATTTAAGTGCGGTCTCATCGAGGGAATATCGATCAAAGAACTTTCTAGACTCTATCCCTTCCAAACTCTTAGACAAAGATAATCTCAATACAACTCTCTTATTTTCTCTTCTCTTAGTCGATTTCTCCCTACTTTTCTAGGGTATCATTTTATTTTTTTTATCGACTTTCTTTTCTTTTCTCATCAAAGTTCAAGAACGGTGCCACTCACTAATTATGTTCCTTGCGAGGAGACGTGTTCATGAGTGTAAGCTCCCATCATTATCCTTTAAGGGACTCAGGTTTCCGTTCTTAGACTTTAAACTCTCTTTTTGTTATATTCCGCAAGAGAAGATCAAAGAAAGATTGTACCTAACTTATCTCGCTAGTGCTGAAAGAAAAGTCAAATTTAATGTATACCAAGCCCCAAGATGAGAAATTGTAAGTTCATTAGGGCGGAATTAACAACAAAGTTTCTAAACTCTCTAGGAATGTAAACTTTCTCCAATAGACTGATCCACCTATAGTGTTCTACCTAGTTAGACCCGAAATCAACAACTATGGCAATGGTTCATCAAATATCAATGTCCTGTGACTAGTTCCAAGAGATACTAAAATTTCAACCAAATTTTGACTCAATAAAACCGATTTTTGACTAACTTAAAGGACTCCAAAACAAGACACAATGTTAGTAACTACCTCCCCCAGACTTAAACAACACTGTCCCCAGTGTTATTAAGCATGAGAGTGATAGAAAAAATGTGTGAATCAACTTGAAAAGTAAGAGAAAAAGTCGTTACCTGAATCTGTGTTGGGTGTCGATCGACACTCTGTCCGAAAACAGAGTTCGAACACACCAAACGTGAATGTTGCTAAGTAATTGTCATCAAAGTCATCCAAACTGTTAGACAACTCAAACTAATAGTTAAAAGCAACAACATCATCCATAATCTCATAAGTTCCAAGAAGTTTAAAATCAAAATACATAAGCAAAGCAAGAACAAAAACTGACTCAAGAAAAAGAAAAATGACTCAAGGGAAAAGAAAAATAGAACCAGGAACGTAGAAGACACTACTCTTCATCGGAAGGTGGTGGTGTAGAAGGACGAACGCAGCCACAGTTGGACACAACCGTGATGGCATTCCAGATGGCCTGGAAGCTCTGTACCACGTACCGCTGAAAGATATCCTGCTCCATAGGGATCTCGGGAGGATCAGGGAGATGGTGACGACCAATGGGCTGCGGTGTGGCAGGTGCTCTGCTGCGCTGAGATGATGAAGCTCCGAAATGAGCAGCAACTGGTGCATCCTTGTCTGCCAAAGCTGCAGCGCGTGAAGACGCTCCTCTGCGTCGGGTCGGTGGAAGTGCCTGCACTAAGTTCGGATCAGGTTGAAAACGCAGGCAGTCGGGATCATTAGTGATGTGAGTCAGCTCTCTCTCTCGTAACTGGACTGTAACTAGCTCCCTCTGGTCGGTGGCGAAGACCCAGCGCTTCCCGGATTTCACCCAAGTAGCTCTCCGCAGGTAATCCAAATCCATCAAAGCACGCTTGCTCACAATGGATCAAGTAGTAGTATCAATCCCGCAGTGGCGAAAGATCGGAGTGAGCAAGCTACCAACAGTCTCCGGCTTATGGGTGGATGATAGGAAAGGCGTCCTCTTCAAGGAAACCAAGTGGTGAGCAAAGACAGCACCAAGACTGACGTCTGCATCCACCGCAGTGACATCGGGAGTCAGCTCCCTAATAGCTCGATATAGCATCAACATCTCCAACACTCTCATCTTCCCATGCTCGTGCTTACACAGAAGTGTAGTGGCAAAAAAACGAGCAATGTAGCGGAGGACTGGATGCCGAATGTCAGTGTGTGTAGAGTCCTTCGAATCATACCTCCCTCTCCCAAAGTAATCCCAAAAGGGCTGAGTGTCCTGAAACGGGGGAAGAGAGATACCAGTGCGCTCTCTGTCGAAGCCATAGATCCCGCAAAGATCACGAAGGGGGATCCTGTAGCGAACACCACGGATGATGAAGGTCATAGTCCCTTCCCGAGCGTTCTTCACCACCTCGTTCCGATAGTAAACACGAACAGTGGCGAGGAACTGTCGAACCAAGTCGGGGAACAGGTCGTACTGCTTGGTGGTCATAGTCCCCATTCTCGCATTCTTCAGTAAGCGCAGGACATCCTCCTTGATACCCAACTCATGCAATGTCTTCGGGTCAGCTACCCGAGTAGGTGCTATCTCCACGGACAACCACGCATTGTAGAACAGCGTGTTGTAGTCATCCCAATCCTCCGAGATGTCGCGGTTCACACAAGCAGCCTTGGCTGTTTCTTCGGCTGGTGTATCATCCCAGTTCCTTCCAACCGAAATTCTCGTGCCTTCTCTCCGAAGCCAAGGAGGACGCGAAGTAGGGGCATCATCAGCTGTCCCGGAACCAGACGCTTCAGTTGTGCGTGCTCTCTTTTGCCTTGAAGTCATCTGCAATTAAAACCAAAACACAATCAAAAATTCATAATCCAAAACTTTGGCTCAAGAAATCAAAATCCGAAAATCATCAATGCAGCTCGAATTAGGCATCAATTGTTTGTCTCAACACATTCAGTACCACGAATCCAACAATTTTAACCCATAAATCCCAATTAAAATCCCAAAATTCGCAACTTTTATCATTAATTCGAAAATTTCAAATTCATGAAAATTAAGGGGTATAATCGAATGGGTAATGGTAGAATTCATCTAATACAACTTAAGGAAGCATGATTCAAGCCTGAAACAAACCTTAGGGTCGAAACTGAAAATCGGGATTTCGAAGCACATACCTTTGCAGATCAAAAGAATGGACTAGAGATTGTGAAAGAGCACGAAAATCCGCACAGAATGGAGCTTTGAAATACTCAAATCCGTTGAGAAACGGAGAAGTTATGATTTGCCAAAATTTTCTCTAAGGGTCGAAGGTTTTTGTTTTTGGGAGAAATAAGAAGACGACGCGGGTTTTTAAAGAACTTACCTGACATTTTAAGTGGTGTCGATCGACACCATTGGCGGTGTCGATCGACACTAGCCCATGTCGAGCCCAGTGTCGACCTAGGTCGATATTGGCTCGTGTCGCCCTTTTCCCTTCTTTTTTTTTGCCAAAAATAGTTAATAAATCCAAAAATAAAAAATAAAAACGAAAAATTCAAAACTTACCAGTGGGTTGCCTCCCACCAAGAGCTCGTTTAACGTCATTAGCTTGACTGTTCACGCGTTTAGGCAGTGGCTGCATCATCCAGAGACACAATGTGTCCGTCCGGAATCTCGGCTTGCGCCCAATAATGTTTCACCCTCTGTCCATTCACAATGAACTCTTCGCCTTTGGAATTGGCCGAGACAATAGCTCCGTATGGTCTGACCTCTTTGATGGTGAAAGGACCTGACCAACGTGAACGCAATTTACCAGGAAATAATTGCAAACGAGAGTTATACAGAAGTACCTGATCATTTGGTTCAAAGTTTCTGGAGATGATCTTCTTATCATGGTAGGCCTTAGTGCGCTCCTTGTATATCTTTGAGCTCTATGTCGAATGATGTGCATGATGTCGAATCTCATCTAACTCATTGAGCTGTATTAAATGCCTCTCTGCAGCTGGCTTCAAGTCAAAATTCATCTTCTTGATTGCCCAATGTGCCTTGTGTTCTAACTCCACCGGAAGATGGCAAGCTTTGCCATAAAGTAGATGGAATGGTGTAGTCCTAAGAGGCGTCTTGAAGGCAGTCCTATAAGCTCAAAGTGCATCATCTAACTTTGCAGCCCAATCTTTTCTTGTATTTCCAACAGTCTTCTCCAGGATTTGCTTGATTTTCCTATTGGAAACTTCAACCTGTCCACTCGTCTGCGGATGATACGGAGTAACCACACGATGCTGAACACCATGCTTCTTCAACAGCTTGTCAAACACCTTGTTAACAAAGTGAGAACCACCATCACTTATAACAATTCTAGGCACTCCAAATCTGGGAAAGATGATGGTGCGAAATAGCTTCAATACCACTCTAGAATCATTGGTGGGACTCGCTATTGCTTCCACCCATTTAGACACATAGTCCACAGCGACCAAGATATACTTGTTCCCATAAGATGAGGGAAAAGGACCCATGAAATCGATGCCCCAGCAATCAAAGACCTCAACCTCAAGGATGAAGTTTTGTGGCATCTCATGTCTCTTGCTGATCTTCCCTCTCCTCTGACAGACATCGCATTGCGTTATGAAGATCTGAGCATCCTTTAACAAAGTAGGCCACCAAAAGCCTGCTTGAAGAACCTTGGACACTGTCTTGAAAGTAGCAAAGTGGCCCGCATACTCAGAACCATGACAGTGAAACAGCACGTCTTGAACCTCAGTCTCTGCGATGCATCTTCTGTAAACATTGTCGGAACAATGCTTATACAAATAGGGCTCATCCCAGTAATATCTCCTAGATTCTCTCATGAATTTCTTCTTCTCATAGTCCTTGAGATGTGAAGGATCAGCATCAACAGCTAGGTAGTTCACAATATCAGCATACCATGGTCTAGAAGAAGCATTAACAGCAAATAAGGGCTGTTGGAACAAGTCATGTAAGACACGCTGAAGGACTGTGTCTGGTCGACAAGGGTGTCGATCTACACTGGTAGTGTCGATCGACACTACTGAATAGCCAAGAGTGATTTCTCGAAATCTGCTGAGGGGGTGTCGATCGACACCCTCCTGGTGTCGATCGACACCAGTCTTTTCTGGTCACAAAGCTGCAGATTTTCCGAATTCAAGGCTTTGAATTGGGATTCAATGAAGTAGACATTCTCCTCAGGTAGGAAATCGTCAATGGGAACATCTTCCTTAATCCTAATCCTTGAAAGATGGTCAGCTACTCCATTCTCAACACCTTTCTTATCTTTCACTTCAATGTCAAATTCCTGAAGAAGTAAGATCCATCTCAATAACCTTGGCTTTGCATCCTTCTTCTGCATTAGGTACTTCAGAGCAGAATGATCAGTATGAACTATCACTTTGGAGCCAACAAGATATTGTCGAAACTTCTCAAAGGCAAATACTACAGCTAATAACTCCTTCTCAGTGGTTGCATAATTCCGCTGAGCATCATCCAACGTCCTGCTGGCATAGTATATGGCGTGAATCTTCTTATCTTTCTTCTGTCCCAACACAGCTCCTACTGCGAAGTCACTGGCATCACACATCACCTCAAAAGGCAAATCCCAGTCTGGAGGCTGAACAATAGGAGCACTCACCAACGCTTGCTTGATCTGCTCAAAGGCTGAATGACATTCTGTAGTGAATTCAAACTTCACATCTTTGCATAGAAGCGCAGTAAGTGGCCTTGCAATCTTGCTGAAATATTTGATGAACCTCCTGTAGAACCCAGCATGACCCAGAAAACTTCTCACTGACTTCACAGAATCTGGTGCTTGCAAACTAGTCATTACACGAATCTTCGCCTTGTCCACTTCAATACCATCTGCAGAAACCCGATGTCCAAGAACAATACCATCTCTGACCATAAAGTGACATTTCTCCCAATTCAGCACTAGGTGTTTCTCCTCACATCTCTGCAGTACAACACACAAGTTCTCTAGGCAGTCTTTAAAGGATGATTCATAAACAGAAAAATCATTTATAAAGACCTCCATAAACTTCTCAATCATGTCAGTGAAGATGGACATCATGCAGCGCTGGAAGGTCGCAGGAGCATTACAACGTCCAAATGGCATTCTGCGATATGCAAAAGTGCCATAGGGACATATAAAAGTGGTTTTCTCCTGGTCATCTGGATGAATATGAATCTGGAAAAACCTCGAATACCCATCAAGAAAGCAGTAATATGGATGATTTGCTAACCTTTCCAGCATCTGGCCAATGAAAGGTAGTGGAAAATGGTCCTTCCTTGTCGCAGCATTCAGCTTCCTATAGTCAATGCACATCCTGTGACCAGTCACAGTCCTTGTAGGAATCAGCTCATCCTTGTCATTCTTCACCACTGTAACTCCTCCTTTTTTAGGAACCACATGAACCGGACTGACCCAAGCACTGTCTGATATGGGGTAGATGATCCCAGCCTCTAGGAGCTTCATAATCTCTTTCTTGACAACTTCCTTCAGGTTCGGATTCAACCTTCTCTGGTGTTCCACGGATGACTTCGTCTCATCTTCAAAGTGAATCCTATGCATGCACAAATCTGGAGATATACCTGAAATGTCATCAAGAGAATAACCAAGAGCTTTGCGGAATCTGCGCAGCTTGCTTAGCAATAACGTGAGCTCTGCATTGTTCAAAGAAGCATTCACAATAACTGGATATGTTGAATTTGTCCAAGAAAAACATACCTTAGCCCTGCATGGAGCTGTTTAAGCTTAATCTTCGGGGCTTTAGCTTCACTCCAGTCGCCCATTGT
Source organism: Alliaria petiolata (assembly GCA_020283515.1). Lineage (NCBI taxonomy): Eukaryota > Viridiplantae > Streptophyta > Magnoliopsida > Brassicales > Brassicaceae > Alliaria > Alliaria petiolata. Next base: position 449,969,430 of record JAHZTW010000001.1, on the reverse strand, counting down.
GGCAGCCTTTTTAGAAGTTCCAACCAGTTCCTCTTTTGCAACGAGCTGCATGACATGCTCGCTAGCATCCATCATCTTCAAATACCCCACATCATCCTCATCTAGATATTCTGCTTCTGTGGTAGATGTTGTCAAAGCTCTCTCCAAAGGATCAGCAGAATAATTGTCTTGAAAAATCTCTTGAGCCAGGTTGGTGAGAGAATCCACAAAGAAAGTCTGTCCATCTATTGTTGGCCTCTTCATCAGCTTATCCATGTCGAAATTCATTACCAAGTCACCAACATTCAGAGCTATCCTTCCCTTTCTTACATCAATAATTGCTCCAGCTGTGGCTAAGAGGGGTCTTCCAAGGATAAGAGGGTCTTTGGGTTCATCACTATACTCTAGAACCACAAAGTCAGTAGGAATCAAGCAATCTCCTACTTTAACAGGAACATCTTCCAAGACACCTTCAGGGATCGTTATAGAACGATCTGCTAGAACTAGAGAGATCATAGTGGGTTGGAAGTCTGTCATAGAAAGTCTGGTAGCAACCGAGAGAGGCATAAGGTTGACACTTGAACCCAAATCACATAGAGATCTTCCAAACCTGTCTGAAAAGATTGTGCAATCCAAAACAAAGCTCCCAGGATCTGAAAGTTTTTCTGGAATTATGTTCTGAATAACAGCACTGACCTGTTTGGATATCAACATCACTTCTTGCTCAAGGTCCAAGTTATTGCTCATCATCCTCTTCATGTACCTTCTTATCACAGGACTGGTTTTGATTGCATCTATCAAAGGGATTTCAACTACCAATCTGTCCATGATGGCCTTGCATCTAGCATCGAGTAGCTCTTGCTTAGACTTCTTCGGAATCAAGGGGTAAGGTACTTTTGGCTTGTACAGCTTTTCTTCTGCAGTTTTTGAAGTTTCAGCTCGAATTGGCGATTCCTGGGTAGGGTGTCGATCGACACCCACCTGGTGTCGATCGACACTAGTCGACTTTTTCTTCGTGTCGACCTTCGTGTCGAGCTTGGTCGATTTCGACTCGTGTCGAGTCAAATTCTCGTCGATTATTATTGGTGTCGATCGACACCCTTCACTGGTGTCGATCGACACTGGCTCTGCAGCATGATTCTCAGCTTCAAAATCCTCAAGTTCCTCGATTTCTTCAGCAGTTAGACCCTTTTTCTGCACTTGTGGTAGGCATTTTCCATTCCTCAATTCAATGGCATTAACATGGCGCTTAGGATTAGCATCAGTCCTTCCAGGGAGAACTCCTTCTTGCCTATTAACAGCTCCTGCAGTTTGGGCAACTTGAACATCCAGTTTCTTCACATGAATGTTCAAACTCTCTATCTTCCCATTCAAATCCTCGTATAATGAATCCAGTTTCCCATTAAAACTCACAGCCAACTTCTGCTAACCTTCTAGGATCTGCTCTAGCATAGTTTTCATCTCACTATCTGCAGATTTTGCAGGTGGATTTTGGTAGGAAGATGAGCCATAACTCCTTGTAAAGTTGTTGTTGTTGTTCTGATACTGAGGTTTCTGGGTGTAACCAGAGGAGCTTTGATTTCCTGTGAAGGAACTCCTCTGGTTATTGCCATTAAAAGTTATGTTCCCTTGCTGATTCCCATACCTTTGGCCCTGAAAACCACCTCCAGTGATGTAGTTGACATCTTCCTCTTCATACACATCATTAGGCTCAAATGTCTCTACTTTATTGGCAAACTGAACTTGCTTCTTATTCACCAGAAGGCTGTGCACACTGTCTAACTTGGCCTTAAAATCTGCAATTTGACTCCCATCATTAGCACCAGCTTGCTTCTTCCTCTCAAAATCTGCATTCTTTGTGCTATTGCTAGATGCTAAATTCTCTATAAGTGTGGTGGCATTTTCTGGATACTGGGTGTTGAAATTCTCATTGCTAGCAGCATCCAACGCCATCTGATATCTCCAGTCTACCCCTCTGAAGAAAATCCCAAGCAGTTGTACCTCACTGAATCCATGATGCGGACAATCTCTCTGGTATGCTCTGAACCTCAGCCAAGCAGTCTTGAATGCTTCAGTTGGCCCTTGAGAGAATGCAGAAATCTTCATCCTCAGCTCTTCAGACCTTGCATCGTCGAAAAAGTTGCACAGGAATGCGTTCTTGGTGTCTTTCCAGGTAGTAAGTGATCCTGGTGTTAACTGCTTCAACCAATACGCCGCATCTCCTCCAAGAGAGTATGGAAAAAGTTTGCAGAAGAGGTAATCGTCATTCACTCCGTTAGCCTTAATGCTAGATGCCATGTCTTCAAACCTCTCTATGTGGTCCATATGATGCTCATTGGGAAGACCATGGAAGGGGTGCTGAGATACTAAAGTATAGAACGCAGGCTTCAGCTCAAAATCATGCCTCTGAAAAGGAGGTGGGCGAATCGCAGCTCTGTTTGCGTAGAACTGATCTGGCCTATTGTAGTCCCCAAGTGTTCTCCCACGTTCATTCGCAGGTGGCACAATTTTCACTGCTTGCTCGATTATTGGATCTCCATTTTCATCTAATATCTGTCTCTGAGCGTTCCTCCTACGCCCTTCTCCATCAATCAAATTTCCAGCTTCGTCTCTGGTCAATATTACAGGATTATCCATCTCTGTTCGCAATGAGTGTCGATCGATACTAGTACTGGTGTCGATCGACGCCTTTGCAATTTTCCGATTTGTCCTTTCTAAACGGCCGAGCTCCTGGTTGTCAAATCCCAGTATTTCCTTCTCTTTTCTGCTTCTGGTACTGCGATTGGGCATGCTCCTGAATTCAAAAACAAGAAACTAAATCGTTAGTAACTAAAAACAAAAAGAAACCTAGTCAAAATTCTAATACTATATTCCGTAGGCAGCGTTTTACTTCCCCGGCAACGGCGCCAAAAACTTGATAGGGTCAAAGTTTTACCCAAATAAAACAATGCTGCAAGTGCACAGCAATGCAGTTGTAATACAAAGGGTTATCGAATCCCAAAGGAAGTGATTGCTACACTATGATTTCTAGATTCAAATTATGCTAAGCCAAATTCAGATAAATGTAAGGCGAAACAATTAAATTAAAAAGCAGTGAGTGATAGATTTAAAGTTCTTAAAATTCAATGAGACAAAACGCTAGGCAAGGATGATTCGCAGGTTAAATCCGAGAATGCAGAATGTATATTATCAGGGAAATTATTTAGAGCCGTCTAGAACTCGAAACACAGATCTAAAACTAATCAACTCTCGTCGCAGAATTTATCTATCCCTAAATTTCAGAATTCCAAATCTCTTTGTAAATCCTATCAATTCAGGCAAGCATTAAAAACAGGTTCGATAATCCCTAGACCAAATCTCTTTGCGAGTAGGAATTTTGCTCACCTAAGACTAGTTCTGGTAATTAACAATGCTCTCGCATAAATTAAACAACCTAGGATTTGATTTCTAGATGATCAATCAAGAAATCAATATAAGCGTAAGTCCAAGTGAAGAACCGATTGATTTTCCCTAACAATATAGCAAATCTACAAACTCCTCTTTAACCCTAAATCACCCTAACCTAACTAGCAAATTACTCAGACATAGAAATTGAAACACAAATCATGGCTGCATTAAAATCAAAAGAGTATTGATACAAGGGTTCGAAATCTTCTCTAGAAGAGTGCATAATTGTCTCCCTTAAAGCTCTGGATCAATCTCTATCTCAAAGTCTCAATGAAAATTAGGATAAACGCTAAACAATGCCTTAGAAAACATAAATAATCTCTGAAACACGAAAAGGACTAAGTTGCAACCTTAAAAACTTCTGGGCCAAAATTGTAATTCCAGAAAGTCTTCAAAACTGCGCGTCTAACTCCGACTTCGCGATCGGTGTCGATCGACACCCTCCTGGTGTCGATCGACACTAGGCCAAAAATATCACTCCGAGCTCACGTATTCAGAAGCTTCTCCAAAAAACTCCAAAAAGCTCCAAATCCTCCAATTGTGCTCCAAACGTTTCTGATCCTGCAAAGACTCTAAAAGACTCGAAAAACACGGAAAAGACTCTATAAACAAAGACTATATCATGGTCAAAAACACGGAAAAACCATGATATATCACTGGAACAAGCGCAACATCCGCAGCTCTTGTTTCTTCACTCGCACCAGATCGGAGCGAGGGTCGACGTACTATTTCACCATACGATCTTACTTCTGGTGATAATCCAGGCATCCTCATATCAAAACCTCTCTTACGTGGTCCTAACTACAATGAATGGGCTACAAACTTTCGCTTGGCGCTCAAGGCGAGGAAGAAATACGGATTTGCCGACGGTTCTATACCACAACTTGTCGAGGACTCCCCTGATTATGAAGATTGGATCGCAAACAATGCACTTGTGGTCTCTTGGATGAAACTTACCATTGATGAGAATCTCTCCACCTCAATGTCGCATATTGACGATGCTCAAGAGCTTTGTACACACGTCCAAAAACGTTTTGCCGTGAAGAATGGCCAACGCGTTCAACGTCTCAAAACCGAGTTGGCGACATGTCACCAACGAGGACTTGCGATAGAGGCTTACTGGTCATCTTGCCGAGAATTGTTTTCGTCGAATTGGTTTTCCTCCTTGGTGGGACGAGATCAAGAAAAAAAAATCAAGTTCTCGTGGAAACTCCAATACCGGTGGTACAGGACGTGGTACAATTACTCAAGTGAATCATGTTGATGTCTCTCCGGTGACAAGTTTGACATTGACCGCAGCTGATCGAACGGGCATTAGTGGTCTCACTGATACTCAATGGAAGACATTGGTTCATTTTTTAGATGAACGCAAACCCAATCCGACCGACCGTCTTTCCGCTAAGTACTTTCTTTACTCATGGATCATTGATTCTGGCGCATCGAATCATATGACTGGAACCCTAGCCTTCTTGTTTGATGTTTCTGATATGGCACATATACTTATCAAATTGCCTGATGGGAGATTCACTACTTCGACCAAGCAGGGTCGTGTTAACTTGGGATCTTCTCTGCGCATGAAAAATGTCTATTTCGTCGATGGACTTGATTGTCACCTGATTTCTGTTTCTCAGTTATCTACGGACATTGGTTGTCTCTTTCAGATCACTGACAAGTTTTGTATTGTTTAGGACCGCATCACATCGACCCTGATTGGAGCGGGTAGACAACACAACGGGCTTTATTTTTTTAGAGGAATAGAAGTTGTAGCTGCGATGCAAAGCTTGACGGGTTCATCTGTGGACGTTTGGCATCGTCGTTTGGGTCATCCTTCCTCTAAAGCGCTAGAGATGTTTTCTGATTTAAGTAGTTCTGGTTTTGATTCAAAGACTTGTGACATTTGTATTCGTGCTAAGCAGACACGAGACTCCTTTCCGTTGAGTAATAATAAGACTACGTTTGCTTTTGAATTGGTTCATTGCGACCTTTGGGGATCGTATAGGACTCCGGCTTTATGCGGTTCACGCTACTTTCTTACTATTCTTGATGATTTCTCTTGCGCTGTATGGATCTATCTACTACCGAATAAGACGGATGCACCCACGCATCTTAAGAATTTCATCGCTTTAGTGGAAAGACAATTCTCAAGTCAAGTTAAAACTATTAGATCAGACAACGGTTCAGAGTTCATATGTTTGACGAGTTTCTTTGCTCAACATGGCATTGTCCACGAGACCTCCTGTGTTGGTACTCCTCAACAGAACGGTCGCGTTGAACGTAAACATCGGCACATCCTTAACGTGGCACGCGCTCTCCGTTTCCAAGCCAGTTTACCGATTCAGTTTTGGGGTTATTGTGCATTGGCTGCAGGATATTTGATTAATCGCACACCCACAGCTATTCTCCATGGTAAAACGCCTTTCGAGCATATCTACAAAAGGCCACCTCCTCTGAATCATCTTCGTGTTTTTGGTTGTCTCTGCTATGTCCATAACCAGAAACATGGCGGTGACAAACTCGCGAGCCGCAGTCTTCGGTCTGTTTTTATTGGCTATCCTTTTAGCAAAAAGGGCTGGAGAGTTTACAACATTGAGACAGGGGTCGTTTCCGTATCAAGGGATGTGGTCTTCATAGAAACCTCCTTCCCGTTTGCAGAACTCACAGATTCTTCTCCTCCATCGCCACTGCTTCCTTCTCCAATGAACTCTGTTTTCAATGACAATACCGATTTTGAATCAAACTCGACGCTACACCCTATCGATACAACTGTGGTGTCTCCGATGTCGGAGGATCTCTCTTCTTTGGATTCGTCTGACACAGCCACGCCACCTACCGCGCCACCTCCGGTCCTTGAACCAACTGAAGCATAGTTGTCTCTGTCCACTACAAACGACATGTCTATACCTGCATCACAGGATGCTCATACATCCGCCTCATCTGACTCCGAGGTTATCACTACTGAACCCGAACCTCTGGGTCGAGGACATCGACAGAAAAAACAGCCTACGAAGCTTGCCGATTACGTCATGACATTGTTACAAGAACCTTACCCATCAGCAACACCGTATCCGTTGGATAACTACCTTTCAAGTTCACAATTCTCTGCCACTTATCAGGCCTATGTCATGGCTGTCACTACTGGTTTCGAGCCTACACACTACAAAGAGGCCATACTTGACAAAAAATTGGCAATTTGATGTTCAAGATGAAATTGTTGCTTGTGAAGACCAAGGCACTTGGACGGTTGAAACTCTTCCACCTGGGAAGAAAGCTCTTGACTTCAAATGGGTTTTTCGACTCAAGTATAATGCGGATGGCTCGCTTTCACGCCATAAAGCTCGCCTCGTGGTTCTCGGGAACCATCAAACCGAGGGTCTAGACTACAACGAGACATTCGCTCCTGTCGCCAAGCCGGTTACAATCCGTATTTTTCTCCAACAGGTTGCTTCGAATGACTGGGAACTACATCAAATGGATGTACATAACGCTTTCCTACATGGTGATTTAGATGAGGAAGTTTTTATGCAACTCCCTCCGGGTTTTCGAACCGACGACAAGACCAAGGTATGCCGCTTACACAAGTCTCTGTACGGCTTAAAACAAGCGTCGCGCTGTCGGTTCGCAAAGCTTAGAGACGCATTGAAAGACTATGGGTTTCGACAGGATGAATCAGATTATTCACTTTTCATCTATACAAAAGACGAAACATGCATTCATGTTCTCGTATATGTCGACGATTTGATCATCACGGGAACCTCGGTTGGTATCATCAACGCGTTTAAAGGCTACCTCAGCTCCTGTTTTCATATGAAGGACCTCGGCGTCCTACGTTACTTCTTGGGAATAGAAGTCGCACGAAACTCTTCAGGGATTTACCTTTGTCAATGCAAGTATGCGCTAGACATAATCTCCGAAACAGGTCTTATGGGAGTCAAACAGTGTCATTTCCGCTAGAATAGAACCACAAATTAGCTCTCGCGGATGGTGAAACGTTGTCAGATCCTACAAGCTATCGTCGTTTGATCGGTAAACTCATATACCTCGATTTTACTCGACCTGAGATGTCTTATGTTATTCATGTCTTGTCACAATTCATGAGTGACCCGAAACAAGAACATTGGGATGCAGCACTTCGAGTTGTTCGCTATTTAAAAAACAGTCCAGGGCAAGGGATTCTACTACGCGCACACACCGCGCTTACGGTTACGGCATGGTGTGACGCCGATTGGGCTGCGTGTCCCGTGACACGGCGTTCTCTCACCGGCTGGTTCATTCAGTTAGGTGGTTCTCCTATCTCTTGGAAAACCAAAAAACATGACAGAGTTTCGCGATCTTCGGCTGAAGCCGAATACAGAGCTATGGCAGATACTGTCAGCGAACTTCTTTGGATACGAGACCTTCTTCCAGCTCTTGGTATTACCTGTACAGCTCCAATTCCTCTGTACTGCGACAACCTATCGGCCATTAATCTCACTGCCAATCCTGTATATCATGCTAGGACAAAGCATGTTGGTGCGGACTGTCACTTTATTCGGGACGAGATCATTCGCGGCGTCATCACTACCAAACACGTCTCAACTAAGTCTCAACTCGCTGACATCATGACAAAGGCTTTGGGACACAAAGAGTTTGAGGCTTTTCTTCTCAAGTTGGGTGTTTGCAACCTCCACACTCCACCTTGAAGGGGGGTATTGGGCTATGTTGGCCCATGTAATCTATTCTTAATGACTTGTATTTAGGTTAAGCATTAGACGTTTGTACATCGTGTATAAAAAGGCTATGCCTCCAAACATTGTGAAATAAGAAACCTCTTTACAACCTCTAAAGGCTTCTTGACAAAATCTTTCATTCTTCCACGTTAGAAGAATTACTCGATGGAAGAGAAGAATAAGAGGATGAAATCATCAAAGAAGATCGAAATTCAGTTCTACAAGGTGTGCTGATTGCGTCAAGACCAAGGCACGTGCCACAAGTGCTTTTCTCGATCGTGCTACGCCCCAAAGAGTAATCACAAAACCGTGTCTCGTGTGTTTTCTGCGATGGGGACATCATCGAGCTTGGTAGCTTAGCTCCTTCGCTTAGTATGGATTTACCATTACTACTTGTAATCTATCCAGGTACGGAAGGGAAACTACAATTTCAGAGTTTTACGGTACGTAAGATTAAACTCTTTTAACGCTGTTGTGTTTTTACTATGAGCTTAATGTTGATAGAACATGGTTTGATTTTTTAGATGGTTCGTTTATTGATTTTTGTATACAAATAATAAGATACTGGAATTGAATAAAACAACAGGTCTTGAAGATGAAGAAGGAATCACAACCTGGAACAAAATTTTGTGATTTGCTTTGTACGTTGTTAGTCGAGTTTGGTCTCTGTTTCTGCTTGCGTGATTGTTCAGGTTTACAGTTATTTATCAGGCTTTGAATATTGTGTTTGCAAATCCCTTTTTTGTTGGATCGTTTATCTCTGGATATTGCTTCTAGCTTACATTTCTCTTTTTTCCGTATCAAATCCCAGAAATTTGCATTTCATTCCTCGAGGCTGTGTTATTAATAATTTTCATAATAGTGTTCAGAGGCTTGAAGGTGGTGATGTTCATCTTTTTTATTATCGAGTACATGCTTTTTGATCGGTGTGATGACTATTTTTTTGCTTTGTATAATCAGTACCTTTTTCAGAAGTAGTTTCTGGACTATGGTTACAAATATCACAGACCTAGAAGACTGGAAACAGAAAGAGGTCTGCAGTATGCGGTACGGATCAAGAATGATGAAACCGACAAGTGTGAGTTCTCAGAGATTGAGATGGAAAGGGAAAAAGAATATGGGATCTGTATGGAGATGAACAGGATGGTCGTGCTTCCAAATTGTACTTATTCTTTGTGGATGAAGTGCTATCGTGACTGGTAAGTCATTGAAAAGCTTTTTTATTTGTTTTTAACATTTGAAAAGCTTCTTTTAAAAAACTATGAATGTAAAGAGCCAACTGTTGTTTGTGTACATTGAGAAGTTACCACTGGTGGTTCCAGATCAGGCGTTTGCGTCTTCTCCATACGATTGCCAAGTGAGGTGAAAGAAGGAAAAAGGCAAAGACCAGTTCTGGTAAATCTCTATCTGTATATTGGAGACATTAAATTTGGGAGAAAAGGAGGATCCGCCTTTGTATAATTATTAGAGTTAGCAGTCCGTCTTTGTAAACTATTTTCTTTTTGTGCATTTGGCTATGGTTCCCAATTACTGCTAAGGAACATAAACCATTTTCTTTTCAAGAAGAGGGGTTTGCTCATCAATTTCAATCTACGATTGTTATTCGCTATTCATGTATTAAGAGAATGTGTGAACTATAGTAATTTCCAATAAAATGGTCTTACCTCTTCTACGTAAGGTTAAAAACTATTTTCTTTAGTTCCTAAGAAAACAAAATCTTCAAAAGTGTAGTTTTAGATGATACAGTAAGCTTTTGACTTGAAAACCAAAACTAAAATTAAAACTGTTGCCGTTCATTATTTATACTATTATTTGCACATTGATTTGAGCTGAGATTGAAAGTTGAAAAATGAATTACGATTTTGTCATTAATGAATACAAAGAGAAAGGTATATAATTTCGTAATTTAGCTAGCATAATTAATTGTGTCTTATTAATTTAATTCTTTCCTTAAATTGTTAGCGCTGTATTAAATAATGTGATGCATTACATATTTGTTTATTTGGAAAAGAATTAACGCATAAGGATAATTACTATAAATCGAAAACGGTTTAATGGCAGCATTAAAACCCTAAAATTTATTCGCTATAAATACTTTGTGCACCATCTCATATTATTAGCGTTGTGGGTATCCGAAGCCCTAGAATTATTTTGATATAAATACTTTTCACATCCTTTCATATTATTAGCGTTGTTCAGACGTGTGTTTAGGGTTTCGTCCCTTTTTAAGTTTCTCTGATCGACTGAAATTGTTTTGTTGATTAATTTATTTTGTTTAAAGCTCTGACGTGCGTTTGATTGCTTTGTTTCAAGGATCTGGTCGTGGAGGTTCATGACGTTTTGCTCATATCTGTTGGTGGTGGGTTTAGCACCCCCTTTTGGTTTGGCCCAAATCAACTTTGAGGCTCAGTTAAAGAATGAAATCCACCAAGGCCTAACCAACAAAAAAAGCTTATAAAGCCCATAAAAACCACCACCTCTAGTCTTCTATAAATAGAGCATGTACCTCTCATTTTCAGAGGACAACTTTTTTGGAGAATGAGAGAATTCGCTGAGCTGACCCTTCTCGGCAACCTCCTCCTTCCCGGCGACCTCGTCCTTCCCGGCGACCACCAACTTCACCGCGACCTCCACCGCCGACCTCTGCCTTTTCGCCGACCTCCTCATACATAACTATAACTTGGCTTCCTACGCCTACATATTCATACTTAGTCATATTTTCAATATTCGTCCACCTCGTTTCCTCAACTATCGATATCCCGGAGACTACCTCCTGAACGATGATCTCGTAGTCAACGATCTCCCAGTCGACGATCTCCCAGGTGAAGACCTCTTAGGCGACGACCTCACAGTCGACTACCTCCCAGTTGATGACCTCCCAGGCGAAGACCTTACAGGCGATGACCTCACAGTCGACGATCTTCTAATCGACGACCTCCCTGGTGACGCCCCCAGTCGATGACCTCCCAGGCGATGCACCCAACCGACGACCTCTCAGACGACGCCCCCAATCGATAACCTCCCGGGTGACGCCCCCAATCGACGACCTCCAGGTTGACGCCCCCAATCGACGATCCCAGGTGACTCCCCCAATCGACGACCTCTCAGGCGACTCCCCCAATCGACGACCTCGGATGACGCCCAATCGATGATCCCAGGTGACGCCCCCAATCGACGACCTCCCGGGCGATGCCCTCAATCGACGATCCCAGGTGACGCCCCATCTCGGCAACCTCCCAGGCGATGCCCCCAGTCGACGACCTCCCAGACGACGACCTCGCAGCCGACCACCTCCCAGTCGACGACCTCTCAGGCAACGACCTCACAGTCGATTACCTACCGAGTGACGATCCCCCGAAGACTACCTCCAGAGTGATGACCCCGCGGAGACTACCTCTCAAATGACGACCCCCGACGACTACCTCACAAATGATGACCCCCGACGACTACCTCACAAATGACGACCTCCGGAGACTACCTCCTGAATTGACGACCCCCCGGGGACTACCTCCCGAATGACGATTGACGACCCCCCGGAGACTAGCTACTAAGTGACAATCTCTCTAGAGGCTTCTTTCATATCGATCTAGCTTGACAAGTTCCTCGACGAGCTCGTGACAACCTCTCTCCAAACAATACAACGACCCCGATGATAGACCCCGATGACACCAAGGTCGATCCACCCTTTATTTCAATATGAACTACAAATGGCTTGAACCCTATTCAATGGGTATGTAGGCAGCCTATCAAGGTGCAGCTATAAAACTAATAAAACCTATAATGTTCTTTAGTCAATTCGCCAACCCAATGGATCGACATGTTCCTGTAATCGTTGAGTTGCTCTACACTTTTTCAAGGAAAATCTCCGAACTCCACATCTCAAATTACTATCTTATACTCGGTTGAATTCCACCTTCAACAATTGGCGCCGTCTGTGGGGATAAGAGATTCTTCTACACTTAAAGTAGCTCGACGATAGCAGGAACTTCATTGTTAGGTCGTCACCTACAGGACGATCCCCTTCAGCTTGCTTTGCCTCAGACCATCCTCTTTACCTCGTCATCCTTGTGACGTACTTTTGAGACACTTTTGCTCGGTCCTCCTCCCCATATTATCCTCTTCGGCAACTCAAGCTTCGATTAGTTCACTAGAGTTCTTATTGGCATCTGCTCAAGTACCTTCAAAAAAGCTCTAACATTTGTCTGATCAAAGCCTTCTCTAAAGCCTATCTTCGGGATGATGCCGATTTCCCCCTCGGATAACGCCAATCATGGCTTTAACCTCGTGGACGACCATGTCATCATCTCTAACCCGCAAAAAAAAAAAGACAAATCCTCCATTAAGACTACACAGTGGCCTTTAAATAGCCGATCTGGACCTTTTGGCACCGCCGGGCGAAGCCGACAACCTAAAAAGGCCGCCCTGTTTCACATACTAGAAAAGTCAATCCCATTTCGCCTAAGAGAAATGCCAATCCCATTTCGCCTAAGAGAAATGCCATCCCATCTCATCCATAGAAGATGCCGATCATGCTTCGCCCATACCCAATAGTAAGACTTCGACCATGTCTCACTCGTAGGCGACCGATCATGATGCACCCGAGAAAGATGCCCACTTCGTTTTGCCCAAAGGCAAGCTCGTAAATACAAGACTTGGCAACAAAGGTCATCCCAATTGACCCTCTCTCAAATTTTAATTCTTCACCATATACCGATCTATGACCTTGTCGGCAAAATCAACGACTACGCCCAAGGGTACGTATGTCGCTTTTTTCAATAAACATACACCATATTTCTTGTGCAACGGTCTGCATAACTTTATACGTAAAAAAGTAACAAAGTTCAAAGCTTAATTCAACGCGGCTCGTCCGTACGAATACCAACGCAGTCCGGCTGCCTGAATACATCGACATCCTGGCCAGGTGATCGATCTCAAAACGCATTCCGCACGGATGCAGTGGTGAAATGATCCACGTCTTCGATGTCTAAGCCTAAAAAGCCTAGCTCGTTGACTTAGAAGCCGAGCCCAGTCTCGCAAAATTAAACGGGGTAAGCCGAGTCAAGTCTCGCACCCAGGATCCTCAAAGCCGGTCTCCGGTCCGCATGAAGGGGTCGAACTGAACAATTAAACCAAGCACCTCGTATGTTACGAGTTCGACCTCTGAAACTAGTAAACGGAGTAAGCCGAGATCGCGCTCGCACCCAAAAAAAAAAACTGTGCTTATGGTCGCACCTAAAATAAATATAAGCCGAGCTCTGGTTCGCACACATACAACAGAATAAGACGACCTCGAGATCGCGTCTAAGAACTTTCATAAGTTGAGCCTAGTCCTCGCATATGCAACAAGATACGCTGATCTCACGATCGTACCCAAAAACAAGCTAAACCATCACGCCGCCATTCAAAATTCACAACCGACAAGTTTTGCAATGCCGATCTCAAATAACGGCGTCAAAAAATCATCACGCCGACCCTTCTAGAAGTATTCGCTGACCCTGCAAAAATATTGTACCAGCCACCCAAAGCGAAGGACCCACCAACCTCAAATCTATGAGGATCCGCCGGGCCTCAAAATACAAATAACCCTCTGACTTCAAGTATGCGAGGATCCGTCGACCAAGAAAAACGTCCATACGCCGACCAGAAGCATTCCCTGATGACGCTTCAACTACTTGCTTTCTCAGATGAATCTATAGCCTTTTTCGGTCCCCTCCTCGACGACCATGTAAAATTCACCACCTTTCTTAACAATCGGACGATCATTTCTCTCCCTTAATCGGCGATCGCTCAGATCTTCAATCCTCTCGGACTTCTCGTTATCTCTGCTATCCTTGTTCAAGCAATCCACGATGTCCCCATCCGAGTTAACACATAAACTCGTCTCAAGAATCGCTTGAACTAAGTTAACACCATCAAAAGTCAGAAACTATATATGATGTGGGCTTTGCCCCATCAAAAGACTATGACTTCGTCTCGTTTGAAGAATAGGCCCACTCTTTGATGAGCCGACAAATCATCCTCCGCCATTCAAAATTAAACACAACCAACACAGAGTGTGTGCCGGTCCGAAACTTTATTGGAGCCACGCTGCCCAAGGAAATATGCGATGAAAAACTAGACCGCCGAGATTCAAATAAAACATTAGTCATCAAAGAATCGCCTGCCTGAGATACGATGACACAAGACAATTTGTTGGCCCAACCAAGAGCACGACGACCCAACATTAGGCCCAACACGCCGACATGGAAGAGACTCGCCGATCGTGACGTTCTCGATCCGCCCAAAGAGATTCACCGGCCCTACACGAGGAGTCCGAGCAAGCTCTCGCTGACCCGAGAAATCCGAGCAAGCTCACGCCGACCTGAGATGCTCATCGATCAATAAATTCGAGCTCAAGCTCACGACGTGTCCAAGAAGCACGCCGATCAAAGAAACGCCGACTCCAAACATGAAAGAGCGACGCCGACCAAGAATACAACTGAAAAAAAGCCGAACTAGAAGCTAACGCCGATCGAGAATCCCCAAACCAAAAATGACAATCCAAAGGATCTGCCGGCCAAAAATAAGACAACCTCACAGTCCAAAGGATCTTCGCCGACCCGAGATCTTCAGCCAAAACAAGGTTCCAAACATCTCGCCGGTCCAAGATTTGGCGACCCGGGTGGTTCTCGCCGATCCTGGAAGTTCTCATCAAACTTCAAGATTCGCCAATCCGTGGCGCAATCTCGCGGCTCTCGCCTATCTGACACAATCTCGAAGGCCTCACTGTCACAAAAATTTTGCGATCTGCATCAATCCTAAACGTCTATCTTCCCTCCACGGACAAGGACCCTCTTGGTCGAGCGTAGCAACAAAAAAAACAACAAGGAACAAGATTAAAAAAAAGAAGAGAGAGAGAAGGAACAACTACAATTTTCGACGACCCCGAATTCGCTGACCCAATGCTCCATGCCGGTCCATGCCTCGCAAATCTTGGCTAATACTCGCCGATTATTTCATTAAAGAAAACGATGATCTTGATTCACAAAAACGCCGACCCCCGAGTAAAGGTCGTCCCCAAGCAAATTGTCGATCTTGTAAATGTCAACCACATAATAAAGGCCTTGCACTGCCCATAGCACTGTCCCCAGTCTCATAATGCCGACTGAGAACCCGCGAAACTTGTCGATCATGAAAACTCACTAAGCAACGACAAAATCCGGCTCGGAAAAATGAGACACAATTAGCTACGACCGATGTAGACCTCACAACGCCCTGATACCATTCTCACAATATTGCCCCGACCTATACAACGATGTCAATGTCCATCTCATAAATGCACGACAAAACTGATCTCTCACCTAACGATGGCAGAATGCCGACCCTCGCCGAAACAACTACGCGGTCCTCCATGACCTCTACGTTATCCGCGACACCACCCTCAAGATTGGCCGACCTCTAGGTCATCCAAGCCATCCTCCAAGTCGTCCAGGTCATCCCCTGGGTCGTCCATGTAGTCTCTCAAGTCGTCCATGTCGCCTTTCTTATTGTCTAGATAGTGAGCAACGCCATCATTCGGCTCAAAAAAAAAATCTGCCTCATCAGCTGGGTCGACATTGATTTGTGCCAATCCAACATTATCGAAGAATCCGCCGAACTCAAACAACTCTCCTTCGACGGACTGGAGGGGGACTTACTGTTGGTGGTGGGTTTAGCACCCCCTTTTGTCTTGGCCCAAATCAACTTTGAGGCCCAGTCAAAGAATGAAATCCACCAAGGCCTAACCAAAAAGAAAAGTCCATAAAGCCCATAAAAACCACCACCTCTAGTCTTCTATAAATAGAGCATCTACCTCCAGGGGCGGACCCACCTTGTCACAAGGTGGGTCAGCTGACACCCCTAAAAATATATAAACATTAATTGTAGTAAGAGTTCAATAAAAACTGACAGCTCAATTGGTTTAAATTTCAACTGTTGACCCTCCTAACCTGAGTTCAAATCTTCATTTTGAACCATATTTTAGGTTTTCTCATTTTTATTTGGGCTTGAAGCCCAATTTATGTTATATATTTTGTAGTGTAAACCTTAAAACTCATTTTTATTTGGGTTTAAAATTCAATTTGTGTTATATATTTTTTAGTCTTGATCTTAAAAATTTATTTTGTTTTTGTTTTTCTTTAATTTAAATTAAATATTAAATATTAAAATAATTATAAAATAATTGATTTAATTTATGACCCCGGTAAAAAAAATTTCTGGGACCGCCACTGTCTACCTCTCATTTTCCAAGGACAACTTTTTTGGAGAATGAGAGAATTCGCTAAGCTGACCCTTCTCGGCAACCTCCTCCTTCCCGGCGACCTCGTCCTTCTCGGCGACCACCAACTTCACCGCGACCTCCACCTTTTTCGCCGACCTCTGCCTTTTCGCCGACCTCCTCATACATAACTATAACTTGGCTTCCTACGCCTACATATTCATACTTAGTCATATTTTCAATATTCGTCCACCTCGTTTCCTCAACTATCGATATCCCGGAGACTACCTCCTGAACGATGATCTCGTAGTCTACGATCTCCCAGTCGACGATCTCCCAGGTGAAGACCTCTTAGGCGACGACCTCACAGTCGACTACCTCCCAGTTGATGACCTCCCAGGCGAAGACCTTACAGGCGATGACCTCACAGTCGACGATCTTCTAATCGACGACCTCCCTGGTGACGCCCCCAGTCGATGACCTCCCAGGCGATGCACCCAACCGACGACCTCTCAGACGACGCCCCCAATCGATAACCTCCCGGGTGACGCCCCCAAACGACGACCTCCCGGTTGACGCCCCCAAACGACGACCTCCAGGGTGACGCCCCTAATCGACGATCCCAGGTGACTCCCCCAATCGACGACCTCTCAGGCGACTCCCCCAATCGACGACCTCGGATGACGCCCCAATCGATGATCTCAGGCGACGCCCCCAATCGACGACCTCCCGGGCGACGCCCCCAATCGACGATCCCAGGTGACGCCCCATCTCGGCAACCTCACAGGCGATGCCCCCAATAGACGACCTCCCAGACGACGATCTCCAAAGCGATGACCTCTCAGACGACGCCCCCAATCGACGACCTCCTAAGTGACGATCCCATTCGACGATCTCCTCAGAGACTTATCTTCTCTAATCGATGACCTCCCAGGCGACGCCCCCAATCGACGACCTCTCAGGCGATGCCCCCAATCGACGACCTCTCAGGCGACGCCCCCAATCGACGATCCCAGGCGACGCCCCCAATCGACGACCTCCCGGGCGACGCCCCCAATTGACGATTCCAGGTGACTCCCTCAATCAACGACCTCCCGGGCGACGCCCCCAATCGACGATCCCAGGTGACTCCCCCAATCGACGACCTCCCAGGCGACGCCCACAATCGACGACCTCCCAGGCGATGCTCCCAATCGAGTACCTCCCAGGCGATGCCCCCAGTCGACGACCTCCCAGACGACGACCTCGCAATCGACCACCTCCCAGTCGACGACCTCTCAGGCAACGACTTCACAGTCGATTACCTACCGAGTGACGATCCCCCGGAGACTACCTCCAGAGTGATGACCCCGCGGAGACTACCTCTCAAATGACGACCCCCGACGACTACCTCACAAATGACGACCCCCGACGACTACCTCACAAATGACGACCTCCGGAGACTACCTCCTGAATTGACGACCCCCCGCAAACTACCTCCCGAATGACGATTGACGACCCCCCGGAGACTAGCTACTAAGTGACAATCTCTTTAGAGGCCTCTTTCATATCGATCTAGCTTGACAAGTTCCTCGACGAGCTCGTGACAACCTCTCTTCAAACAATACAACGACCCCGATGATAGACCCCGATGACACCAAGGTCGATCCACCCTTTATTTCAATATGAACTACGAATGGCTTGATCCCTATTCAATGGGTAGTAGGCAGCCTATCAAGGTGCAGCTATAAAACTAATAAAACCTATAATGTTCTTTAGTCAATTCGCAAACCCAATGGATCGACATGTTCATGTAATCGTCGAGTTGCTCTTCACTTTTTCAAGGAAAATCTCCGAACTCCACATCTCAAATAACTATCTTATACTCGGTTGAATTCCACCTTCATCAATATCTACTGGAATTCCGCATCTCCTTTTTTTTTCCTTTCAAAAGGTTAGATCAATTCTAGAAAATCGATTCTTCTTTTAATTAAACATGGACAAATTCTTCTTCTTATTTTGGTTTTTATTTCTGATGTTGTTGTGTCTTCTTTGTTTCTTTGTTATCTCTCTATATGCTTGGTATCTGATTTGAACTTTAATTTGTAGGGTTTGGCTTTGAATCAACAAATTACTAGATTTTTGGTATTATCCAAACTTTGATTTATTTGTTGTTAGTTCTCATGTTTGTTAGATTTTCTTATCAGGTTTATGTAATTGAAAGGTTCATAATTCTGGTAGAATCGGATCCTTTGGTCTATTCTCACTAGCTGCCAAAGAGGTTTCCTTTTGATTTTCTATGTTCGAATGTTTGAACTCTGTTTCCTTCTTTCTTATTTTGGTTTACTCTGTTTTTTTATGTTTATATTGTTTATGTGTTTAACATATGTTGGAATAAGATGTGGGAGATGAGATTTTATGTCATGTAATGATGATCAATGTTTTATTTGCTGCAGATTCGTAATGAAAAGGCAAGGTGATATTGTTTTTATGCTGCTAAATTTATGATCTCTAATTGGTTTTTGCATTTTTACTTGGTTAATATATATTACTCTGTTTTGATATATATTCGTAGTTCTCTCTGGTTTTTTACTTTTTGTTTTTGTTTTTGTCTTTGTTTGGCCTTCTAACACAGAAGTATACATCGTAATGTTGAAATCTCGAGCTTAAATAAAAGATGGTATTTTATTAGTTTTGAATATACTGATTCATGTCTCTGCAGTACCTTGATTATTGCTTTGATGATCCAACTAAACTAAAGCTCGGCTTACTTTTCCTCTATTTGAATAGGTTTGATCTAGATTAATACTAAGTTTTTAGTCTCTTTTTTTTTCTGTACCATACCTATGTAAACTCTTTGAATTTTAGTGCTAGTTTGAGAGAGCGATTAGTGAGTGTGTGCGTGTGTGTGTGTGTAAGTGTCGAAATTTGAGCGCTTGATTTTCTCAGCTCGGTAGCTTTCATTTATTGAATATCCAGTGATGTTTAAAGTTGTTGCTTATTGTTTGTTCGACTTGAATATGATACAAAACTGATTTTCTATTCAATTTTTGAAGGTTAGGTTTAGAAGAGTTGGTACACGGCGGAATGAGCTACGGATTGGCAACATAATCCCCAATATTGAAAGGTTAGTTGGGTTTTCTCTGTTTTAACTTCCTTACTTCATATCTTCGTACACAGTTGTTTTCGTATGTGATAAAAATTTGTCTATTTTTCTTAGTTTGTTTTAAGTTTCTGATGTTTTCTTCTATGTTTGTGGTTCAGGAATGGTATCAAGCAGAGGAAGAACTCATGGCAAGATGGTGTATTGGGAACAAACTGTTCAATCCCACCAAATTCAATAGGCTTACAAATTCCAAACCAAAGGTCAGATCATTACTTCCCTTCCACCGCTTTTCACAAAGCCGCTCGAGGATTTCTGAGGCATAAAAATGTTATGAGGTCTCAGCCCAAGCTACAGAGTATGAGTATCTTGGTCTGCCAATCATGAGGTAATGTGCTTATGAATGATACTTTATGAAATTTCTACTAATATTGATAAGGAATGTTTGTGTTATCTACATGATACTTCACTAAATAGATTTGGAAGATATGCCATAAGGCCCATAACAATGATTAATCCGATTTTCACTAAATAGTTTTGGAAGATATGGCATAACAATCATATGCCATAAATTCTTATTCTCGTGTTTTTACTTCATATCTACTTTGTATCTTTCTTCAACTTCACCCACTGTGGAAGCTGGATTTCACACAATACAATTTGTCTACAAAAATATAAAGAGGACGTAAGATTCTAAGTTAAACACGAAAGAAGCGAAGATCCAAAGATGACGATTTTATTACTGGCGCTGCTTAGATAAGCTTTTTGATACAAGTGCTTTGCTCGGATTTTGCTACGTAAAAAGCTGATCCCCTTACAAATGAATTAACGATCCTTTTATACATTTTCCCTAAGTCGACTAAGCAAGGATCTCAGGAATATTCTCGTAGATTCTTTCATATCTCTTTTTCGGTGGTATGGTTCGGTTTTTTCTGTAACTGAATTCGATTCGGTTTGTTTCGGTTTTGTTTTTTTTCCAAAACCATAATTACTACCGTGAGATTATAACCAGTTAGTTTCTTTTTCATTTTCATGTTATTAACATACAGCATCAACATATTCGTGAGATTAGAAAGAGTAAATCATACTTGAAGATGCAACTCTTATGAACATATTTCAAAACAGAAAAACA
The DNA here is from genome assembly GCA_020283515.1 of Alliaria petiolata. Classification (NCBI taxonomy): domain Eukaryota; kingdom Viridiplantae; phylum Streptophyta; class Magnoliopsida; order Brassicales; family Brassicaceae; genus Alliaria; species Alliaria petiolata. Next base: position 449,948,848 of record JAHZTW010000001.1, on the reverse strand, counting down.
ATCAAACCTTCCAAAAATCAATAATTTAAAAACAAAAAAATAATAAATTAAATACCTACAACTAGAAAGCTCAATATGTTCTATAATAAAAGCAAGAGAAATCGACAGCTACTGACGTGTTTTGTTTTGCCACAAACTTGAAGATGCAACATTTATGAATAGATTTCAAAACACCAAAACAATCAAACCTTTCAAAATCAATAATTTAAAAACATAAAAAAGAATAAATTAAATACCTAGAACTAGACAGCTAAATGTGTCAGTTGTAGAGGAAGAGCTACCAACGTGTTTTGTTTTACCATAAACTGTTTTTCTTTGTTTAAGAAGTAGGGTTAGGTTTTCAATTTTTAATTATTATACAGATTTTTCTTTTAAATATTATTTTTTAAGCTTATGGTTTATAAATTAGTAAATTATAAGATAAGCCCAATCTACTATATGAAAGAGGAAGAGCACTCCCGGTTTTTTCAATTATGCCATGAGTACTCTTTGACAATCCTCTCTAAAAACTTATGATATTCTTCCTATGTTTTACATATTAAATTGGAAGTACTTTTAAAAAAATTATATGTATATCAGTTACATACTTCGTATAATTCCCAAATGAATAAATAAAAAAATACAAAAAAATGATAAATTGAAAAAAGCAATTAATTCATTTTTTTAAACATCAAGTAACAAAAAAATACTAACATATGTACAATTAAATATACATAAAAATCAGTAAATTTGAATTCAACTATTTAAAAATTATTATCAGTAGAAAAATTCAAATTTAATTTTAAAAATAATAAATAAATAAATTTAATATAATACATAATTTTAAATATATTATTATATTTTCTGTATTATTAAACTTTGCTAAAAATGAAAGAAAATTATGATACTAAATAAACTGAGAAGTTAACTCCAACCTATAAAATTTTAAGACACAACAAAAATTGAGAAGATAACAAATGATATAAAAAATATAGAGAAGAATAAAAAAGAGTGGATACAAAAATATACAAAAATTTAAAACATGGACAAAGACATGGATTCAATGCAAGATATGTAAAAAAAAGTTCTTAAAATGATAAACTGAAAATATAAAAATAATTGTAATATTAAGATTTAGACAAATGAAAAAGATTATGAAAATTGAATAATAAATATAGATTTGTTAAATAATATATGAGATTGCACAGATCATTAAAAAAAAGTAGAAAATTAATTTTTTTTTTAAAAAAAACCAAAATCAAAAGTAAAAATATAGATCTAAAAACATATTATTTAAAACTAAAATTGAAATAAACCCCGCGCATCACGCATGTTCACTTCTAGTAAAAATAAAAATATGAACCTAAGCTAAACTAATAAAATAAAAATTTAATTTTAAAAGCAAAAAAAACATTCGGTTTTACGGTTTTTAACAAAATCAAACCGAAACCTAAACCTTTTAAAAAATAATAACCAAATAGATCTTATTATATAAAGTAAGATGCATCAAAGTTGCTTTTTAACATAATCGTGACATGTAGCAAGTTAATCGATTAGATTTTGACACGTATTTTGATTTAAATTTTATAATAAATAAAGTATGCTAACCCTAAAAAGAAAAGGAAAATATTATTATTTTTAAGAATAAATAAAATAAAAGGAAATATTAAAACAATATATCAATTAAGAAAAGAAAAAAAATAAACAAGAAATTTTAATTTTACTGAAAAATGTCAAAGTTAGTAATTAATATGATCAAGACACGTGGCAAGTTAATCTTATAACGGAATATAAAACAAAAGGATCTATTAGAATAAAATATATTTCAATATAGAAAAAATAAAATAAAATAAAAGTATCTATTAGAATTTTTTTTAAAAAGAAAAAGAAATTAAATAAGAGACTTTTGACGTGAGTTTTGAGAAGCATAACTTCTCTATAGAGTCGAGAGATCATATACGGGATATGACTATGAAGAGAAAGAAAGACTTTGTTTGCCTGAAAAGAGTTAATAGGAAGATCGTTAACATACTTGAATGACACGAATTGCATACCCAAGTTTTTAACGCAGCAGAATAGAAAAAAATAGTTGATAAAGTGTGTTAACTACAAAAGAATAGGGTTAATGTTGTTTATGTTGCTTAGGATCCGCAACAGATTTTGTGTTTTTAATATTTTAATTGAAAATGTATGAGAATTAAAATAAATAAATACCTCTTAGGTTTCAAAAATTGAAAACATATGAGAATTAAAATAAATAAATAACTCTCAGGTTTCGATTTTGTGTTTTTAATATATTTTTTTAAGTAACGATCCGATTTTATATTCTTTTTTTTTTTGAAAAAAAAAATTATTTTAACGTGTTTAAAATTTTGTTTTTATAAAACAAGGGGATCTATTAGAATTTAAGAAAAGGAAAAAAACGTTATAAGATTAACTATGATATATTTCAATTAGAAAATGAAATCATATATGCTAATGATATGACATTGGACGATGATGAGCTCACTGAGGAGTAAGATCATGTAGAGAGACTTTTGATGCGAATCTTGAGAAGCATAACTTCGATAGAGAGCAGAGATATCATATAAGGGAGATGACTATGAAGAGAAAGAAAGACATTGTTTGCTTGGAAAGGGTTAATAGAGAGATCGTTAACATACTCGAATGAATCAAATTGCATCCAAGTTTTTAATGCAGTAGAATAGAATAAGATAGTTGATAAAATATGTGAACTACAAAAGAAATATGGTTAATGTTGCTTAGGGTCCGCAACATATTCTGTATTTTAAATATTTTAATTGAAAACGTAAGAGAATTAAAATAAATAAATACCTCTTAGGTTTCAATTTTGTATTTTTAATATATATTTTCTTAAAGTAGTAATCCGATTTTGTTTTCTATTTTTTTTAAAAAAAAAAATTTAACAGGTTTAAAATTTTGTTATTATAAATCCGCATAAAATGCGGGTCCCAATCTAATCTTATTATATAAAGTAGCATGCATCAAAGTTACTTTTTAACATGATCATGACACGTGTCAAGTTAATCGATTAGATTTTAACATAATATTTTTATAAATAAAAAAAAGTAGTTTTAAAAAAAATTAAAAGGGTAAAATAAGTTTTTTCTATTACTAATACAAAAAGAAAAATAAAAAAATCTAAAAGGTAAATAAGAAAATTAAGAAAAAAGAAAATAAGTTTTTTATAAATAAAAAAATCGAAAGGTAAATAAGAAAACTAAGAAAAAGGAAAATAAGTTTTTTTAATATGTTTTTCATTTAAATTAAGGAAATTGTATGATCAATTACTAATAACAAAATAAAAATAAAAACAAAATCAGTTTTAAAAATAGAAAAGGAAAATAAATTTCTTTTTTAATTGTTAATACCAAAAGAAAATCAAAAATCAAAAAGATAAATAAGAAAATTAAGAAAAAGGAAAATAAGTTTTTTTAATGTTTTCATTTAAATTGAGGAAATTGTATTATCAATTACTAAAATTAAAAGGAAAATCAAAAAAAATAAAAGGTAAATAATATGTTTCTTTTATGTTATTCATAATTTTATTTTTTTATGTTTTCAATTGTTAGAAAAGATTTAACCATTTTGTTTATTCGTTTGGTTAGCTACAGTTTAAAAAGTAAAGACATCAAATTTATCGATTTAGATTACAAAAGTAAATAAAATCAACTAGGATATATTTCAATTTAAGAAAAATAAAATAAAATAAAAGGATCTATTTCAAGTTAAGAAAAGAAAAATAAAAACAAAAAATATAAATAAGACTAATTATGATATATTTTAATTAAAAAAGAGAAATTTCAGATGTTAATGATATGACATTAGAGGATGATGAGCTCAATAAGGAGGATGATAGCAAGAATCATGTAGAAAAGCTTTTGATGCGAGTCTTGAGAAGCATAACTTCTCTAGAGAGCAAAGAGATCATATATGAGAAAAACAAAAAAAAAGTAAATTTGATTAATTAGGATATATTTTAATTAAAAAAAGAAATTTTAGACACTAATGATATGGTATTAGACGATGTATGTTATTACACTATACAATATTGTGTGAACTAAATCATTTTATCGATTTAGATTTAGATACACGTCTCGGTAAAATATTATTTTTTAAGGAAAAAAGAATTTCCAAAACAAAATGTCAAATTTATTGATTTAGATTACAAAAGTAAAATAAACTAACTAGAATATATTTCAATTTAAGAAAAAGAAAATAAAAACAAAAGGATTTATTTCAAAATAAAAATAAATATAAAAACAAAATGTAAATTATATTAACTAGGATATATTTTAATTAAATAAAAAAAATTTCTAAATGCTAATGATATGACATTAGAAGATGATACTATAAATGAGGAGGAGGATATCAAGAATCATGTAGAGAGGCTTTTGATGCGAGTTTTAAGAAGCATAACTTCTCTAGAGAGCAGAGAGATCATATAAGGGAGAAGAATGTGAAGAGAAAGAGAGTGATTCTCTAACCTCTCTTTACAAATTATTCGATTTTGTTTTTCATTTAGTTTTATGGGTTTAAAATCTTTTATTAAGATCCCGCATATATGCGGGTCCTATTCTAATTTTTTAGGTTACACCAACTTTTACATAAAGTGAGCAATTTGCAAGTCTGATTTGTCACCTCTAAAGTATAAGCTGCTACACTTAGATCAAGATTACAATCCTCTGGTTGTTTGTTCAAATTAATCAATTTTCTTTGACTTATCACCTGAAAACCGGATTAATCATTGTTATGGCATATCTTCCAAAACTATTTAGTGAAGTATCATTACCTCTTTTATGTAATTATTAGTAAGACAAAACACAAACATAGCAGAAGTTTCATTACATCTTTCATGTAATTATTAGTAAGGCAAAACAAAAACCCATGGAATGCTTTGTAAAACCAATCGGCAAACTCATCATAGAGAAACAAAACTCACCTGCTGATAGGTCCTAGTTATATGATCATCAAATTTAGTTCAAAATTCTATCATATCATTCTATAAAACAATAGTTCCTTAAATAGATACGATAATTAATTGCCAACTTAAGTAATTATTATTTAGGTCATAAAGCTTACTATGGTCCATTTTAAACAATTCTTATTTGGGCCATCACAATTGGCTTATATTATCTTTTACCAACGTCGGTTTAGATCTTTAACGCGCTTGAGAAAACCTTTCAATCCAGCTTTCCTTTCGTTCAATCCAGCTTTCCCTTCGTTCAATCCACCATCCCCCATGGGTAAGGTTTCCGAGATTTCTCTCTTTTGTTTTATTTTCTTTTCTTTTCTTTTCCGATTTCTCATCTTTTATGCGCGCTTACGGAATTTTTTTGGTCGCTCGATCTGTACCACTGACTGTTTTGGGTGTGGATTTGTCGACCTGTGCTACCATCAAGATTCGAGTTGAAAACCCCTTTCATCAAAATTTTCTTTTTGCCCAGGAATCCATATTTATAATAGACCTCACGTGGATAAATATTTTTACTGTAAATTTGCAACTAACTTTTCAACACGATTCATATGAAACCTTTGCTGAATGGATTGGTGACGACTTTCCATCTTCCTGCTTTGGTCCCAACCAATTATCTCCGACATAAATTTGTGCTTTTGTTGTCCCTTATTGTCGCTTAAGTCACCACTAGCTTATGTTGGGTGTTAGTGTCTTAGTGAAGTACGTGGAATTCAAACTGAGGCTTCTGATAGATCTTTTAGAATCGCTTTTTCTTTTCCAAATAAGTACGTGCTGATGTGGCAACCGTATGAGACTTTATAAGAAGCTGACCGTGGATAGGGTCAGGATCCCCAAACAGAGACTTCAGAGCCAAGGACACGGAGGAGCGCATTTGACCTTTAAGTTCCAGAAAAATGAGGACACGCCGTCGTACATACACAGACAGAAACTCCGCCGTCATTGTTACCCCAAGCCCTCCTAAGTTCAAGCGCTTCCAGCAGCTTCCGGCACAAAAAGAAGAAAGCTTGAATCGTGAGTTTTTTCCCCTTTGTTTTTAATCGGAATTCTAGGGTTTAGGCGAACAAACCCTAAAGTTTATAGCTCGCAGAGACATGAGTGAGAAATATCCCAATTCCATTAATGTAGTTTCTCTTAACTTCTTCTTCTTCTCGCTAGATGCACTGCAAAAGCTAAAGGAACCCGTGGATCAAAGAAGAAGAGCAAGTGGTGTATCACAGGACTTTGGGATCTACATCTTCCCTCAGATCTCCTGCAGAGGATACTGTCCCGCCTCGGTTTAAAATCCAACATACAAGCTTCCGTGGTCTGCAAGGCATGGTGTGAAGCAGCTGTTTCTGTCCGGAAATTAAAGCGTGCACCCTTGATTTTTCATTATATTCGCGGATTGTCTCCTACTGGCTCAACCTACAGCATTCTTGCTGACCCATTACGTTCTCTATCTCGAAGATATACGGTCGATTTCCCAAAGTTAAAGTTTGGACTATGCATTCTCTAGTTCTAGCGATGGTTGGGTGCTAGTGAGATCAATCCATCACAGTTGGACAATTTTTAAAAAAATTATCAAATGTTAAAAGTATTAGTAGTTATTTTAATTATTTCTTCTAATATAAGTTAGTTCTATGAAACGGGTTTGGAGATTTTCTTTTGTATCAATCCTGAATATCAAAACTATTTCGCAAGTACTCTCTCTCAACAAGATTCTACATTAAAAAAAAAAAAACATTTCGGAATACAGATCTTATTTTGTTGCAGAATACGTCATTTCAAACATAAAACTTACAATGAAGAGATATATACATAGACTAGTAGAGTAATACATGTTGCAATAAAGTTAGATAGCAATTACTTTTTATGTAATATAAACAATAATAACAAACATGAGATTACAATAACTTTAACATTAAAGGGTGGGAAGCGAAATGGTTATTTTTAGATGAGGTTGCATTCGAAGTACTTTTTGAATACTTCTTCCTCCTTGCAGTGCAGAGAGATGACTCTATATACTTCGATCAGCAATTTCGGAAACCGAACAGAGAAGTAGTCGTCAAATCCTTCTGGAACCGTTCCGACAAGTTCCTATAACACATCAAAAAGTTTCGAAATAACTTAGTTTTTAAAGCTCACGTGTGTAAGTGTAAACATTGTGTTTTGAGGGGTTTGTTTATAAGACAAAACCTGGATCTCTTGAGGTAGTTCTCGATAATGATTCAGTTTGTTTCTGATCACGCGTAACAAATCGCGAATACTGTCATATTTGTAACGTCTGTAGCGCCCAATGTTTGTAATGAAGATAGGTTCCATCTTTTCATCCCACCTCCCTCCTATAGCCACCGGAGCTGTATCCTCCATCGCTTTCAAGATCTCAGAATCAACCTCTCTGTTTTCGAGCTCTACTCGGTCACTAGCATCCCGAAGAAAAGACAGTCTCATCTCTGAGTTCCAGAACATTGGATGGAACAGCACTTCCGTTGCACTAGGACTGCAAATAGCAAGCTGACGCAATAAGAGATTTGGGTTTTGTCGAGTGGAATTTTGAATCATCGGAGAAGAAAGGTTGCATTACCGTAAATCAGGGTTTGGGTTCAACAAACGAGAGATGAGGTCCGAAGCTTCGGGAACATGCTCTACCGGAAATAAGTCGACTCTGTTCTTCACAATATTGACATCGCGTTCAAGATCGTCTCCAAACGGATGCTTACAACCAGTTATGGAATAAAAGAGGACACATCCCAAACTAAACATGTCCACCGCACGAGTTTGACGACCCTGGAGAAGCTGCTCTGGTGCTTGCCAACCAGAACTACCACAACCTGCAAATTTTAACAGGGAAGGTGGTTTGAAACTCGTTTCATAAGCATAATCTCAGATTCAACCACGTTAGAAAGCACTATCCTAGCCATCTTAGGCCACTAAGTAGTTTTGCGAAATCAATACATTCTTATAAAATGAAAGAGTTAGAAAACGAACAACGTAGGGATCAAACAAAAGACAAGAACTTACCTGTGGCAAGATGACCCAAGGATGACATATCCCCAGATAGACGCTTGCTAATCCCCATATCAGAAAGCTTTGCACTCAAAGTCATCCCTCTAGTTATTAATACATTTTGTGGTTTCAAGTCTCGATGAACTATTCCCAATTCATGCAAGTGTGCAAGTCCATAAACTATATCCCTACATCACAATTCAAATAGTCCAAAGAATATAAGTTTCAAAAGTAAATCAAGAAACAAGGTTTTAAACTAATCTAGCTTTTATAATACCATATATAGCCTAGACTTATCAAGAGCATCAGCATCTAACCAAGGTTGATACCTTTGATGTTCAAATGAAACATAACACATTTCTTAATCCAAGAATATTATGGTATATGCATAAAGTCTTAAGTCCAAATTAACCTCATTAGTTTCAGCATGATAGGTGACGGATGGCCCCCTACTTTCCACAAGTTGTTTCCTTTGATAATTCCCTCCAAAGAATCCAGTTGAACCTTATACGCAGTTATTGTTTCTGTAGATTCACTGTTTTCCAGTACTTTTGTCATTGAGAACTCTAAATAGGTCTTGATAAGATCATCTAAACTGCATGTGCAACGCTCTAGAGAAAGGTAAACAAAATCCCGGTCATACTCCACACCATACCACCGAATGATGTTAGAGTGTTGGTCAGATGCAATGAGGTTTTGAATCTCCTTGAAAGCGACCTCATGATGGGATCGAACAAGGCGTTTTACAGCTACGGGCCGGCCTTCATAAACACCCTCAAACACCACAGTCCCGTTACTTCCCTTTGCGATTTCTTTATTCGACACAAACAACTTGCCAATCTTTCGCCCATCAGCTGCACCATTATTGAAGCCTAATAACATTTGACCTCCTTCAATGAGCTCGAACTCTGGCTGCCTATCTCTCTGCCCATTTGTAACACCATCCTTCCCCGATTTACGGTTCTTTTTCTTCTTGGGAGGTCCAGGCTTCGAACTAAGATCACCGCCCGTCGAAGAAAACCTTTTTATGAAAACTGAAACAACAGCACCAAGAAAGAACAAAGGGACCAATAATCTTACTGGCGACCATCCGAAAAAATTTCCAGTATAGTTTTGCCCATCTTTCTCCTGTAACTTCCTGGATTCTCTGGCTCTTGTAGAGGGCAGGGAGATGCTGATTTCGCCGTCGGTGAGTTCTTGGGAGGGATCACGGGGCACCCTGATAAGAAACTCTGACTTAATATTGGCACGGACTTTAGTTTTCGATCCACATTGCAACGGCATATAGATTCCAGTGAGGATTTCAGGACCGAGGTTATTGCCTGCGTTGAAAGCTAAATCACATAGCAAATCAGCTCCGAAGTCAGAAACCGTCACATTCCACAAAATCTTCCGAGTGGTCTTATCGAAATGCTCCAGCTTTGAATCCGTCCGCGTGATAAGAAGTGGCAGCTTCACGAAATTATCGGTGCTCGTGGGCTTCACCATAGCATTAGAATGGTTATGATCACCGGAAGAATCGGTCGATTTATAGACATGGATTAGCCTCCCGGATATACCATCAACCAAATATGCAGTAGATGTTTTTGAGCCAAGAGTCACACCGTCATCACTTACAAGGGGCATCAACTTAAGCAAGTCCTCCATTGTCTGCATTCAATGAGAAAATGTTGTCATATAAAGAGAGAGATGCATGAAACAATCAAAGTCTTGAATTTAGTTTTTTTTCCATACCCGTCTAGTGTAGCGATCATCATCATCAGCCGTAGTAGCCTTTGAGTTGTCCACATATTCTACAACGAAAGCTTTACTTATCTCAGTAGCATTATCTGTGCTGTTGTTGCCAGCGATTAGAGGAGCCTGGTATGAGGAATGAATCGGTGATCCTGATGAGAAAGACCATATCGGTTTCTCTGATGGCTGCACTATTAACGACACTTTCCCAGAACGATCAACAACAAGCTCCGTGTTTGGCTCTGCACGTTCACTGATTAGAAGACAGATCACATCACAACCATGAGGAAACAAATCAAAATTCACAAACCATGGAGAAACTGCAAATTCAGTCAATTTCAGAAAGCTAAATCGGATTTCAACCATGGGGAAACAAATCTCGACGGAACTAATTCAACCAAAGCAAAAGCAAGCACAGTACAATACTAAGTCATCACGATCACCTAAACGTAAACACAAACATAAAGCCTTCCTGACATTTAAGAATGAATTCAATCAAAATCTACAAAAAAAACTAATCAAATACTCAACGAGGTAAGGATCATATAACTCACGTAGAGTGCAGGAGCAATCTTCCGGCGGGACGAAATCCGAATTGCGAGATCTGATTGGACGACTCATCGGCGGCGGCGGCGCGATAAGATGTCAGTAGCAGTAGTAAGAAGAAGAGATGGCGGAGAAAGTGGCATCTTGGCATCGTCCGGAACATATGGACTAATGAACAGAGAGACGGATCGGAGATAGAGATGATTGATCTGTGACAGAGGAAGATTTGGTAGTCGGGAGAGGAGAGAGAGAGAGAGAGAGAGATTTAAGAATCGGGTTTTCGAATTGACTTGTCTGTGAAGTCAACCAAGAAGGAGATATGCGAAGCTTCGCCTGAGGCTGCGGTTTTAGGATCTCCGTGCCGTCGAGTTTCTTCTCCCTCTGCCCCACACCTTACTTCAAACTATTGAGCCCGGTTCGAAGCCGAGCCGACGCGTTAAGCTCTCTTAATCTTCTAACAATTATTATTTTTAGAAAAAATTAGAAACAGACAAAATAAAATAAAAAGAAACAAACCTCATGGATTTTTTTCTTCTTTAATCTCCAAGACAAATTTGAGAAACTTTACCAATTTTATTGAGTCACTTAATTTTTTTAATAAATTTAAAATACACATAACTTTTATATTCAAAGATTATAAAAAAGTTATTGGTTTTTGTATTATTAATGGATTTAGAAATCCAAAGCAAATCCAGTGTTATTGGTTCTATGATTTTAAAATCCAGTGTTATTAGTTCTATGATTTTAAAATATATAGTGAAATCCAGTGTCACTGGTTCTATGATTTTAAAATCCAAGTATTATAAAGATTTGAGTTTTTATTGGATTTGAATAGATTTAAAAGTATTTTCATGACTAAAATACAAATACCCAAAAAGTATTGTTTGATTGGATTTGAGTATTTTCTAAATCCAAAGAGTATTTCGAAATTCATTAAAATATAAGAACCAATAAACCCACATTAAAAGTGAATTTAAGGATACTTTCCGTATATAAACCGTTAACAAAATATTAAATTCATTATCTTCTTCTCCATATTCCATCTTAAAATTATTTTGTAAACGCAGAAATTGTATCTTTTTTTTGTGTGTGCAAAACGCAGAAATTGTATCTATTACACAATTTAATGAAAAAGCATGGGTTATCAAGAAAAACAGAGGATCATAGCTCAAAAACGCATCCATTAATAGATAATGAAATGATGAATTGATGATACAATAATGTCCTTTGACTTTGACAATGAACCACACAGAGGGAAATAAAGAGGCAAGTAAACAAAACAAACGTAAAATACCACACTAACTCTTGACATAAATAGTGAAAGTGAGACTTAGAGGTTAGTTGAGTTTTTACAAGAGAGTGAGTTCGAGTTTCGGTCGGTTAGGCTGAGGCTCGACAACCTCCATGTGAATCCTCACCGTCTGCAAGACACTGTAAGATAAACTTCCATCCATCTTAACAATCTTCTGCTTCTCCTCGTCTACGTACCACTCACCGACTCCTTTCTCACCTTTCGCTGTTAAATAAACAGGGCCTTCGATTCCATACCTGCATATAAACAGTCGTGGGTTAAATCGTTAAGTAAAAGGAAACGATAGGTGGTGAAATAAGCAAAAAAGAGTGGAGAACGTACTTTGGGACGAATACTATAAAACCATTGGATCTTATCTTCACAACTCTCGCCTCTGCATCTGTGGGTCTGCAAACATCAAAAACACACAGATTTTTCTCTTAGTCTTTACAAGTCCAGGCCTTTAGATTCAAGCAAGATTCAGGAGGGAAAAAAAGACGATCCATACCGGTTTTTGAAGTAGATGATAGTGTGGAGCTCTACTGAAGCTCGACTTGCCATCTGGGCATTCCTATGCCGATAGTTCAAATCTGAAACAAGTCAATGAGTTTAGAATACTAAAACTCCGGCGCATTAGTAAAATGAAAATCATCATTTGAACAGTTGAATTGTAGATATCTTCTCCTTATCGCTGAGCTAGAAATGACCTTAAGTTCCAAACCAAATCAGGAAGTGACAAAGGACTCATAAGTTTACAAATTTTGTCTGAAGACTCGAAATGTCTTTGATTAATCCACAGAGGGTAAGAGAACTCTTACTATCAGCAACACTAGTAAGTTGAGGTCTGTCTTGGAACACCGTTGGAAGCTTGTATATTCCTAATGACGCGGCAAGTAACCTGTGCACAAAGACATCTAGAACCAGGGAGAAGAAGCAAGGTTATAGCATCTAATAGGTGAAAACAAAAGGTAAACAGAGCAATTTTTTCCACTTACCAGCATATCTCCGGATAGGGGATGTAAAATGAGTATATAAGGGTGCTGCAAGCCCATAATGAAGATATTCTGGAGGAGTGAGATCCCCACTGCAGAAGTATACAGCCTGAGTGGTAGTAGATTTAAAGTGTTAGATATGGCGAGATCCTGCGAAAATCACCAGCAAATTAACTACTCAGTCATCACGGAAGCATTACCTGTGTCATGCACCTAGTTGCCAATATCCTGATCAGCTTATTGAAATATGGATCCTCTCCCTGAAGAATAACGACTTTGTTAAGATTGAGCAAAGAGAAAGTAAGCTATTTGAAACAAGGAAGCAAGTTACTGAATGTCATTATGAGTAGAATGTAGAACCTAGTTGTGGAACAGTGACTGCGAAATAAGATAGTGCAGAAAACAAAACCAAAAAAAACTCACCACAGCCCGATCCAGTGAATCAGCCAAAGCTTTAGATGAAGAGACATCTAAGGTAAGCCCAATAGCTGCAGCAGTACGCAACAGCGGTTCAAGCATTTCTCTTGTTGGAGTAGGATGACGCCTGCACGAAGAACCAAACCAGAGATATGATGAACTACTATTTGATACTAAAAATAGCTGAAAAATGCAGCAAATGCCCATAAAAGACTAAAAAACGTCCTCAACAGCTACTTGGGATCCCATAATATGCATTATGCTAAATATGCACAACATTATCTAACCTAATCACTAACGGCCAAATTTTACAGGAATAACAATGGTAAACAACTCATGTAACCAGTATAGCAGTATAGGCATCTTTGGCAACAATTGAAAGTTAATCTGGTCACATCTTTGAAAAAAACAAATGAAATCAGTTTTACGCAAAGGAGCACTTCAACATATACAGAATGATTGCCATCTTTGAGAAGCAGACCGCCGATGTAAGAGCAAGCCATTAAACCTTCAAGAACTAACTTTACCTTAACAGTGAACAAGAAGAGAATTGTTTAAGGATTTGTTCAGCGACTGAAACATTTGCAGCAAGCATAAATTCCTCAACCATTTGATTTGCTTCCCGAATCTGATACATGCCTGTGCAAAACACAGAGTCACGGAGAGTATGAGAAACAGATTAATACATCTTTCAAAAGGATAGAGATTGTTGTACTTCATGGGTGTTTGGGTGGCAAAGACTAAGAAAATATCCATCAAGAAAACAAATTTTGCTCAGCAAGCATACCAATGTCAAGAGGATCATGAGTCTCGGTATCAATCTGAAATTTAACTTCAGCAGAAGCAAGAGTTAATGCTCCCCTATCGATACGCCTTCGCCTCATTATCTATAGGTTTTAAAAGCAACAAAACAGGTTAAAATATTGTGTTCTTTCTATGATTTCTGGAGTGTGAGAGGAGGTGTCTAAAAACCTTTGCCAAAGTATTCATGTTCCTCAGATCTTGAGTCACGTTGTCCGTCAATCGGCTGCAAAAAGTAATCACTTATCAATCTTAGGCATAATGTAAAAAAGAAAATCTGAAACAACTCGACAAATCAAGATAATAGAAAATGAAATTCATGAATACATCATTAGAAAGGTTCATTTTCTGAAAAAAATGCAATATTTTTTAACAAATCTTTGTAGCATTATTTCTACTGTCAAAACGCTAATGAAATTATTTTATTGTAACAACAAAGATTAGCAAACAAATCACTAACCCTCTAACACTATGGTAAAACAAAACGTACCTGTCATCCATCCGAGCCTGAGCTTCAACATAGGACAATGCTGCAGAAGACTTGATTATGCTCTTTGTAAATCTCGTTGAAATAATCTCAGCTTCAGGGCTCATTTCCTAAATATATGAATTATTAGGCTAACCTTTTACCAATTTGCTAACATGTGTAACATAAACTTTTGGGCCTCACGGTGACAATAGAAAATGAACAAAGCATACCCAAATAACTGAGAATGCAAGCCTTTCCACATCAGCTCTAAGCGAGCAAATATCTGCAAGCAAAACCATGTTTCTTGAATGCTCTGAAATTCTAACATAAAGGGAATGTATCCTGTAAGAAGATATTACCTTCAGTTAAAGGCTTGGGAAGCATGTCAATACGGCGCTCAACAAGGTAGACAGATGTGCCTCTTTTTGATGCCTCATCATCCAAAGGAGTACCAGGGTGAACGAAATTTGTTACATCCGCAATGTCTAATCAAACATGGTCAAGGATAAGCATCATAAATTCCCTCCAGAGATACGAAGAGAATTCAATGGAACTAGCCAAAAAATCTGGAACAGACTGAATACTAAAATGCATAAAACAGATCACCACAAAACACTTTTAGCACTAGATAATTATGATAAAATCGAACTGTGAAGCAAAACGGTAACAGAAGCCATTTCAATGCTATGGTTATATATACACCACAAAGTGATTTGTAACTCATTGACTTGGCATGCCTTAAATTGTGAGCTCAGTCATATGCAAATGAGATTCTGTGGACTCTAGGATACGGACTCCAAGTTCAAAGTTCCCGTTAGGAAGCGATGTACAGTGCAATGCATCATCAATATCCTTGCAACCTGTTAGCACAATAAACAAGTTAATCTGATTGTAAACAACTAACTGCAGACTTTGAAAGACATTTAAATTGGCTAAACTCATATATACTGTTAAATGAGTGAAGCTTTAAATACATACCCGGAGGATCCACACTAAAGACAAGCAAATGTCGTAAATCTTGCCTAACAGGATTGGATACATCTTCAGAAGATACAGACCAGGGTAAAGGTGGTAAGCATGCCAGAACTTGAGAAGAGAATGGCGAGTAGTCAACATCGTTCTCTATCAAAACAACCTGCAGCATCCACAAGAAAGAGTAACGATGTTATTTCCAATTATCTATGTCAATTACTTCCTAGAAAAAAGGAAACCAATACACTTTGACTTAATCTTGCCCTCCCACTTCCTCCCAGAACAGAACCCAATCTAATGCCCCTACCTCTGTTTCAGTTTCCCTGTCACCTATTTTGCCGATTGGTCGAACATAATGGCCAGAAGGATATCGAGATTGACGGTCCCAAGAATCAACTGCCACTACTATCCTCATATCCAAAAGGTTCTGCAGCTGTCGGGTATTAATGCGAATCTTGGGAATTTTGCGATCTTTAGAGACAAATAAAGCATGCGCCGTTCCACCACTACCAGCAGGTAGTGACATTGGTTCAAGAGATCCACAATACCTGCATGATATCATGCAAATTAGGAACCGTCATCCAGAAACCACAGCTTGAAACACTCTCAAAATAAGACAAAATTAAGGGAAAGTGAAGCATAATTGCACAGACAAAAGACACCCAAATCAAGAGAATTAAAGATAATCGTCAATTCAAATATGTAGTCGCCAGAAACTGGCACCTCAAGGAGAGTATATCGGCATGTCTATTAACATGATCTCATGTGATGCATCAATGTGCTATTAAGAAAAAAAAATAGCAAGAAGATAGGGGTAATCAAGTACAACAGAATCAAGAAATGAACTCACGAGTGCCAATTTCTACGGATAACACCGACAACACGGCCTGATGGACGATCAGAGATAGCATTTTTATCACCAGAAGTTTCTTGGGGTAAATTTGAGGTTCTAGGAGCATCATCAGCACTGTTGGGAGCCAAATGAACAGTATCGTCCTCTTCCTCATCTGCATTTGAATTTGATATGTGAAAGAAAGATAAGTTTGACACCACTTCATGCAAGCAGATAAATAGTTTAAAATATATGTTAGATATTAAAAGAAACCTTCTTCAGCTATAGATAATGCCTTCTCCTCTTTCCATTGATCGCGAGGCAAGAGTTCTACCGCAACAATATCACCATCGAAAGCCCTGTTCATGTTGCTGCGTCCATAGATGATTATCTCTTCGCCAATGCTCTCGCTTCCAACGTAAGCTTCAAAAGGATTGAAACGATTGACACGGAGTTTTCCTTGATGAAATATTCCACGGTGTAAGCCAGCAGTAATCTCAGACATTGGCTTATGCTGCAGGCAGGAATAAAAGAACATAATTATAGGAGACAATAGTCGTTCGATGGCAAAGTATCAAGTCACCCAAATCTGAGTCTGAAAAACAAGTAATGTTTATCTCCATTACCTCTTGGTATACAAGCTTCCTCTTCGAAGGTCTGGAATCATCTGCATCTTCCATGGTTACATCTTCACCGGATGGTTGCGCAAGCAAATCCAGCAAGTCAGGTTGTCCAATTGATTTTACATAAGCCTCAACTGATACAGAAACATTCATTTATAAACTTCTACGTCATGCAAAACCGAGCTTTGATATCTGGAATGCTGGAAACTAAGACAACTTCTATGAAGCAAAAGATTAGTTTACATACTTGTCTCTGCAGATATTCCCTCTTCAGTGGCCTTCCGTTTATTTTCCCTGTCATTGGTTACAAGCAAGACCTGAGATGTACCCCCTAGATGCTTCTGGTACCATAACGTAGCGACCCGAATAGCTGAATTCCAGATAAAATATAAAAATTTAATAACAGATGCATATCAGAAGATGGAATTGAAAGCAATATATTTTATATGAATTGAAGCATCATCAAGGAAGTAACAAGATGTTAGCAAAGGAAGAAGAAGGTAAGATAGTAAATAAAACCTCTATCGTTGTGGTCATTGGCACTCTCTCTCTCCATGGCCTGCACATAAGTATCCCTGTGGAAATTTTAGTAAGAACACAGAATTAAAAAAGGGATTTCACATTCTCTATCTTAAAATTCTTTGTATTCGCCTAAACTCTCAAAGTTGGAACGAGGTCTTACTTGTGGACATGATTAGAGAAAACATAGAATTGCCTGTCTCTTATACACATCTAGATGTGTATAAGAGACAGCTCTCAAAGTTGGAACGAGGTCTTACTTGTGGACATGATTAGAGAAAACATAGAATTGCCTCGCTGGATTGCTGCAGAGAGCTCTGATTCTATTGTAAACGGATCTGTTCCTGTTCTTAACCTCGTCCAGCACAACAGACAGAACAACAACACAGTCTATGGCCTGATTCTCCAACAGATCAATCTACCAAAACAAAAGAGATTTACACATTGATATACAAAATCTGAGCCGAAACAAAGCTCAAAAAGTTTAGCTTTTACATAATCAAAGTTTAAATTTACTTGGTGAAGAACGACGTTGGTGTCGACAACAATAATCTTAGGGGAAGACAAGCGAGCAGCTGAAGTATCGCAAGACTTGCAGGAAAAAGCTCCACAGTATATGTCATCTCGTAGATAAACCTCTCTCACTTGCTGTCGCCACAGATTAACGAACAAAACTAAAACCTCGGAAGGAAGAAGAATCAAGAATAAAGAGGGAAGAAGAGAGAGCGGCGCAGATACCTTTTGAATTCGCCCTCCTCTGGTTTTCTTATTGAAAACCTTGCTCTGCAACATCTTCTTCTTCAACCTCTCGCTGGGAAAATTTTCGCCGGTAAAAGATTTCAGTCGCCGGAAGCTTTTTTAAAATGCCTTAAACCTAGACTCCTTTTTCCCCTTCTTTGTTAACGAAAACGGCGCCGGTTCGTTACCGGTTCGGTTATTTTCTTCCAAACCGGCTCGGTCTGACTAATATAAAGCCGTCTTTATTATCCAATGGCAATTTCGTAGTTTTATGCCATAATTAGTTTATAAACCCTTCCTTCTTCCCGCCGTTCAAATCTCGTCGTCTACTTTGCTCTCTCTGTTTTTCACGCCGGGGAGAGAGTTATCGAGAAATAAAGGAGAAAAACAAAAAAAACAAAAAAGCGAGAAACTTTTGAAAAGCTAATGGAATCTGATCAATCCTGTGGAGCGTCATAGCTTTGAGATGTATAAATCTTATGGATCCGATCGATTCTGTGGATAAAAATATGCTTTTTCATTACCTGATACAAATTTCTGCCGCCAAGATCGATCCACCACTTTTTCTTGAATAAAAATATGTTTTTTTCCATTAAATTGATGTAATACAGTTTCTGCGTTTACAATGGGGGGAAAATGAAGACTTGAGGAAAGGTACAAATGCAACCAGAAAAAAAAATCTTTTCAGTTGTAATCAAATCAAGAAGACGAAAAAAGAATGTTTTAAGATCCCTTGACGAGAGGAGGAGGATCTTCTTGCCTTTGTTTTTCCTCATTGTCTCTCTGTAACTTGTTGTAGAGAGATAAAGAATCTTGGGTTGTGTGCGCTTTAGACTAACAAGTGAAGGAAGATTGTGGACCAAACAGTGAGTGCAAGAATCGCGATCAAGTACGTCCAAAGCATGAGCACCGAGCACTCGTCTTGCCCGACATTGTACAGCTGTGTCATGGTACCTATATACATACAGAGTTTTTCGATTTTTCAATTCTTTTAGATTTGCATGAACTGTGAAGCTGATGATGGTTTATGAGACTGACCGATATTCATGGCAGGCGGGAGTGTGAACTGAAGCATTAAAACATACTGAAACAAAGGATCCACTGGAAGAAATCCGAAACTCGCAGCTGATTTAACAATGCCTATGCCGATGATTGGGAGAATTATGTACCGGACACAGACTATTCCAAGTACAACCACTGGTTTTACTGCCGAAGAACGTAAACCTGGTCGATCGATTTGAACCACGGTAAGTACCTTTTTTTTTTTTTTTTTTTTTTACTGAGTGAAATGTGAGATGTTGATCATGGGATATACCTTGTATTAGGTTGCCTCCAAGTATAATCGTCATGCAAGGAATGGTCCCATCTCTGTACAATCGGTGAAGTTAGTATCTTAAGATGCAAATGGTCAGGACTCTCAAGAGGTTAATTAATTATAAAATGACAAGATTGTGGTAATAATTAACTACCCAAGAAGTTTTGCAGTGCCTTGGACTATTCGGAGAGGAGCATCATCACCTATGATAAGATTTCTGAGCCATTTAACTGCACCGAAGACGAAACCAACAATCTGCAAAACAGTAAAACATGTCACATTAAGTTTTTGAGTTCGTTTTTCTTTGTATATTCCTTAGTACAAAGAAACTTACTGCACCAAGTGTTGGCGGTGCGAGAAGCTCCTCAAGTATCTCATGCAAAAACTCTACTCCTTTTCTCCAAAACCCTGTCTCTTTCTCGTCTTCAGCTGCACCGAGGAGATGGGTCATGTGATCAGCTTCTAAGTCACTGTTTGATGATTTGATTGTTGCTTTCTCAGATTCTTCTTTGTCTCTTAGTTTCATCGCCGATCCTTTTATCAACCTGAATGTGTAAGTCCATATGTAGAAACCCCCTAGCTGCAAAATTAATTACAACAGAACAAGATTCAGTTTTTACTTCTTATTTTTTTTTTTATAAAGAAAGAGGTTAATGTTAATAACATTACATACCGCCATGGAGAAAGACGCGTAAGAGAGACCAACGGTTCTGCATACACTCCGGTTACCAAATGGACTCTTGTCCTCATCGCAGATTGCTGGGACAAGTATGATTGGTAGGTTCCCCATATTTCCTTTTTAACCAAAAATTGAGTTTTTGTAATGAGAACAAAATAAAAACAGATATTCTAAACATATGATATGATGATGATGACGTTCATAAGGTCCCAATTTTTTTTTGTCCCATACCTGAAGAACAAGTTGCAACGATAAGACCTTCAAGATAAGGAGGTGGTTTCAGAATCTTTACAACCATCCAACCAAGAATTCCACCAATTAAGAATGTAAGTCCCATATTCACCGGCATAAACCACCTTTAATTAAAATTTCATTCATTAAGAACCCAAAAAAATAAAAATAAAAATGGTTGAACATTTTACCAAGATTCAGCAAAGGACTTTTGTTTTTTTTTTTACCATGAGATCATGTCCTGAAGTGTGACCGTCTGTGCTAGATTTGCAAACATGAGAGCCGGTGCAAATACTACAAACACCACCTACAATTTGGGAATTTCATTACAAAAAGAAAAACAATCTTTGATATGTTTCTTCAGAGATCCGGTTTAAGATTGGTTTACCTTGTTCATGGAATTACGGGCTTCGACAGGGAAGAGCTTGCATCGATCAGTGGCTAAGAAAGCTCCAACAAGACTTATGATGAGAACTTGAATCACTGGCATAGAAGCCACCTCCATTAATGACCAAAACCCCATCTTTATCTATAGACTATAGACTAATTATAAACCGATTATATATTATGGGTCAAGCTCGGTTTCTCTTGATCTCTTCTTCTTCTCCTCCTTCTTGTTTTTCTTCTGCAGTTATTATCTGCAAAGAAAATATAAGCCTGAGAAGAGAGCAAAAAGGTACGAGGTAAGCACAGATTTCTATTGAGCAATGTATATATAATACACATATTATTTACTTGGTCGTATAAAACTCTGACTCTTAACAGAAGCGGTGATGATTAAATTATAAAATTCATAAAACATGCCAGAGTTTTTGAGAGGCGGCTTGTGCCATTGGAGAAGTAGTGGACGCTTCTCTTCACGTTGAAAAAACCATACTTTTCTTACCATTTTTAATGTGAATTTTGTTTTGACCAGGCTTTACAGAAACCAATTAAATATTGTATTCCTCTAGTATATTAACATGTTTTTCAATAGTTTTCGATAAGGACAAATTATATTTTGTTTTTACCATATTAGAATTAAATGAAACTATATATGAATAAAAAAAAACATTATCCTCCTACAACTGATGGAAGTAATTTTTGGTATTCGGTATATAATTTTGAACAAAAAAATTAGTCAGATATGGCAATTGCAGTTGGCCAGTTGCAGAAAAATATTCACATGTTAACAATCCGATCAATTTAAGTCCAAAATGGTGTGTTTCGAATAGTTAGAACTTCATTACTTAAAAAATAAACTATTGTTTTGAGCAAAAAACATAAAATAAAATAAAAATAAACGATTGTTAAATCTAGAAATTTTCTTGCGTAAATAACCGATGGTACAAAAAAGGAAATTGTTTTTGGTGACTGGTGATGTGATGTTTTGTGAACATTCTCGTGTGAACAATATTCATTTCTGGACATCTGAAAGCAGTGTCGAAAGCTGCTACGTTAAAAATGTTATGACGTATGTTATGAATGATTAGAAAGTAATCTACAATTTGTTGTTATAAATAAAATTAGATGGAATCATTCAATCTAATTTCAAGTAATTAACAAATAAAAGCATATCAACGGTGGACCCCAAATATATGAAGATTCAGGGGATGGGGCGACCCGATTGATTGGATCCATTTCTTTCACAACACGTATTTCATGAAATAAATATCCTGGTCAACATGTATTAAAATATGGTGACACATTAATGTTTAGAAGCAAACAAAAAAAATATCAATGTGTAAATTTATTATATACTATATAGGACAAGTTGAAGAAGAAGCCCTCCAAATACCAAAAAAATATATTTAATGATAATGAAAAAGCAATCTTCATTTATAAAAACTGCAAAAAAAAACTTTTTATATAATATAAACTGTAAAACAACACTAACATTTAAATGATTGTTTTACTCTAACCAAAACGTTAGTGTTTTGGTTCCCGTCAAGGACTAATTGATAATTTTAATTTGATCGTGAGTTTTTTAACTGATTTTATAGATCGGGTTTAGTCTTGTAATATTTTCTGGTATTTGGAGGAGATTTTTGAATTTATCCCATATATAATACGCATGACACACACGCATATATTAAACAAAGGTTTAATAGATTAATATTTTTTTCGTCAGGCTGTTCAATCTGGATATCTGTTCGGTTTCGGTTCTGTTTTCTTGGTTTTTTGATTTTTCGGTTAATAAAAAATAGCTACCATTTTAATATCATATCTAGTTTGGTTTGTTTCGATTTGAATATCTTTGGTTTTCGGTTTATACGGTTTTTAACCAAAAACCAAAAATTTTGTTTAGTATAACGTGGATTTCAGTTTTTTATAGAAAATTAGAAACAATAACAATAAAAAGTAGAAAATATAGAAACAATTAAAATTGTAAAACCCATGTCTATTATAAAATTAATAAAACTCTAACATTTGTAATTAAAAAAAAAACTTTAAAACGAAAGCACTAAAGCACTAGTCTTTAACATCATCAAATAAAATAAAATATTAAATTTAGAATAAAAACTAAAAAAATTGACAGCGCCACATTAGGTTTTTTTTTTCAACTAATAGGTTAATTATATTATTTTTTCTAAATTTATTTAGACATTAGATTTTTAAGATTACATAATTTACATACTTATTGTATACTATATATTATTATATTATGATGTAAAATTAATCGATTTTTCGGTTTATTCGATTTTATCGGTTAATATTCAACCCATATCTGGATTCTACGGTTTTGAAATTACTACATCCATACGGTTAATATAATATATCCGAAATCCAATCATATATTCTATTTCGGTTCGGTTTTACAAGATTGGACAGCCCTAGGACTCAATATATTCATAATTGAATTTGTACAGGGTAGATATATGTACACATATTGAACATTGACACATGCATAGGTGCGGATATATTGGATCTATATTGGTAAGATGTTTTTTTTCCTACAACTCATATCACGAACGCATAAAAGATCATCACCGTCATCTCAATATCTTCATATTTTAAACCATATCGAGAATCTTTAAATTAGTTTTGTTGCTGTTGAATCTTAAGGTATATTTAAATATATGCAATTAAGATCTCTGAAAACCGATTCAAAACGTGTAACATGTTATGTGTTTTATCGTTTTATTGGTCAATCAATGATTAAATTTTAATAAACGTATTCTCAATTGTCGTCCTATATGCAGTTCCCTATAAGAAAAACTTGGAATTAAAATTCTAAGACGACCCCATTTACAAGTTTTCCCATTTTTACGAGCGTAAACATTCAAAGAAAGAATGGATTAATAAAATAAAATAAACATGCTTTTCAAAAAAAAAAAAAAACCATGTACCTGAACCATGCAAGAAGAAGAACTCAGAAGGATCTACCTCTTTCCGATGCATTAGAAGACAAATTACGGAGAGAGATAAATAATTCATGTGAAAAATCAGATAACTAAAAAGGCTAAACAAATACTATCTTTTAACAACAACAAAAAAAACTAAACAATTATTCTGTTTTTCCTTAATTTAAGCACTTTTATATTCACCAAAAAAAGTAAAAAATAGCAAATGGAGAAAGAGATATTAAGCCGTCCTGCTGACACGGTGACAAGTCACTGACAACGTCTTCTTTATTTACTTTTCTTCTTCCATAGTTGTTGCAAGAAAGACGTCTTCCTTTGTGATTATATGATTAATTAACTATATCATTCGTGTGTATTTTAGTAGAGTTACAAATTTAGAATTATAAATCCTTCTTTTGGCAAAAAAAAAATCATTCGAAATTTTGATTTTTAAATCTCAATTAATATACGTAAGTTTATAGGCTTTTTCATCAAATTTAGGTATTCGTATTTTAAAATTAGAAATCCTTCCAAATCTATTAAAAACTACTCCAAAATCAAATTTATGTAATAACACTTGATTTTTATTTAGATTTTAAAACCACAATTAATAACTTAAGATTTCGAATTTTAATTAAATTTACACGTAATTTTGCTTGGATTTGAAAATTCATTAAAATCTATAAATTAATAAGCCCCACTATATTTATAATCAATATGTTATATCTCGAAAACTTTTTAAAATTATTTAAAGTATCATTAAAAATTAAAAATTTACTTTTCTTATATATTTACCACCCAAAAAATGAAATAAGTAGCTTTAAAATTTTATTTTAGAAATAGACTAGTTGTATTTTTAACCAAATTTTTTTTTAATCAAAAAAATATTAAAACAAAAATTTGAAGTGCCTAGTAAATAAGAAAATTATATGAACGAGGAAAAAAAAATAGAGAAGGGTGAACCGTAGAATATAGATTTAATAAATTGTTCGAAAACTAACAGAGAAAGAGTTAAATTAATGTTTAGGAAGAAAACAAAAAAAAAAGTCAATGTCACAAAAAAAATGGACAAGAACGATAAAACAATTTTAGCTCACGGAGGCAACAGTGTTCATCATCTTAACATGCTGGTCCTACAAATTAAAATTTAATAAATTTAGTATGGGACACATGCCCCCACCTATTAGGAAAGTGATCCGCGCCTGCTTACATTTATAAATAAATATACAAATAGTAATAATACAGATGTACACATGACACATGCATAGATGCGTATGAATGTCTTCGTGTAGAGCTGGAGGATAAAGTGGACTACGTCACGTAAATTGGACAACACACAAATTAATAAGTAACCAATCATTTGTACTGAGATGATATCGTTGAGAATCAGCTAACATCACAACTAGAATCATTTATTCATTTCCAAATATATATTTATTCATTTGTAATGAGATCATATCGTTGAGAATCAGCTAACATCACAAGTCACAACTAGAATCATGTATTCATTTCAAAATAAAAAGGAAACATATACAACATAACTTGAAAAAAAAACAATAACCAAATTTCGAACCATAAAAATTTACCGCAAACAATTTATTTTTCTTTCACAAAGCTTGCGTTTGTGTCCAGGAGCGAGTCTACTTGAAGCTATATGGGTTCAAGTGACACCGTTAAAATTTTACAAAAATTATAATATTAGTTAAAATTTGTTAATGTTTTAGAATAAAATGGTAAAAGCAGCACATTTAACCCCATAGAATAAATGTTAAATGTCCCATGATCCCATTTAATAATATTATTTTATTTTTTTCATCTTTATTTCTAACTTTTTACATTAGTTATTATATTATGATCCGGTAAAAAATATTTATGGATTCGCTACCGTTTGTGTCTGAATTGTACGAACAATCCAAGAAAGAACAAGAAACATAATCTTGAAACTTATTATAGCGGTGAACTGGAATCCAACTATACAAAGAATTCTAAAACACATGTGTCTGAATTATTCACTTATATATTGGTGTAAACTATTAGAAAAACTCACGATGACTTTCAGTAGTAATGGGCAATTAGTGGATTGATTTAAGTTTAAATATGCTAGCTAGTGTTGATCATTTTTTTCAATATTTGATATAAGATTTTTAACATGTCTTTTTCAATATTATCTGTGGCACATTTATCTCAAACCGGATTCTACTTTCTTTTTAGACCGGCGGTTATATATGTATGTTTGGAATTACTAAAACTATGATACCATTGTAAAGAATCAATCATAAGTTTTCAATACAAAACCAATCAATCTCTTATATATTAATTGAGAAACATTTTTAAAGAGTATACTTATTTTTTGAAATATTTACAGTGGTGCCATTTTGTTGATGTGTCATCACCACATTTATTCTCTCATTATTTTAATAAAAATTTCCTTTTTTGATTACACCAATTATATTATATGCCTTTATCCATTTATTAGTTTTAATATACCAAAAAAATATGTTTTAATTTTTGAATTATTTTAAATCGAATTTTAGGTTATGTGATGATTTATGATATACATCATATTACACAATATATTTCTTAAAAATGAATAAAACAATAGTTTAAAAAAATACAATTTATACATAATTTATGATATACACAATATTTTTTTTTGATTAATCAGAAAATATGTTTACAATAAAAAAGACTTTTATATGTGTGATTTTAATAAATAAAAAATTATAACAAATTAAAAATATAATTTAGGTTACAATAAAAAATATTTCGATATGTGTGATTTTAATAGATATCTATATTTATAAATATTTTTTTTTGTTTATATGGTTTGTTAATAGAACCATATAAATTAATCAAATAATATAAATATTTAAACTTGAATACAAGTTAAAAATATTATGTCAAAAAGTTGAAATATTAAATTATATTATTCACTTATATATAAAACTGGTTAAATTATTTTTATTTTAAACAATTTCAAAATCATCTTTTATAAAATTATTTATAGATTTTTCATCATGCGCATTATCACCCTAGTAATATTTATATTAGCTATTGTTAGTTATTTATATTTTCATATTTTCACCCAAAAAACATCGAAATTGGCAAACGAGTATCCCGTGTTTCTCTGTTGTAATAATTTTTGTTTTTGAGATTCTAAAATCGTCAAGCGCAAGTTGGACGGTGGACTAGCAGTATAGCTAGTACCTATATAATAGGCCCAACATTGGGTAATAATAATATTGACAAATGCGTGTTAATCTATTTGGACATTTGTCAATATGGGCCTGCAGCATGCAGCAGTAGAATACTTGTATAGGTTATAATAGGCATTTGTAAAGCCACTCTAGACCATAATAATGGAAGAACAAACTTATGCATTTAGTAGGCCTGAGAATTATAACCGAACCGAACTGGCCGAACCGAACCGAACCGAACTTTTTGGTTCTCGGTTTTAGTTCGGTTCTTGTTCGATTCCGATCGGTTCTAGTTTGAAAATCAGTTCGGTTTTCGGTTCAGTTCCGAAAACCGAACGGTTACCCTTTTTTTTAACCAAACCATATCAAACTATATTGAACCGAACTATTCGAAATATCGAATTTATTCGATTTTATCCGAATTTAACCGATTTAACCGAATTTAAACAAAAATTAAAAAAATTCGGTTAGTTTCGGTTTTGAAATTTAAGAACCAAACTACCCGAGAACCGAACCGAATTATGTTTCGATTAGTTTCGACTAAATTTTCTAAATCCGAACTATCCAAAGGACCGAACTATGCGACCCGAACTATCCGAAGGAACCGAACTCGCAAGCCTAGTATTTAGAGTAGAAAAGTTTAATTTGACTTTAAATCCACCACCGTTAGAAGTTTAACTTTACATTGGCTGAAATTTTTTTTTTTTTTAGAATCAATCTTATGAGACTCCGTCTCCACCTCTAACGAATCAAAACCCTCCTTTTGAGACTCCGTCTTCAATCATATATATAACGTCCAAGTTAACCACTCGATTAAATCCGGTTTATCTTTAGTGAACCTAAACCGCGGCAAATTTGATTTCAGCTTGAATCAACACTCTCAAGTCTCAACACTTTTGATTTTTTGATACGATTTCCGTTTCTATTTTTAGAATTTAAATATTCGGATAATCCATTAGGATATACATTTGACCGGCGCTATCAAACGAAAAAAATAATATCTATCAGGAACGTTACATTTAATGGGTCATCAAAAAAATTATTTAGCTCATGGGAAGTAGCCCCGCGTGAATTGGACCATTTGCAAGATCGTACCATATAGGGCAGCAAAATATCAACTCTTTTTTTTGTTTGTTTTTAAATCAGTCAGCGTCACATTGAATGCATTTAAACTAATATTGCATTTACACAAATAAATACAGAATCAAATGTGAACATTTCATTATTCAAACAAAAATCCATTTTTGGTCTCAAAAAAAAAGAAAAAAAAACAGAAATTCATTTTATATATGGGTTGATTTGGTGAATAATCAATATATATATATATATATATATATATATGTATATATATATTTAAGAAACTAACCAATTGTTTAGAAAAATAGAGAGAAATTTGTTATATGGTAGATTATAATTTTTTTGTGGGTTTTCACCAAATTTTCTCTTTATTTATATCTAAGCTAAACTGAGGAATAATTTTAAGGAAAAAAACACGGTTGCATATTTTTTACGTAATGTTTTAAAACAATATGTTATCAGGTAAAATTATAATGATAAATTTTTAAATCACATGCAGAATCTACGTTATTTAAAAAACATTACACGAGATAATGAATCACAATGTTTACTAAAATATCATTTTCATATTTTTTATATTTATGAGAACACGGTTGCATGTTTGTAAACTAAGTGATGCATTTTATCGTGCTGATTTTTTTAAAAACAATATGTTATCAGGTAAAATTATAATGATACATTTTTAAATCACATGCAAAATCTACGTTATTTAAAAAACATTACACGAGATAATGAATCACAATGTTTACTAAAATATCATCAACGAATTTGAAAAAAAAAAAGCTATATATAGTCCTTTAATTATATATAAAAAAACCCGTAATCAGATTTTCTATTATATATATATCAGTAAGCAGGTAGAAACATCCTATAATTGAATGAGGACGTAGTTGCCAACGTGGAATGTTTTATTTGGTCAGGAGAAGAAAGACAAAAGCAACAACATTCGTTCTTGATTTTATTTTATATCATAAGATTAAATTAGTATCTCTTCTATTGGCTTATATGAAAGACATCCACAAATCCACACACATGAATAGCCAACATTCAAGTGTACTACATAACTCCTTTTTCTAGTCGCAAAATGATCATATATTGCTTTGAATGTGTACGAACAAAATCATTTATTCAGAAAAAGAAGAACAAAATCATTTTGTAATGTTGTTTCTGGTGAAATCTTCTGGATGCATCATCAAAATTTGTTCATGTTTATTTTTTCTTTCTGAGTATTGGATTATAAAGTCATATTTGTCTTCATCAAGTGGACTAACCGTAGGATCTCCTTCGAGATATCTTTTGTAAAAAAGATCTTAGAGATGAGTTTAATATCCTCATATTCATTAATTTTTGATTTTCTTTATTCATTAATTAGGTCGGTGTTTTTATTCCATCGATTTAATTTAGCTTAATCTTCAAATTCCAGCTAAAAATCAAGAAAAACTTATTCTTAAATCCACCATTTATATCGTTTATTTATTTAATTGATATCCGAGTTCAACAATTTTTTTTAATAAATAAAAAAAAAGAAAGCCAAAGAATATGCTAAAGATTTATGTTCTAGATAGAATGTGAAATCAATTAGAAGGCCAAAAACATGAAATAAATAAAGTTACTTTTTAACAACAAAAAAACATAAAAAATAAAAATTAGAAAGCGATTCGACCAAACAAAACAAAAAAGCATTAGAAAGCGAAAAATTATTTTTAAAAGAAACAACACTAGTCTTTTTTTTTCTCAGTCTCTCTTTTTTTTTTTTTTGATCAATTTTTTCTCAGTCTCTCTACTTCCTTTATGCTCCAAGCAACCAAATACTAAATTAAAGTTCAAAGAAAAAAAACCACATACTAAAATTTAGAGTAACAAGAAATACAGTTTGGCTACTAGATTTAAACAAAATAGTACTATTGTTTATAATAACCGAGAATAATTTTCAGTTATTTAGAAATATTGGAATGAATGTAAATAGAATCTGAACCGTTTTAAGAGTTGAAGCTATGACAAAAAAAAGAATATAAATAAAATTGGTAAATGATTTGACAACTAGTGAAAAAGTTTGGTTTGGTTAAAATCTCCAGAATTAAATAATTAAAAACCGTTTTTTTTTCTCCTTAACATTAAGCAAGAATTAATCAATTTCATCGAATAAATGTTGGTCAGTTAAAAATATTTTGAGAATCCAATGTTACCGTATTTAGTTAGATATTCGAAATACAAAACTAAATGTTTGTGGAAATGTCATTTTCTTTCAATTTCAAGAATTTATCTTACTACTTGCGTCATCAAAGAAATTTTCTAAAAAAAAAAAAACAGCAGGCAATCAAAGTTTCTCAATCAAAGCCACATCTCACTGCTTTCAACATAAAACTACTTCACGCGCTTTTTCTACTTACTCTCTCCTCTCTTCTTCTTCTTCTGCCTAAAACCCATAAATGCCTATTAAAGAAATCTATCATTTTTCTTACTCTGACAAAAAAGAAAAAAACTTTAATCTAAACTTCCTCCATTTAGGGGGATCTATAATTTCCAGAGTGCAGATTTCGTTTTTGCATCCTCCATTGATTTGTTTTATTCTTCTCGAAATAGGTCACAAGCTCGAGACTTTTGCAACCGCGTGAAACAACAAAAGCAAGTGTTTTTAGTTTCCGCAAATGTGAGATTTTGAAGACAGCTCATCACTCTTGTCAACTTCTTCTCTGCACAATTTACTTTGTTGTGTTTAAGTAGCGGAAGCTGAAGCAGGTACAAAACCCAACAACTTTGGTCTTGAAAAACGCGGCGAGTTATGTTGGGAATCGACGTTTCTTTGCTTCGGCGGCTGATTTGTCTTGGTCTCTGGTGGTGTTTGCTCGGCGGAGGAGAGACTGTGGTGGTGGTTATGGCGGAGGATGAGACGAAAGTGATTCATAAAGAGCTTAATCAGACGCCGACTTGGGCTGTTGCTGGCGTCTGCACTTTCTTCATCGTTGTCTCTGTTCTTCTGGAGAAACTGATTCATAAAGTTGGAACGGTATGAGATTTTTTTTTTCGTTTTTTTATGCTAAGTCTCTCTGTGTTCTTTTGATTTATGTGAAAATGGGTTCTCTTTGATTCGAGAAAAAGGAGCTATGTTTGTCTTTGAGATTTTGGGTTTATGTTCATATTTTGAATTGGGTTTTATGTTCTTGATTTAGGTTCTATGGGACCGGCACAAGAAAGCCCTTCTCGATGCCTTGGAGAAGATCAAATCAGGTGAAAATTGCAATGTTCTGTTTTGGAATTTGGAAAATTTGAGTCTTGGCCAAAGGCTTTGACTGAAAGTTTCGATTTTTTAGATGCTTAGCTTTATCTGAATCCACTCCGTTTTAAGTTGTCAATACGAACTGTTTCCCCTCTGTTGCAGAGCTGATGGTTCTTGGATTCATCTCTTTGCTTCTGACATTTGGACAAAGCTACATTTTGAAGATTTGTATCCCTTCACGTGTTGCTCACACGATGCTCCCGTGCCCTGCTCCTCCTGCTCCCTTTAAAGAGGAGGAAGATGAGAAAGGGGAAGGTCACAGGAAACTCTTGTGGTTTGACCACAGATTCCTATCAGGAGGTGAAAAGTCTTCCACAAAATGCACCAAAGAGGTGAGAGTTATGTTCTCTCATTGGATCACAAAGTGTCTTGTAGTTCCAGAAAATTGTGAAAATGAAAACGATGCACCGTGTTTTACGTTTCATGATGGTGTAGGGTTATGAAGAGCTTATCTCTGCCGAGGCACTTCATCAGTTGCACATCCTCATATTCTTCTTAGCCATTTTCCACGTTCTTTACAGCTTCTTAACCATGATGCTTGGGAGGTTAAAGGTACTTAAAAAAATCCGTTTCCAAGTTATAGTTTCGACATCTAAGCTTAGTTTCCAGAAATCTTGGTTGTATGAAGAACGCGTGTGTCTTCTCAGATTCGCGGATGGAAGCATTGGGAGACTGAGACATCATCCCACGATTACGAGTTTTCAACAGGTACTTGTGCATTTCGTCTGACTTTGAGGTTTCTCTATCTGGATTCTGGTGATCATAGTTTGTAGTCTTGAGCTCAGATTAGTGACTCGTATGTGTGTTTGCTGTTCTTGCTTACAGATACTTCCAGATTTAGGCTAACTCATGAAACTTCTTTCGTAAGAGCGCACACTAGTTTCTGGACTCGGATTCCATTCTTCTTCTATATTGTAAGAATCATCACCCTCTTTGTTTTTTTAACTCTCTGCTTAGCGAACTATTCTTGATTTTGGTTCTCACTTTGGATAAACACAACGCGTTTCAGGGATGTTTCTTTAGACAGTTTTTCAGATCTGTGGGGAGAACTGACTATTTGACATTGCGGAATGGATTCATCGCTGTGAGTTTTTTTCCAACATAAAACAATTCATACATTTGTCGATTTAGTATTGTATTGTTCTTGCCTTGAGTCTCTTTGTTGTGGTTGATGAAGGTTCATCTAGGTCCAGGAAGGCAATTTAACTTCCAAAAATACATAAAAAGATCGTTGGAGGATGATTTCAAGCTGGTCGTTGGAGTCAGGTAACTTCTTACACTTAACAAGAATGATAACTTTTTTTATATATACAAGACTAATGATTGAGTCTTATTACAGCCCGGTCCTGTGGGCATCTTTTGTGCTTTTTCTACTCCTAAATGTTGAAGGTGAGAGAATCTTTGAGCTGTCTCTTATACACATCTACACATGACGATCATACATGAGACTTTTTTTTTCCTTCTCTCTGTTCTCTTGTAGTTTAGGAGTCTTGTGCCTTTGCAGCTACATCACACTCCCTCTTTACGCGCTCGTAACTCAGGTAACTTTCCTTTGTTTCCGAATCTTTTTTTATAAAATGGGCATTATTATCGTTCTGTCTCTTATACACATCTAGATGTGTATAAGAGACAGTTATTATCGTTCGAACTTTAAACCGAGAAATCTGCGTAAATCCAGATGGGTTCGCGGATGAAGAAATCGGTTTTCGATGAGCAAACATCAAAGGCGCTCATGAAATGGAGAATGGCGGCTGTCTCTTATACACATCTAGATGTGTATAAGAGACAGCTCAGGTAACTTTCCTTAATTTCAGAATCTTTTTTTTAAAAATGGGCTATCGTTCGAACTTTAAACCGAGAAATCTGCGTAAATCCAGATGGGTTCGCGGATGAAGAAATCGGTTTTCGATGAGCAAACATCAAAGGCGCTCATGAAATGGAGAATGGCGGTGAAGAAGAAGAAAGGCGGGAAAGCTAGCACCACCACCAGGAGACTAGGTGGAGATGGAAGCGTGAGCCCTACGGCATCAACAGTTAGGTCAGTACGGTCACTGCAACGCTATAAAACCACAGGGCATTCGATGAGATACGAAGGGCTTGACCCTGAAACATCGGATCTCGACACAGACAACGAAGCTTTGACTCCTCCCATGTCACCAGGCGTCGAGCTTACTGTCAAGGTTGAACCAAATAAGCTAGAGACCAAGACCGGTGAGACTAGCCGTGGCAGTGAAAATAATTCTAAAGAGTTCTCTTTCGTCAAGCCTGCACCGAGTAAAGAATCATCACAAGACCGGTGAAACTAAGCCGTGACGGTGAAACCGATTCCAAAGAGTTCTCTTTTCGGGTTTTATATATCTAGTGCTTTTGTAAATCAGTGCCGTAAGCAAAGAATTGTCGACCATATTAATTAAATTAGTGTTTTGGTTTTGCCGTTGCTATTGTTCCAGTCTAGATTCTGCTATTAGATATATTGGCTTAAGACCATGAGGGACAAACAGTTAGAAGCAATTTCGTAAAATTCTCAAAATCGCTCTCAATCTCTGTATAATCCAAATAACCTAATTAAATTATAACATTGGCTTATCTATTAAACTGATTAAAACAAAATTTTGAAATGAGATGTAACAGGAGAAAAGTTCGGTTAATCTACAAAAATGAAAGACTAAATAGCAAATCACGAAACCAAACTAGACTTAATTATTACAAAAATAAATAGAAATGCAAGAAGAAAAGATTACATATAAGTCTAACAAATGTGTTGCTCACACATAATATTGTGATAATTTAAAATTGTACAAGTCACTACAATAAATAGAACAAAATATTTTGCCTTGCCTTCTAAGAAAAATTGAGTCCGGACAACGACGATGGCATTTATTACAACATGGTCGGGAAAGAGAACTGTTGCGCAGAATATGAGTCGGATCCGTTATCACTTCGCACTGTTTTGATGGATGTTTGAAACTGATTTTTACCATGGAGAAAAAAATTCCTGATTTGAGTCGGTGTCTCGGTTTTGTCGTTCAGAAGATATAACCAAACACTTCTTGTGTAGTCGTCAACAATTGTTAGAAAATAACGTGCACTCGAGGACGATTGAGTTCGATACGGACCCCAAAAATCGCAATGAATCAACTCAAGAAAAAATTATGTTTTATTTTCATTCAATGGAAAAGAAGCTCTTGTTTGCTTGGCTCGGAAACATAAATCGCACGCCTTATTTGAAATTTCAGAAGAAAAAGAAACATGCACATCCAAGAGTGAACAAACTACTTTTGAAGACGGGTGGCCTACGATTACGCTTCTTACGCTGTGACTGATGCTACCATCTCTGTGTTCTGAAAATAGAATGTTACAGCTCTTCTCCTACCAACGCCAATCACCATCCTTGAAGTGCGATCTTGGACAACAAGAAAGTGATCAGCTAGTTGAACAACACAGTGATTTTCGTCCATCAACTGTCCCACAGATATCAAATCAGATTTGAAGTCCTCAATGTAATAAACTGATTTTAGCACTAAACCAGATCCCAATCTAACTGAACCTTTTGTGATAGAGATTCGTTCACGACCATCAACAAGAATTATCAAAACCGGAGCCATTTCTCGAACATCAGAGAGAATGTCATAATTTCCTATCAAATGGCGCGTGGCTCATGTATCCATTATCTAGTAAAGAGAAAAAAACTTACCATAGACACTCTTGCCAGCATTGAGGAGAGCAAGAATAGACTTCCACTGAGCATCGCTTAACCCGGTAACACTGTCACAGTAGTTGTCTGTGAGAACATAGTTGGCTTGTTCGGAAGGGTGTCCAATATTTGGCACATGAATAGCATTCGAACAGCATTCGAGAAGTCCAAACTTCTTGTGTTAAGTCAGTGTCATATTCAATCTGCAAGCCAACTCGTCGTAGTTAGTTCAAGTCAGCAAACGACGTGAGATCACTAAATCGTAAGGGGAGATTGTTCGACGAACAGGCTCAACTTGGGTGGTCGGTGTCGGGATAATCGAGTTCGAGTTCGTTTTCATTGGAGCCGTCATCGTTGATCGTCAAAGTTTTTGAAAAAGAAATAAGGATCGATTTAATCGTACAAGAAATTTTTACTTGTTCAGATCTCTAATACCATGTGAAATCTCAAAGAAAGAGAAAGCAATGGAAGAGAATTTATGTATGTGATATATCATGATTTTTACCCGTTTTTGGACCATGATATAAGTGATTTTATAGAGTCTTTTGGTATTTTTAGAGTCCTATTAGAGTCTTTGCAGGTTCAGCTACGTTTTGAGCATAATTGGAGATTTTGGAGCATTTTGGAGCATTGTGGAATAAGCTGCTGAAAAGATGAACTCGGATTGAATATTAATGAACAGTGTCGATCGACACCAGTTATTTCCAGAAACTGGACGCGACTTTACAAGCTTTGAAGAAAAGGAAATTGCCCAAAACAGTTTTCCTTATTTCCAAAAGTGTCCAGCTCGTACCTAGGCCTATAAATATAGTTTTTCAGCCATTGTTTAGGCATATTCTCAGACTTGAAGAATCATAGAAGTTTAGGTTTTTGGAGAGAAGAATTTGTCTCTTTTAGAGCTAATTTGGAACTCCCTTTATTTATTCTATTGATTTCTTTCATGCTTTCTATTCAAGTTATGATTTCTATTTCATTGATCATGTCTGAGTAGTTTGCTAGTTAGGTTTAGGGTTTTTCAAAGGTGATTAATGAATTGATAGGTCGAATTATATTGTTAGGATAAAATCATTAGAGTTCTTCATCTGGATTTGTGTTTAATGCTTATTTTAGCTTCGCGACCTAGAATCTGATCTTAGGTTAATTAATAGATGCGAGAGTATTATTAATTGCCTGAACTAATGTTAGATGAGCAAAATACCTATTCGCAAAGAGATTTGGTTTAGGATTTTGTGAACAATTGAACCTGATATTAATGCTTGTCTGAATTGTTTGAATTTGCAAAGAGATTTGGAATTCTAGGGTTTAGACATAGATAATCTTCGCAGCGAGAGTTGGTTGATTTTACATTAGTGTTTCGAGTTCTAGAACAGTTCTTCATAATTCCTAACATCCTGTCTAGACCTGCAATTTAGATCACCTGAGAATTTCCCTGAACCTAGCGTTTCGTCTCCTGAACTTACATCGTTTACTTGCTTTCTGTCTTTTACATTTTATCTTTCTTCTTAGCTTAATTCGAATTTAGAAAACTGCTGTGTGACTATCCCTTCTCTGTGGATTCGATCCCTAAGTACTACAACTGATCTCTTAATTTGAGAGAGTTGCTTTAGGGTAAATTTGACCCATATCAAATTTTGGCGCCGTTGCCGGGGAAGGAGATTAGTAGCCTACAGATTTCTAGTTTTAGAATTTTGACTAGGTTTTGCTTTTAATTTTTGGTTACTAATTTAGTTTCAAATTTTTTTGTTTTTCAGGTGCATGCTTAATCGCGGTACCAGAAGCAACAAGAACCAAGAACTAATACCATTGATCCAGGAGCTAGGACGTTTCGAACGTGTGAACCGCAAGGCTGCACAAGCATCGATCGACACACTTGGCATCGATCGACACCACCGAGCATCTACCTCAGCATCGATCGACACCACTAGCGTCGATCGACACCTTGCGCGGATCGAGATGGCAGAACCTGTGATCATGATACGCAACGAAGCAGGAGACTTTGTAGACCTGCAGGGCAACAGAAGGAACGCCCAAGGACAGCGACTTGATGAGGCTGGCGCCGTCATAGTCGAACCAGCGATGCAAATCGCCGGTGCAGAAGCTGGACGTGGAAGAACGCTTGGCGAGTACAACCGCCCAGACCAATTCTATGCTAATAGAGCTGCAATCCGTCCTCCTGCATTTCAGAGGAATGACTTCGAGCTGAAACCTGCTTACTACACATTGGTGGCTCAGCATCCCTTCCATGGTCTTCCTAATGAGCACCCTATGGACCACGTTGAAAGATTCGAGGACTTAGCCTCAAGCATCAAGGCCAACGGAGTTACATATGATTATCTCTTCTGCAAGCTTTTCCCTTACTCGCTTGCTGGAGATGCATCATACTGGCTGAAGCAGTTGCCACCAGGATCCTTGACTACTTGGGAAGATACAAAGAATGCATTCCTTTGCAATTTCTTTGATGATGCGAGATCCGAGGAGCTGAGGATGAAGATCACCACATTCTCTCAAGGACCCACTGAAGCGTTCAAGGCTTCTTGGGTGAGGTTCAGATCTTACCAGAGGGACTGCCCACATCATGGATTCAGCGAGCCTCAGCTTATCGGTATATTCTACCGCGGAATTGACTGGAGATATCAGATGGCCCTAGATGCTGCGAGCAATGGCAACTTCAACACCAGATTTCCAAAAGGCGCGATAGAGCTTATAGAGAATTTGGCTTCTAGTAACAGCACCAAGAACGCAGACTTCGAGAGAAGGCAACACGCAGGAGTAGCTGGAGGAAACCAAATTGCTGAAGTCAACAAGAAGCTGGACATCTTGATGGGAAAGAAGCAGGTCCATTTTGCTAATGAAGTAGATACCTTTGAGCCAGAGCAAGAAGAGGTCAACTACATCAATGGTGCTGGTTTTCAAGGACAGAGGTTCAACAATCAGCAAGGCTATGGTTCTTCATACCAGAAGCCTTTTCAGAGCAACAACTTCCAAAGGACTTATGGTTCTTCTTCTTACCAGAAGCCTCCTGCACAAGACAACAAAATGGAGTCCATGCTAGAGCAGATCTTGGAAGGCCAACAGAAGATGACAGTGGATTTCAACGGGAAAATCGACGACCTGTACACCGATCTGAATGGAAAGATTGAGAGCATACACTCTCACATGAAGAAGCTGGATGTTCAAGTTGCTCAAACCGCAGAAGCTTTTTATAGTCAAGATGGTTTTTTTCCTGGGAATACTGATACAAATCCAAGACTCCATGTGAATGCCATCACGACAAGGAGCAGAAGCAAGCTGGAACCAGAGGAGAAGAAGAACCTAAGTGCTGAAGACCTTGTGGAGTTGGAGGAAATCGAAAAAGAAGCTCCAAACGCCCCTGCAGAACCAGTGTCGATCGACACAGAAGAGTGTCGATCGACACCTGAAGAACTTCGCGAAGTCCAAAGCTCGAGCCCGTGTGTCGATCGACACAATGCTGGTGTCGATCGACACCATGCCCAGACTTCACCAAATCGCGCTGAACCTTCATAACTCGAAGAGGATAGGGTGTATAAACCTAAGATACCCTACCCCCTGCCTCCCGAAAGATCTAAACAGGAGAGAGAAGAAGCTAGATGCAAGGAGATGATGAGTAAACTGATGGTTGAGTTACCCCTAGTTGATGCAGTCCAACTTTCACCTGCATTAAGAAGATATGTCAAGAGAATGGTTACAAATGGTGTGAGTCCCGAAGAAGGAGCATTGCTTACCAGAGATATGAATGCAATTCTCTTGAATATAGTTCCAAGAAAGAAGAAGAAGAAGTGGGTTTCTGAACAGGTCAACGCTGTGATGCAGAGGAAGATTCCAGAGAAGTTACCTGATCCAGGAAACTTTGTGCTAGATTGCTCAATCTCAACAGGAAGGTTTCCTCACTCTCTCTGCGATCTAGGTTCAAACATCAACTTGATACCATACTCAGTTGCTGTTCGACTTGGAATGACTGTTTTCAAGCCAACCAGGATCTCCCTGGTCCTTGCTGATCGATCAAAAAGAATCCCAGAAGGTGTCTTAGAAGATGTTCCCCTGAAGATTGAAGGCTGCATAATTCCCACAGACTTTGTGGTTTTGAAGTATGATGAAGAACCTGCAGATCCTCTTATTTTGGGAAGATCATTCTTAGCTTCAGCTGGTGCCATTATTGATGTGAGGAAAGGGAAAATAGAGCTTGACTTGGGTGATGTTGTCATGAATTTTGACATAGACAATTTAAGAGGACCATCCACCATTGATGGTCAAGCTTTTTCAGTGGAGATGTCCGTGGAAGAAGGTCCAATCATGGAAAGCTCGGAAGACATTACTGCTGGGTATGTCAAGAAGCTTGATGCTGAAAAGCAAGAGGACAAGTTGGCTATTCAAGAGGCATTGGCTGAGAATTCTGAGAAAGTTGTGGAACTTGAAGACTGGGGTGGAAATGATCATCTCTTCAAGACTATGAGCCGAGAAGATGTTCAAGTCAATGACAAGTCGATGGAAGAAGACGTTTTCATCATGGAAGCAAGGATTGCAGAGCTGAAGTGGAGAAAAGGTGCAGAAACTCGAGCTGCAAGCTTGGTGTCGATCGACACATGTAGTATCGATCGACACACTTCGCGGATCACACCAGAAGCTGCTTCCAATGCTGCAATACCATCATCTTTGGTCAAGCAGATGCGTTCACCTCCTACAGCTCAGACACCTCGAAGAAAGCAAAGGTACGCGTTTCCTGGAATGAATTCCAAACCCCCAGATCCTCTTCATAAGAATACCAAAAGTTCAAAAGCTGTTTCACACTCATGCAAGCCACGAGATTCTCGTAGAAGGTTTGGTATTTCTTTTGATAATGCTGCAGGAAAACGAAGTGTCCCACCCGAACTCACGTCCCGCCCTGCTGTTGTTCCTCATTACCTTGGTCGCTCTCATGCACCTACTGCCTATACACCACCACGGATGAGAAGACATTTGTCTGGGACGCATTCACTGCCACCCTCTGATCCACCAGACGTCTGAACCCCCACACAGTCAAGCTAATGACTGAAAACGAGCGCTGAGTGGGAGGCAACCCACTGTTAGGTATGTTTTTCTTTTTATTTTCGTTTTAGTTTTACTAAGTCCTAGTTTTAGTCAGTTGAAAAAAGGCGACATTGGACTCGACTCAGACCAGTGTCGATCGACACCACCTAGTGTCGATCGACACCATGCGCAGACGAAGATAAGTCTTCTATATGGTCTTTTATGTCGTTTCTAATCTTTCTTTTAGCCAACTTCGGGCTTGATAACACTGGGGACAGTGTTGTTTAAGTCTGGGGGAGGTGATTACTGACGTTGTGCTTTGTTTTGAGAGTCAAAAACTTTTTGTTTTATTGAGTCAAAATCAGTGAAATTTTCAGTTTTTCTAAGAACTTAACCGCAGATTGTTGACACTTGAGGGACCATTGCCATAGTAGTTGATTGCAGGTCTTACTAAGTAGAAAGCTACAAGTGGATCAATCTAACAGGGCGAGTTCAGATCCCTTACATGAACTAGGTATGCGCAGAACTTGATTCCTCTTTCAGTTTTGATAAGATTAGAAATCTGCAGTCTCTCCTTGATCTTCCCTTAAGAAAAGAAAAGAAATAAGAAGTCTAAGAAGGAATAGTGTAAAGAACCTCATGAGCCTGTCTCCTCACAAGGAACAATATTAGTGAGAGCTCATGAACCTGTCTCCTCACAAGGAACACAAGTAGGAGCATCACTATTCCAAGACTTAAAAGAATAAGAAAAAGTCAATGAAAAGATCTGTAGAACACCCAGATAATGGGCAGCAGTTGACTAAGGGAAGAGAAAATAGGAGAGTTGTAGAAAGTATATCTTGTTCAGGCACTAAGGAAGGGAAAGAATCAGAAAAGTTATGTAGCAATACCAGAGATAGAGTTCGAAATGTTGAGAAGGAAAGGGTCTGAATTCGAACTGGTGGATTGCTAAGCTTGTGGTAAGTACACTGAACATTACCTAAGGTTGGTTCTATAGTATGTGGATTCAAGAGTGTTAACATCTATGGCGTTCTGAAGGTTACCTGGATCTTTCGGTTTTCAAACCTCGACTCTATACTTGGTTTCTGTTTTGCTTGAGGGCAAGCAAAGGCTAAGTCTGGGGGAGTTGATATATCATGGTTTTTACCCGTTTTTGGACCATGATATAAGTGATTTTATAGAGTCTTTTGGTATTTTTAGAGTCCTATTAGAGTCTTTGCAGGTTCAGCTACGTTTTGAGCATAATTGGAGATTTTGGAGCATTTTGGAGCATTGTGGAACAAGCTGCTGAAAAGATGAACTCGGATTGAATATTAATGAACAGTGTCGATCGACACTGTTCATGTGTCGATCGACACCAGTTATTTCCAGAAACTGGACGCGACTTTACAAGCTTTGAAGAAAAGGAAATTGCCCAAAACAGTTTTCCTTATTTCCAAAAGTGTCCAGCTCGTACCTAGGCCTATAAATATAGTTTTTCAGCCATTGTTTAGGCATATTCTCAGACTTGAAGAATCATAGAAGTTTAGGTTTTTGGAGAGAAGAATTTGTCTCCTTTAGAGCAAATTTGGAACTCCCTTTATTTATTCTATTGATCTCTTTCATGCTTTCTATTCAAGTTATGATTTCTGTTTCATTGATCATGTCTGAGTAGTTTGCTAGTTAGGTTTAGGGTTTTTCAAAGGTGATTAATGAATTGATAGGTCGAATTATATTGTTAGGATAAAATCATTAGAGTTCTTCATCTGGATTTGTGTTTAATGCTTATTTTAGCTTCGCGACCTAGAATCTGATCTTAGGTTAATTAATAGATGCGAGAGTATTATTAATTGCCTGAACTAATGTTAGATGAGCAAAATACCTATTCGCAAAGAGATTTGGTTTAGGATTTTGTGAACAATTGAACCTGATATTAATGCTTGTCTGAATTGTTTGAATTTGCAAAGAGATTTGGAATTCTAGGGTTTAGGCATAGATAATCTTCGCAGCGAGAGTTGGTTGATTTTACATTAGTGTTTCAAGTTCAAGAACAGTGCTTAATAAATCCTAACATTCTGTCTAAACCTAAAATTTGGATCACCTGAGAATTTCTCTGAACCTAGCGTTTCGTCTTCTGAACTTACACCGCTTTAGTTATTCGCTATCTTTTACTTTTAATTATTTCTTCTTAGCTTAATTCGAAATTAGAATTTCGTTGTGTGACTATCCCTTCTCTGTGGATTCGATCCCTAAGTACTACAACTGATCTCTTAATTTGAGAGAGTTGCTTAGGGTAAATTTGACCCATATCAGTATGTATTGCAATACTTGTCGAGAAGGTTTTATATTACAGAAGAGAATTAATTACTTGCCTAAAGAGATATGATTACGGTATATACAATACAGATGTTATGGGCAAATGACTGACGTGATTTGGATCCCAATTATGATGAGTAGAATCGGCAATTATGAGTAGAATCTCCAATATGTAAAATCTCAAAGAAGGAGAAAGCAATAGAAGATAATTTATGTCTGTATTGCAATACTTGTTGAGAAGGTTTTATATTACTGACGTGATTAATTACTTGCATAAACAGATACGATTACAGTATATACAATACATATGTTATGGACACATTATTGACGTGATTTAGATCCCAGTTCTAATGAGTATAATCAGCAATTTTGAGTAGAATCTCCAATATTTGAAATCTCAAAGAAGGAGAAAGCAATGGAAGAGAATTTATGTCTGTATTGCAATACTTGTCGAGAAGGTTTTATATTACAGAGGAGGATTAATTACTTGTCTAAACATATATGATTACGGTATATACAATACAATTGTTATGGACACATGATTGACGTGATTTGGATCCCAATTATGATGAGTAGAATCGGCAATTATGAGTAGAATCTCCAATATGTGAAATCTCAAAGAAGGAGAAAGCAATGGAAGATAATTTATGTCTGTATTGCGATACTGACATGATTAATTACTTTTCTAAACAGATACGATTACGGTATATACAACATATGTTATGGACACATGATTGACGTGATTTAGAAATCTGCAATTATGAGTAGAATCTGCAATATGTGAAATCTCAAAGAAGGAGAAAGCAATGGAAGATAATTTATGTCTGTATTGCAGTACTTGTGGTTCCAATATTTTGCTAAAAACCTGATTTTTTAAATTTTTGTATAAAAAGAAATTTCGTTATTTTCCGCTAAAAAAACATTTCCACAATTTCTTAGTCGATGCATGTGATTCATGAGAATCGGGTAAGAAGTAGTAGAAACATGATTAGGATGGAACAAAGGGTGCATGTTAGAATTTGCAAATGGTTACATATCGGTTAATTGAGTATTTGAGT
The DNA here is from genome assembly GCA_020283515.1 of Alliaria petiolata. Classification (NCBI taxonomy): domain Eukaryota; kingdom Viridiplantae; phylum Streptophyta; class Magnoliopsida; order Brassicales; family Brassicaceae; genus Alliaria; species Alliaria petiolata. Next base: position 449,905,780 of record JAHZTW010000001.1, on the reverse strand, counting down.
GGTATAATAGCTATTGTATTTTGTTTTTCTTATCGATTGATTGGCCGAAAACTATTTGATTGCTTGTGAAAACTTAGAACGCGGCTATAATTAACCGTATAAAATCTGTATAATTACAAGTTCGAACGACGGTTTTTCACTTTTTGGGTGACAGTTTCTGACATTCTGATCGGAGAAGTGGGGGATGGGGAGGATCTGATCCACTCTCTCGCGGGTGGGGAGGACAAATTTTATTTTCACGAAACACAAAAACACTAAAACACAAATTTACAAATTTTCAGTCAAAAACGTAATTTGACCAAAAGATGTTCTTACAAAATTTTGCTAAAATCGTGATTCATCAAATTTCTGACTAAAAATTATATTCGGTAATTTTTCCCTAAAATGCATTTCCACAATTTATTTGTCAATCCATGTGAGTCATGAGAATAAATAAGGAGTAGAAACATGGTTAGGATTAAACAAAGAGTGAATTTTTTTTTTTTTGGAATGAATGTAAAATTTTATTCAATCAAAAATCTTTTTACATCGAATACATCGTTTATTTGAAAGAATGAAATGAATCAAAAATGCTTCTACTCTACGAAACAATGATCTACGTAGCTACTCTTGTTGCAAACCAAAACGAGAGACCTTCGTCATACTTCTTATCACCGTGAATTCTAATGGAGTCGAACATGTTCCTCATAACCTTGCCAAGAGCTGCATTCTAAATGGTCACTACAAGAACAACACCAAAATCCGACGGCCATTTTGATCGAAAATCCGTCGGAAATGAACCAAAATAGTCCGTCGGTTACAGTTCGTCGGAAACTCAACTTTGGTCGGAAATCCGTCGGAAATTTCCGACGGATTGGTGTCGTCAGTAATCCGTAAGAAATTTCCGACGGATTACCGAAGGAAATAAACCGACAGATTTCAGACGGATACAAGTCGTCGAATAATTTCCGACGGCATTCCGACGACTCAGTAGTCAGAAAAGTAGATCGAAAGGTTGTCGGGATTCCGTCGGAGATGAATCCGATGGATTTCCGACGGATTAATTTCCGACGGATTTATGAGGAACAGAAACCGACGGATTTCCGACGGAATGTGTGATGGATTCATTTCCGACGGATTTGTGACGGAGAGAAACCGACGGATTTATAAAATTCGTTAAATTATTAAAAAATTTAATATAAATTATATTGAATTTAATTTTAAATTAAAAATTAAAATTAAAACTAAAATAGTAGAAAAGAAAAATATATTATAAATTTGTCTTAGAGCAAAAATTAAAAAAGACATAAAAGAAATTGTTTAAAACAAAAGAACTACTTTTTAAACAAATGTGGAAACGAAACTTCCATTATTTATTTCATCTGGCGTAGCTCTTCCCGTGTCGATTGGTGTTCGAACTCCAACCGTTTATGCTTCTTCCCCATTTCTTCAACGATCACATCACGCTCTTTAAATTCTTGGCTAAGCCGTTGGATCTCTTGTTGATATTGCGAAGGGTAACGAAAACTCGAAGAAGAATCAGCTCCCTCGAATCTCGGAAGTGTGCCTAACCCTACGGTTCGACCTTTTACTTTCCGAGTTTTCTAAACAAAATTATTAAGATATTAGATATCAAAAAGTAAAATAAAAATAAAAATTAAAACTAAAATTAAAAAAAAAAAAAAAAAAACTTACTGAGAGAACAATGTCGTTGATCTCATCTCGGGTTAGCTCGTTCGAGGAGGTCGAGTCATCTGGATTTTCCTGGGAGAGTTGGGTGAGGCGATCGAACTTCTTCTTCTTGCATTTCTCGACAACCTCCCGAACACCGACATCTTGGACTTCACCGGTCTTTTTGTTGGTGTGCCTCGTCTCCATCACGTCGAGGTAATCGAGAACGACTCCACCCGATTCTATCGTCTTTAAAAAAAAAATTATATAAGGTAAACTATTTAATAACTAAGAAAATTATGAAAAAATAAATTTACTTATCATTTCAGCCACTTGACGTAAGGTCTATTTTGCACCCCCGTTGTGGACATAAATGCCCTTTCCTCCTCGGTCACTCTTCCGGTTCTTCGAGTTTTTTTCGGATTGTATCTTTGTGGCAGGCCGACTCCAATACTCGCAAAAACCGTTCTAGACATTCTCCTCGAGATCCTTTGGCGGATCTTTTTGCTCGATGAACTTTTGCTTCCACTCGTACATGTGTCTCCTGTATTGGATGGCGGTGAACTTGTCGAACTCATCGAGAACGGTTTTGGTTCTCCCCCAATCCCAAGTGAACTCTTGCTGTAAAAACAAATTAAGTAAGATATAATGAAATAAAAACTTTGTTTAAAAATTTGAAAATCTTTAAAAAAAACTTACGGCGAAAGATAGATGCTATGAATCTTTGACGTCAGGCGGCATCGATGAGTAGGTCTCATACGGGTGGTGCAACATGGTATGAAACATCCGCAATATGGTCTTGTTGATTTCAGGATCCAACCCGAACCTGAAAAAATTGTAGATTAAAAAACTTTAGAAACATATTTAAATTTTACAAAAATTAAAGGCCAAGAAATATAAGAAATTTTAGACAACAACTTACCAGGTACCATCTTCGCACTCCGGGTCGAGTTTGGTGCAGTGCTTCCGGTTCGGCTGTTGAACAAGTTCTTCGATAGAAATCCGACTGCGGGCAGCGGATTCTTGGAACTCCGGAACATCACCAGAAGATCCGGTATGTGTCAAACCACGAGAACGAGAGCGGCCACCAGAGACTTGTTGCTGCGAGAATTCTCTGTACATTAGAAAAAAATAAACATTAGCATTAAAATAAAAGTAAAAATTTCTTATGCAAATTATAAGATATTCGTTTTATTAAAATAAATTTTTGAAAAACTTTAAAATTCTATTTTTAAGAAAATAAAAACTTTCTTATAAAAATTATAAGAAATTCGTTTTTATATTATAGAATTATAGAAATTCGTTTATTATGAAATATAATTTTAAAATCAAAGGAAAAATTATTTCTTTGAGATATAAAATATTTAATTAAAACAAACTCTAATTTCTAACACCCTAAAATCCGATTCAAATCTAAAAATCTAAATTCTAACCTTCTAACATCACGCAACAAACAACAATATAATTTTAATCAAGTTTTCTAACCCTCTAACCCGATTTACACACCAAAATCTTTAAAAAAACTTCAAAAGCATAGGAGTATAAGAAGACTTACGAGTTTTCCATGATTTTCGGAGAAAAGGAGAAGATTTTGGGCGGGATTCGGCGGTTTTGGGAGAGAAGGAGAAGGGTTTGGACGGGATCCGGCGTTTGAGAGAAGGAGCAGCGGAGGTTCACGGCGGAAAAGAGAGAAGAGAAGAGAAGAAGAAGAAATGGGGGAAAAGAAAGGGTTTTCTGTATATATATAACGATTTCCGACGGATCGAATCCGTCGGATTTAAAAAAAAATCATTATAAAAAATCAATACGCGGCCAGAGGACGCGCCTTCTCGAAAAACCCGAAATCCGTCGGAAATACCGATATTTTTTGCATGCGTTTCCATTGGTTAGTCAACGCATCACACGGATCGTGGAATTTGATCCGTCGGAAACCCGTCGGAAATTTCCGACGGATTTCCGACAGAATGAACATTACCGACGAAATTCCGACGGTTTTAGGGTATATTTAGGGTTTAGGGTTTCAAAAATGCAAAATTTGTTATTCAAACAATACTAAACATTTTGCATTAACAAAATATGTTGATTCTTAAAACAATTTGTTTTTCTAATTGTTTTAAAAAATAAAATACAACAAACATATAATTTTCCAAAACATTTACATTACTATATACTAACACTTATACTAACTCCTTAACCATATTTCAAATTTTTGTCTAAACATCAATAAATATGTATTAGATTACATTTAGATCAGATTGTACATTTGTTATCCATATAAAAAAGTTATTATAGGAGTTTTGAAAAAATTGGAGTTAAAACTTCATATCCTAAACCACAATTTAAAGAGGCCGTCGGAAATCCGTCGGATTTGTCCGAATACATGTAAAATTATGTTCAAGTTCACATCCGTCGGAAATCCGTCGGTAATTTCCGACGGCCTCTTTAAATTGTGGTTTAGGGTATGAAGTTTTAACTCTAATATGTCCGAGTACATGTAAAATTATGTTTAAGTTCATATCCGTTCCGACGGATTTCCGACGGCATCTTTAAAAGGTGGTTTTGTGTATGAAGTTTTAACTCTAATTTTTTACAAATCATACTAAAGTTTACAAACGTATGATTCATATTTTTTTTTGGTTTCTAATTCATAAATGTGTACTTTTAAATTTATAAAAATAAATGTTTACACAAGTTTATTACAATACAAGGATAAAAAAAAAACTACTCTGAATCTCATGACTCTGATGAATCATCTGAAGATGCCGTATCAGATTCTTCTCCAAATTCTTCAATTTCTTCCTCTGAATCCTCAAATATTCGATCGTCCGCATCTACAGTGAAGTCAACTACGAGCTCGACTTCGAGGGAATGATCTATGGAAGCTAACGCAACAGTATTTTGTTGCAAATGATCATTTTCAGATATCCCATAAACTCTACCTCTCGGGTTAATCGGTGTCACTGTAATCCATGGATCTTGCTTGTTTTTCACACGGGGATAGAGAATATAGCATACCTATACACCATAAAAATTAAATATTAACAAAATCATGTAAATGAAAAATTAATTATATCTCTAAAAGATTAAGAAATTAATAAAACTAACATGGTCTGCTTGTGAAGCAAGAATGAATGGATCATATGTCTGGAGTCGTCTTCTTCCATTTACTGATGTAACACCAAATTGGTCGTGTGGCACACCACTTCCATCTAATGGGTCGTACCAATCGCATAAGAATGCAACGCATCTCAAGTCCAACATTCAAGGATAATGAACTTTTAAAATCTCGCGAAGGACACCATAGTATACAAGATCACCGGATTGAGTGGATACCCCGTAATCAGAAGTCGGCCTGCGCCTATCATCTCGAAGAATCTTAAAAGCGTAACCCCGGGTGCAATACATCATATGTGACCGAGCGACCGTTAGTGGAAATTGCACTAACTCTTCTAACCACGTGGGAAATAAATTACCTTCAGAGGACTTTGTGGTAACCTGTATAAATGAGTGCGTAATAATTAAAACATTTATTTTACATATATATGTTAATTTAGATCAAATAATTAGTTCTACACTTACATAATATCGCAACCAACGTCCATAATCTTCTTGTTTTAGCTACATAAGCTCTTCTTCGGTTTTCTGTGGATGATTATAACGCATTTGAGCCATATAGATCCTATGAAAGTAAACAACACACGTTATATATATTATATAAATGACATGATCAATTATTTCGGAATATATGTGAAGATCAAATATTCAATGGGCTCGGTTTAATACCTCTCATATTCTTCAACTTCGTCGCAGTTTGTGAGAATATACATATGCAAATGATTATGCTCAACGGCTGACAACTTTCATTTCTTCCCCTTTCCACTAAGTCTTCCAATCTGGGAGAAAATATTAGGAACATAGACCGGATATAATGGTCTCTCGCCTCTGTCATCATGTCGAGCGGGTCTTCGACTCTTTGTTTTAACTTGTGTTGGAAAGTAGAACTCCGCAAAATTAGATGTTTCTTCATTGATGCTCTGCGCGACAATAGAACCCTCGACTCTGCTTAAATTTTTCACCTTCTTCTTGAGATGAAACATATATCGCTCGAAAGGATACATCCAACGATACTGAACAGGGCCTTCTAGTTTTGCTTCTCGAGGTAGATGAATTGGTAGATGTTCCATAATATCAAAGAAGGAGGGTGGAAATATCTTCTCTAGATTGCAAAGTATTACGGGTATTCTATCTGCCAGGTTTTGAATACCGTCTATTGTAAGAGATCGCGCGGATATATCTCGAAAAAATGAACCAATCCCTACGAAGTTTACATTAAGGAGAAATATATTATGAAATGATCGATTTAAAACTAATATTAATGAAATTCTTGAATAAAATATATAAGATATTTAATTGTTAATTGTACCTGCAATTGCTTCATGGACATTACGTGGTAAAAGGCCGGGAAAAACAAATGGAAGGAGACGCTGCATCACAACCTGACAATCATGACTCTTCATTCCATAAAATTTTCCTTCTCCACGATCAATGCAGTTACGAAGATTAGATGAGTATCCATCCTGAAATTTAACTCTATCGGCAATCCAGAAGAAAACACATCCTTTGAAGGTGCATACAATCGAAAAGCAGGGACCGGGGTCTTCCCATTCGCTAAAATATGTAGCGCCCTATGAGAACAAAATTTTGGCAAGTCCAATCTAGACTATGCCTCAATAAATGGTCCTTCCAATAAGGGAAGTCCCAAAAAATACTCTTCTTGTGCCAATTATGTAGGTCGCCACAAGCATTCACAGGATAATGCCCGTTACCACCACATTCAACGGTCCTATCTGCACCAAAATCTCTGAACTGAGTCAACGCATAATTTCCATCTAACTGAGGAGGTGGACCCTCAAATACTCGAAGGTTCTTCCTAAACAACGTCGTGCTCCGCCGATAAATATGGTCGCTTGGAAGAAATCATCTATGACAATCAAACCAACACGTTTTTCTTCCGTGCTTCAATTGGAATGCATCTGTGTTATCTTGACAAGAAGGGCATGCTAACCTTCCATGCGTTGTCCATCCAGATAACATGCCATATGCCAGAAAATCGCTAATAGTCCACATAAGTACCGACCGCATGAGAAAGTTCTGCTGACAAGAAACATCAAACGCCTCAACACCATGCTCCCATAACACTTGCAGCTCATAAATCAATGGTTGGAGAAACACATCAAGTGATCTCTTTGGATGCTCTGGTCCAGGAACGAGAATGCTAAGGAACAAGAACTCTCGTCTCATGCACAAAGTTGGCGGTAAATTGTAAGGTGTAACAATTACCGGCCACAATGAATATTACCTCCCATGCTTTCCAAAAGGATTGAAACCATCAGTACATAATCCAAGGTAGACGTTCCTTGCCTCGTACGCAAAACTCGGATACACAGATTGAAAATGTTTCCATGCTCTCGCATCTGAGGGATGATCAATTTTTCCATCTGTTGTGTTATGCTCTGCATGCCATCTCATTGCCCCCGCTGTGCGCTCTGATTGATATAACCTCTTCAATCTCTCAGTTAATGGCAAATACCACATTCGTTTATGTGGGACTGGAACTCTTCCACTTGTTTCCTTATACCGAGGTTTCCGACGAAATCGACATGTCGAACGGTTTTCATCCTCTCTTCAGTAGAGCATACAGTTGTCGATGCACACATCTATCATTTGATAGGGCAATCCAAGGCCACCAACAAGTTTCTGTATCGCATAGTACGATTCAGGTGCAAGATTATCTTCAGGCAAAAAATCTTTCACAAAATCTGCGATTGCATCCACACACTCCTCACTCAAATTGAAATCCGTCTTTATACCCATCATCCTAGTTGCAGCTGGTAAAGGGGAATGTCCCTTTCTACAACCATCATATAACGAATGTTTAGCAGCGTCTAACATATCAAAGAACCTCAGAGCTTCTAAGTTAGGTTCTTAACCTCTATCTCCATACTCAGCAATCGATGGTATACTTTCACGAAACGCATCATTCACCATCTGAACATGACCTACAATTTCTACCTGATCCGTTCTAGGTTCCTCTAAACTATCTCCAACAAATTGTTCACTAGTACTAGCAATATCCACCATTGTATCATTTTCTCCATGATAATACCAAATCTTGTAACCCGCCACAAATCCATTACAATACAGGTGTGACCATACTTCCCTTATCACGATGTATCTACGATTCCGACACTTTATACAAGAACAATAAATTTTACCGGATTTTTTTGCTTTCGTCTGCATCATCGCGAATCCCATGAATTCTTGCAAACATTCTTTGTACTCTTCCGTGATAAGACCCGTTGCCGGAATTTGATGAGGCTTGTCCATCCATGATCGAAAATAATTATAAGGATCTGAAGAAGGCATTGTTCAATATTTTAGATGAGATATTTTTTTTTTTGTTGTTCTTCTAGTGAATGAGAGAAGAGGGACTTGCATTTATAGGTAAATATCTGCACATTTCCGACGGAATTCCCACGGATTTCCGACGGATCTCTGACATAATTTCAACGGCTACATAACGGCTATAATATTCAAACGGCAATAAAATCCGTCGGAAATCCGTCGAAAACTTTTTACGAATTTCCGACGGATATGATTCCGTCAGAAATTACCGACGAATTTCTGACGGTCTTTTACTTTGTCACAATATGGTCGCAATTCCGTCGAAAATCCGTCAGAATGAGCCAAAGGATATTTTCCATCGAAAAACCGTCGGAAATTCCCGACGTTTTTAGACTAAGGGCAGACCGCAAGGGCAAATCTTAGGCATTGGTTCCGAGGACGGTAGCCTATCCGACGGAATATTGTCTGTCGAAAATTACCGACGGATTTCCGACGGTTTATTACTTTGTCATAATTTCGTCGCAATTACGTCAGAAATTTCCGACGGATAAAATTCCGTCGGAACTTCCGTTGAAAATTGCCCTGTTTTCTTGTAGTGGGTGCAAGTTGGAATTTGCAAATGGTTACTTATATATCGGCTAATCAAGCATATAAGTGGTATAAGCGCTATTACGTTTTGTTTTTCTTGTTGACTGATTGGCCAAAAATTGTGTGATTGTTTGTGAAAACTTAAAATGTACCTATGATTAACCGTTTAAAGTTTGAGAAATTACGTGATGTATACGTACTTGAGGTTTTTTTTTTGCCCCAACGTAAGTTGGAGCTTTTTTCTTTGGCTTAGCGAAAATTGATGATATTTTTGATCAGTTCCTCTACTTAGTAGTGGCAATAGAAGTGCTGATAGGGATGATGTAGGAGAATTGGATGTTACAATACATGGTTGTACAGTACACTTGTGTTTTCTTACTTAACTTTCTGTTTTTTTTTTTTCATTACTTCTTTTTTAAAAAAAAAATTTGTTACTTATATTACTAATTTTCTCCAGATTTATATGTACATGATTGGAATTTTTTAATAGTATATACAGACATGATATCTCAGAAGCATTAATAAAAACATATATATGTACATATACATTATCATTTATATATGTTTTTCCATTTTCACCATACTTATCTCTATAAATTAATATTCGTTAAATTAATAATGACTATAAATTAATAAATTTTGCCGGTTTCGAGTCGGGGCAGTGTAAAAATTAGCAAAATTTGATAAGATAATAATTTTTTTAAAAACTTTTATGTAAATATATGGTTCCATTAATATCATCAACTAATAATTTATACATATTTGTTCTATTTTACAATAAGTAATTTTTTACGAAAAAATATGTTTCAAATTATATTATGTTTTTAACTTTCAATAAAAAAATAATTAATTTTTAGTGTTTTTAACCATTTGTATTTTTTAACCATTTGTATTCGATAAATTGTTTTACCATTGGTTGAATTGTGTTTTATAGTGCTTTTAAAACAATAATTATAGATTTATTGTTAAAAAAATATTTTGATGCTATTTAAAATTATTTTTTATAAATTAATAACTTTATAAATTAATAAAATATCATAGTCTCAACATTATTAATTTATAGAAATTATACGGTACATGATTTTTTTTTGCGTAGAAAAAATCTAAAGTTAGGGTGGGGACCTTTGAAGAATGGTAAGATATAGACATATCTCAGAAACATTTAATAAAAACATATATGTGTACATATACATTAAAATTTATATATGTTTTCCATTTTCACCATACGTATACATGAATTTTTTTTTTTTTTGCGTAGGAAAAATCTAAAGTTAGGGTGGGTAAGCTTGACCTTTGAAGAATGGTGAGCGAGAGCGGTAGATGTAATAAATCGTAACGCTTTCAAAATGTCACATTCACATTCACTCACGAGTCACACAAACCATGACGAAACTGCTCTTTTGATATTTTGCCTAAACTGTCTCTACGTGGATACTAAGATACGCACGTATTTAATCACCGTTTTATTATTGGTACACTCATCACAGGTCCACAAAACTCCTTTTTCTCGCATTCTTTATTATTATGCGCCAAAATGAACTAAATAAGGTAAATTCAATTAATTGAAAATTATAAGGTAAATGCATTAATGAGAAAGAAAGTAAATGCAACGTACGTACAAAATAATAATCATCACTGACAAAAAATCTCTTTCTATTTAAGAAAAAAAAAAATATTGTACAACAAGATTCTCTTCGTAGTAATTAAGGAGAAAATGGGAGGCAAAATGGGGTCATTACCTCCAGAGCAAAGCAGAGAGAGGCTTCTCTCGCGGACAGATTTGAGCTTCAATGACTCAAGAAGCCGATGTTTCCGCGGGATCGGCAAATTGTATGAGATGGCACATTCTGATCGTCGGAAGCTCTTCTTCGCCGTCAAGATGGGAATGGCTCTCTCACTCTGCTCCTTTGTCATTTTCTTCAAAGAGACGCTGCATGATGCTAGTAAATTCTATGTCTGGGCTATCCTTACTGTGGTTGTGGTTTTCGAGTATTCCGTAGGTATTTTATTCGTTCTTACTATTGATTCGATTTTGGAGGAGCTTGTTTGTTGTATGATTAGATCTTTTCTCGGTTTTGAGTTTTGTGTTTATGAAATTCATTTCTTGGGGTACCGAATTCAAGACAATTGCAACTGTGCACCAAGCGGTTGGTTCTTTATACATTCTTCTTAATGCTAAATGGGAACTTAATGATTCCTCTTATCTCTTAACCATTGGAATAATGCATTTTTTTTTTTTTTGTTATTAAGCGGTCCTTGGCACTCCAAGGCAATCATAGGCGGTTCTAAGCGGCATTAGGTGGCTATATACAACCATTAATCAATATCATTTAGTTTATAAATACGTAGAACTAAATTTATTAGTTTTGAATTCATAAATTTATGGCTAGCCAAATATATGTATTTGTTGTTTAGTGTACTTGTTTTAATGGTTAGTTTATGCTGTCAAAAAGTTTCATATACATTGATAAAAAAATATAGTTCATTGTGTTTTTAGAAAACTTAATGTTGAATTTGTTTACTTCTGAATTTAACATTCTTCATTTTCACATGAATGTTTTTGTCTAACTCTCATTTATGTTACTTTTTTAATGTTTTGAATGTTTATACATTTCTTTTGTATGTTTCAATGTAGTTTAAGTTTTGAATCCACTTCTAAAATTTTAGATGTTTAGATTTTACTGTCTATAAATCATGCTATTTCATGGTATGTCTAGTATATTTTTTTTTTTTTGCAAATGCCTAAACCGTCTAAATTCAGTTAGGTCCTGATTCGGCGTTTTAGGCACTAGACTTTGGGTTGTCACCCGCTTAACACAATAACACCTAACATTTTTTTAAACGCTGCTTATTAAACTGCATCTTACTGTTTTGTTCACATTTTCAGCACTTTAGTAGCTCGTTTGGTCGCTTAGATTCCTCTTCAGCCTGAGATCTTTGGTATATATATATAATCTCTCCTCAGTGACACTCTTATTCATCTAATTAACTCATGTTTAATTTGCAGGAGCAACTTTGGTCAAAGGATTCAATAGAGCTATAGGCACATTCTCTGCTGGGGGACTTGCTCTTGGCATCGCGAGGCTCTCTGTTTTATCAGGAGGTTTCGAGCAAGTCATCATCATAATCTGCATTTTCCTTGCAGGTTACCGCATTTACTTGTCTCCTACACATGAGGTTATGGAGATGGATAGTAACATTTCTCTTTGACCTTGATCTATCAGGTTTCAGTGCTAGTTATTTGAAACTCCACCCGGCCATGAAGCCATATGAATATGCATTCAGAGTGTTCTTGTTGACATACTGTATCGTTCTTGTTTCGGGAAACAACACCGGAGATTTCTTTAGCACTGCGTATTACAGGTTCTTGTTTATTGTGCTTGGTGCAACCATATGCTTGGTTGTGAATATATTCATATTTCCAACATGGGCTGGGGAAGATCTCCATAATCTGGTGGCTTCAAATTTCAAGAGTGTGGCAAATTCTCTAGAAGGTAAAACAAACATAATAACTTAGCATTTTTATTTTTCATATCATTGGCTGATTTTTCAGGTTTTGAACTCTTATCCTTAATTAAACATTTTAGGATGTGTTAATGGTTACTTGCAATGTGTGGAATACGAGAGAGTACCTTCGAAGATTCTCACATACCAAGCTTCAGATGATCCATTATACAGCGGGTATAGATCCGTTGTTCAATCTACAAGTCAAGAAGATTCTCTGGTATATGTTTACAAATGAGACAACTATAGCTAAAAATAAATTGGATGATATTAGCATTAATTAAGACCACTCTTTTTTTTTTTTTTTTTTTGCAGCTTGGTTTTGCCATATGGGAGCCTCCACATGGACCTTACAGAACGTTAAACCATCCCTGGAAAAACTATGTCAAACTGAGTGGTGCAGTAAGGCATTGCGCTTTCACGGTCATGGCAATGCATGGTTGCATTCTTTCAGAGATCCAGGTTCCTTATTATACTATTTCATGAAAGCAATATAAGATGTTGGAAAGCTCACATTTGGTTGTATGTGGAATAGGGTGGCCAATCCGGTTTTACGGTTTAATTTTGGTTTGTTTCTTTGGTCTATAAAATTTGGTTGTGGATCGGTTTGATGAAATTCCGGTTCAGTTTGGTTTGGATCATTCGATTTCATGAAACTCGTATAAGATGTTTAATTTAAAAGCTCACAAGTTGCAGTTTTTTGTTTGTATGTGGAATAAGGGTGGGCAATCCGGTTTCACGGTTCGATTCCGGTTTTATTTTTTCGGTTTAAAAAGTGAAAACGTACAAGGTTCTGTTTGGTCCGGTTCAATTTGGTTTTGGTTAAAAATAATAATTTAGAAAAAACACAAAATTGACTTATTTCATATTATAACTATTTAATATGTATATCTGTTTTTACTATATATATATATATATATATATATTTTGACAACACTACATATATATATAAACTTTTAATGAATTTCTTTTTGTTTTGTTCGGTTTGGTTTAGTTACAAAAGAAGATTTTGGTTTTGGTTTTTGGATTTAAAATGGCTTATAAACAAATTTTGGTTCGATTCTAGTTAAACTGTTTTTCGGTTAGGTTTGGTTCGGTTTTTTTGGTTGTGGTTTGTTTGCCCATCCCTAAATTGTGGACTATCATTGTTTGGTGTAAATTTGATTGAATGATATGAGAGACCACTCTAATATTGCTCTTAGATGGTGAGCTAATGAGCTATGTGATTTGGCAGGCAGCTCCAGAGAAACGACAAGCTTTCCGTAACGAGCTTCAAAGAGTTGGCACCGAAGGAGCAAAAGTTCTGCGTTTGATTGGAGAAAAAGTGGAGAAAATGGAGAAGCTAAGCCCCGGAGATATTCTGAAGGACGTTCAAGGTGCAGCAGAGGAACTTCAGATGAAAATAGACAGCAAATCTTATCTTCTTGTCAACTCACAAAGCTGGGCAGCTATTAAAGAACAAGCTCAAGAAGAAGAAGAAGAAGCACGAGACGATGAGACCAAAGTGATCAAATCACTAAGTCAGATATGGGATACCAACAGTAGCAACAATCAGAATCCAGCTAGTGGTAATGAGTCTCAGATATGGATATCAACAGAGAGCATGATGTTAAGGAACCGAGAGACGTGGCCAAGCGTGTCCTTCATTGGTGGTGGTTCCGTGGTGAATGAGATAGAATGTAAAGTATACGAAAGCGCGAGTTCTTTGTCTCTGGCTACGTTTGCTTCCCTTCTGATTGAGTTTGTTGCAAGGCTGCAGAACCTTGTCAATGCCTTTGAGGAGCTAAGCACAAAAGCAGATTTCAAAGATCCGGTTGATCTTAACATAGTAGAACAAGTGGGATTAGGCTCAAGAGATGCCTTAAGCTCAAACTAAAACCTGATATAAGTGTATGCATCATCAATATTAAGCGTTTAGCTCATATGGTAAATGTTGTCTGATCTTAGGTTCATAGAAATCTTAACCAAGTTTTAAGAAAAGGAAATCTTTTGTTTTATAATGTTCATTTGTCTTTTTATCTTTTTATCTTTTTATCTTCTATTTGATCATCTAACTTGTAATTAACTCCCAGGGTTTCACCAAAATTTTCAGGTCTTTTTAATAGATAAGTAGTGCATAGCATTTTATTAACATAATAATTAATCTCTGGACTCGTTTTGCAGAATAGGTTCTCCTTTAGAGGTTAGATAATGACACTAAATTATAGATTATTTTTTAGAAACAAATAACTCTTTATTGAATATAAAAATTTGACCGTGATTAATGAAACTGATCGTAACATATACATACATGAACTTCAACTTTCAGTGATATGATAGGCAAAGCTACAAAAAAAAGAAGTTATGTTTGCTTTATTCTCTATATTTTTGGGAGTGACCATTATATATAATGACAATGATGCTAAATAATTGAGATAGGTGATGGAGAAGCTATGCCCAGCGGGAAGCACATGGGATATAAAATATCATATCATTCGATATCTTAAAAGATGATAAAAGGTTTCCTTACAAAATCCCTGTGATTGGTACTTCACAGATAACTTAGGCATAATTCGCTTTAAACAGACCAAAAAAGATTGAAAAGGTCGAAGAGACAGACAAGGGCATGTGTACCATTTTTTTCATAAGTAGGATTTATAATTATTACTTTTGGCATAATAATTATCAGATAAATGCTGCTGTGATTAAGGTCGAATTTTTGTAACAAATGTTGGTGGTTCATAAAATCTTATAAAAATAATATGTGTAAAAATATATTTTATTTAAGAAATTGAATTGATATTAAATTGAGTTATTATTTTTGCAGTCTTTTCCAATTTTGTGCTCTATACTACTGGTTAATTGTTGACAAAAAAAAACTACTGATTAGTTAGTGTAGTAATGTACATACAATTATAAGAAAAAAAAATAGAAATCATAATTCCAAATTCTGTAAGCAACTGAATTAAATACAATATCCCTTGGAGTATAACTAGTTAATAACATGTTTTGTTTTATGTCCAGATACATAAAACTCCACTAACCAAAGCAAAATCCAAAACCAAAATTGTTTGTATCCATTATTGGTTTTCATTCGTTTTTGTTTTTTGCTTTGTTTTATAGCAACATTCACATGTCTGGCATTCATGTAAATAATTTTTTTTTTTAAAAAGCATTCAGGTAAAGAGATTCCATCTCGGATGTCTTTATTCTTCAAGTTCTACTATTTTTATCATCGAAAAATAAATGACTTTAAATTGGTTAAAGTTGTATTTCTTTTCCTATTGAGTGTAATGGCTACACTAAATGCTAAAAGAAGAGGGAAACATGATCTGTTTATAAACAAGTGACGGCTTTTTTTTGTTTGTTTAGAAATTTTATTTTAATTTTGTATGTAAAACATAACACATATTTAAATAGCATAAAATTAATAAGGCATCATATATTTTAAAAAGATATCGAACCAACATTTTGATTTAGATTTCTTATGCATCAAATTCATTGTGGTCTAACTGAAAATTTATCACATGGATTCAGAGACTAAGATTTAAATTATTTAGGGGATGCAATGAAAAAGACCGATATTAGTTCGTCTTAAAAACTATTTCCCAGGCCGAGTCCCTACGGTGGATGCCGCAAACTTGCAACCATAAAATAGAGCTCCATCGCCGGTTTTCTTCTGTCTCCTCCGTCTGAGCAGCACCGTCGTCTTCTCTGAAAACTGAACCAAGAAGATTTGATATTTTTCTCGGTGAAGATCTCTCTTTCTCTCGTCGTTTTGTCGTCGCTCCATCTCACTCTCCTCTTCTTCCACAGTGGTTTTCGAGTGGTGGTGATCGCTCCGACCGTCCGGCTGGTACACTGCGTCTCTTCGGTTTAAAGATCCGCCTCTTCTCAGATCTCGGTGGTAACCCTTCCATCTCTCATGGTCGTTTGTTTGTTTGCTCTCCGTCGCCTTAAGTCTCGTCTCACGAAGATCCCATATCCAGCGATGACTTCTCTGCCTCTTCCCTCTCCGGTCTCATCGGCAATAGCCTTCTCGAACCCTCCAGATCCGTCGGACCCTCCGGATCCACCGGACATCTTTCTGTTTCCTCTTCAGTCGTCAGTATCTATGTCTGCTCCGACGGCTGAGTTTCTTCATTCATCGCCGGTAACTCTCTTCGAGATCTGCTGGACCGGTGATGCTGTCTTGTTGCCCTCGTCCTTCTGCTCCCGAAGACGGAGGTGTTCTCCTCACGTGATGCTTTTGTGTTCCCTCTGCCTTGTTCCGCCACCCGCAATTTCCACCCTCCCCCAAAACTTTGATCTGCCAGAGCTTCAAGTCCTACTCCTCGCCGGAGAAAGGACAACGGGACAGTTTGTTCCCGTTTGTGAATCAATTTCAAATTTGGTATGGCGTTGTATAATCTTGAGCTTAGCGCATAAAATTTCAGGTTCGAGTTTTGTCCTTAAGCTTCCCGTATCAAGCTTGCTCGAGTACGTTTTAAAACTTTCCTCCTTATGGACGAGAGTGTCTTCACCGTCCTTCCCGAAAGGGAACAGAATCTGCCCACCATCATCCGATTCCATGAGAGACGGTTACTTTCCGTAATAATTGCCGGTAAATCTCGTCAACTCCCTCACCGAATTGCCTTTTTTGATAACCGGATTCGTTCCAACGAAAGCCAGAGGTCGAAGTTGCTCTTTGAAGTCACAAGGTGTCGTGACTATTGGTTACCCTTCTGGCTATGCTGGAAAATCTTTATTGACACATCTGAACTTTGATTCGGATCCGCTGTCAGTCTTTACTGAAGTCCTCTATGAAGATCTATTTGTTTTATGTTTTATTTGTTTTAATTTGTGTTGTACTGATCAAGAAGAATGCCTAATTTTCTTCTTTATTGGAATGAATGAAGAATTAGTTGAATAAAAAAATGTTTAAATTATTTTATTGTGAATTAATCTAGGTCATTGTAGGCATTTTTTTTTTTGAACTTTAGTATTTCTCTTTAAAAATATTTCAAATCTGTTTTACATATGTCATCATGATTAGTTTGGATTTGGAAAAATTCTTATGAAAGTAAAAGAAAGAGAATTTTAGGTAATATACTCCATTAGAGTTAAGATAGATAATAGATTCCATCGAAGTTTTAGGTAATATACTCCATTAGAGTTAAGATAGATAATAGATTCCATCGAAGTTAAAGTGTGTACTTATATGTAAATCCACACCTTTTACACATCAAAACACACAAAAAAAATAATTCAAAAATTTAATTGGGTAATAGTCTCCATTAGAATTAAGATATAGAACTAAGCTATATGAAATCAAAAACGGATACGCCGAAGCAGAAGCCATTAAAAACGTAAAAACGGTTTAAAAAAAGAACCTAATACTTGTTAAAAGCATATATATATATATTATTGGGATTAGTAGAGGTTAATGGGCCATAAGGCCTTAATCTATAGAGAGAGTGTGTAAGATTATCCCACATTGGAAGTTGGGAGTGACCTTTACTAATATATAAGGGACTTGAGCCAATCCACTCATTGTCAATTGGTTTTAGGTTGGAAGCTCAGAAAACTTAACATATATATATCAAACATAAAATCATATTAATAGAAAATGTTTTAAACAATAAAATCCAATATATAGTTTAAATATTGTAACTTATTTGCAATAACCTTTAAGTTTTTTTCTAACTCACGATTTGAGAACAAAAATCAGAGGCGTGCGTGGCTTTACTCTTGTATTCTGTACTTTTAAATTTCTATTATCATTTGTTTTTTTTTAGCTTACAGTAATTAGATTTTTGCTTTCTAAGTTTTTAACAAATGGGATAATGGCACAACAATTGATAAGATCCAAAATAGTTGTTGACTTGTTTGATTGTTTTTTTGTTGACTTCGACAGTTTAACATAAACAACGTTTCCGATCATTCGCTTTTTCCACCTTTCAAAACACATCATTTCTGAAATCGTGATTTTGAAACGATTTTGAGCGATTCCGTCTATTTTCACTTCCGCTTCCGCTTCTGGGGCAAAAAAACGTTCTTTCGGCAACGTAGGTGTGGACTTATATGTAAATCTTTTTGTAAAAGACTTACATGTAAATCTTACGAATATAAAAATACATATTAATTCCTAAAAATTATCACCAATGCATTACGTGTCAAATTGTCTTCTCTCTCGATGTAAATACCCCTACCAAATTTAAGAACACGTTGATCAACTTTTAAAGATCCTGATTTTCGTAATAGTATAGTCAGATCCCACCTAGGCTATACAAAAATTACAAGATCCAAAACACATTAGGAGACCATTTAAACAAAAAAAGAAAAAGAAAACAAACGTATTAGAATCAAAATGCGAATTTCGAGGTTTTAGCATCTAAATTAACTCGTCTACCAATAAAATGGTCGGTTAAATTTAGGAAATATACTTAGTGTCCATTAAATTTTTCTTTTTGTTTATCTTTTCGTGGCATAGATCATGAATTTCGTAAACATATTTAGCAAAAAAATTGTTAATATATACTATTTGATAATTTTGGGCGATCCAGAACAAGATATTTGATAATGCAACGAGCCAATAACCGAAAGTGGCCGGTGTTATTAACAATATTTTCCACAAGCTGATCTCTCATATGTCTTTTTCCTTTTATTTAATTTCTTACCAGAACAAATAATTTCCATAATTAATCAAAACTATTTCGAATTTTAAGAGTTTTTTTTAGTATATATAAAAAGGGTCTAGTCGAAGGTAGGTTTAGCCGTTTAGGTAAGAAAGGAGCTTACTTATACCTTTTGGTAATGTGTTCGTCAAAACAGAACCTATAAAGCCCACCCACACACCTACTTCTATTTTTTTTTTTTTTTTTTTAATTCTTCTGATACTTTTTAACTCCAAGTTTCCTTCCAATTTTGAATAAATATAATAAGAAATATCTTTCTATCCCGAATTAAATAATGAAGTGTGTTTAGTGTAACACAATTTTTAATACGTATAATGAATTGAAACAAGCCGTGATGATCTCAACATCAATTGACTAGTCATAAGTGATTTTCGTAATAAACTTAAAAATACACAAAAAATCATTTTGAATTCCTTTTTTTTTTTTTGAATGGTTGGTTGGTTTATCATCGAAGACGTTGGAGATAGTTAGATGCATCTTCTTTAAGAGCAAAATGTTTGTTTTTAAGCCGTTAACAGAATATGTGTCCACACGAAACAACAACAATACTCTAATTAGGAAGATGCAAATTGCATGTAAACACTAATTCAGCCATTAAATTTGAAAATAATTAGTATCTAATTTTGTTTCCCTTCATCCTAACTTTTTTTGTGTGTGTATTACTATTATATGGATTTTGTTTAATAGGTTATTATTAAAATGTTTTATTTGTATGCAATTGTGCAAATATTTTATAAAAATGTATATAGATGTATCTATCTTTGTGTGTCTCTATTATAACGTGGATCAAGATTCTTTCTTATCTTCATCACTCTCACATTCTTTTGTCTTCAAACTCACACAAAGAACCAAAAAAAAAAAAAAAATCCCCAACGCTAAAAAAAAATGAGTCGACCGTCAAGATTCCTCGAGACGGCGGAGACGCCACCACCACAACCGTCGGAGCAGATGCTAGCGGCGGAATCCGACATGGTGGTGATCTTGTCGGCTCTTCTCTGCGCTCTCATATGCGTAGCTGGCCTCGCCGCCGTTCTACGCTGCGCTTGGCTGCGGCGGTTCACCGGCGGAGGGGATTTGCCGTCGCCGAACAAAGGCTTGAAGAAGAAAGTGCTTCAGTCTCTCCCAAGATCCACTTTCACCGCCGCAGAATCAACCTCCGGCGCCGCCGCTGAAGACGGCGGAGATTCAACGGAATGCGCGATTTGCCTCACTGATTTCGCCGACGGCGAAGAGATCAGGGTCCTTCCTCTCTGTGGCCATTCGTTCCACGTGGCGTGTATTGACAAATGGCTGGTCTCTAGGTCTTCGTGTCCTTCTTGTCGCCGGATTCTTACACCGGTGAGATGTGACCGGTGCGGCCACGCTTCCACGGCGGGGAGACAAATCAAAGATCATCAACATCACCAACACTCTTCGCAGCTCACTTCCTCTATTCCTACGTTTCTTCCTTAACACTAATTTTTCGTATTACTCGGAATAATTAATCCAACAAAGTATGTAAAGTGAGTCTAATTAGGAATATTAGAGATCTTTAAGGTTTTTAATTTTCTTTTTTTTTTTTTTTTTTTTGCGTGTAATAAATACATTGTGTTTAAATCAATCAGATGGAGTTCAAAGTTCGAGATGTTTAATTATTAGGATTTCCCAAAAGAATAATTTTACAATAAAATAGAGATTATTGATTAGACAGCTAATGGAGTCGGCCATGTGAAAACCCACAAACCCTCGGTCCCTCCGAAAATACCAAATTTATTTTCTCCATTCTTAATTTTGGATAAATTGTTTACAATCAAAATTCTGCAATACCAAAAGTACCAAAATTGCGTTTCATTATTCGGTTAGAAATGGTGAACCAAAGACAACTTTCAAACCGAAAAAAACTGAAGATTTTGATGAAATCATAAAATCATTAAAAACCAAAATTTTAAAATAACAATCGATTTTGTATTGATTTTAAAAATCATCATACCAATAACAGTAGATTTTAGTAAGAATGTCAGAATTCATAAATCAATAACAATAGATTTTGAAATTTTGAACAATCATTTAAAATTCATTTACTAATAACTCCCTTAGAGAATTTTTATGCAGATCCGGTGCAAAAAAAAGATGGGCAAATGTAAAATGCTCATTTTTTGAAAAAAGATTATATGTAAAAAGGGGTCAAATCTTTTTTAAAAATACATATAAGACAGATCCAATTATTTAAAAAAACTGTATTAAATCCAATTTTTCTACAAAAATTAGTTTATTAAAATAGAAAATAATAGAAAAACCTAAAATTTAGATATATATACATATATATTGCTATAAAATTTGTACAAAAATTAAAAGAAAAATATTTATATCTATAATAAATGGGCCAAAAAGTTTTTTGCCGAAGGGCCCATTTTTATGCTGGGCCGTTCTAGGTCTGCTCAGTTGATTCTTGCTAGTTGCTACAGCCGTTTCTGTTTGTTTTTCTGCTATATATATCTGCCCGATTTTATTGTTAGGGTTTCTGTTCGATTTTGTTTCGACCTTCCGTTTGCAATCAACAGTAGTTGTTTGTTTTATATTTGTTTTCTCCTGAGCCCATTAGAGCCATGAATCCGTTTCTGGCTATAAATTTATCCATATTCTCAGTATGTAAGTGGCTGTAAAGTTTTAAGGATCTTCGGGTCATTGATTAGATTATGATTGTTAGTAGCTGCTTTTTTTGGAAAACAAGCCTGATTAGTGTGATATTGTCTTTTGTCCTAATGGATTTTTCACATGATTGATCCCAGTAATGCTCTTAAGGTTTTTGTAATACACAGATTGATTTTTAATGCGTACTTATCATGTTTCAGACGTATTACGACTCAGACTGGGTCCTAAAGTTGGTTCCGTTTTGAATGGACATATATAGTTTTGGTTGATGATCTCTAATGTCTTGTCATGTTTCAGTCATATATCAGTTGGCTTGTGATCGTAATCAAATGGCCAAGTTCAAAGAATTAGAAAAGAAGTTGGACAATAATCTACAGGTAAAAACAAGTAATGGTGTTAATGCATCTAGAATTTGTTTGATTATGAAAGGACACAGATTTGTTTGATTTTTAATGTGTCCACTCGAATTTCTCATGTATCAGACGTATAAGACTGAGATGGAGTCATTGAAAGAGGTAAAAGCAAGAAGCGGTGTTAAAGTTTTTTGTTTTTTTTGAAAGGACATTTATATAGTTAGTTATTGTTGATGTATTATTTCTTGTCATGTTTCAGTTGTCTAGGGTTCAGACGGCCGAGTTGAAAGAATTCATAAAGACGTTACTCGCAAGAAACGACTGAGATGAAATTTCATATGAGGGAAACGATCTGATTTATCGCAAGCAATATATATGGACTCTTTAAAAACTAAGTTTTGATGATCTGTTTTTGTTTGCCGCTTAGAAACTTATATTTTTATTCATTTTAAATCATTATCTTTTTAACTTGCTCTAGAAGGCAGAAGCGCTAGTAATTGTATATCTATATATAGATTCGGCCATTTGGCCAAGACGAATAAGATTATAAATTTATAAACATTGCTTGTGTTCTCATTAGAGTCATAGTAATTAAGAACCATAAGCTTAAAAACTCCTGTTTTTGTTATGTTTCTTTAACTTTTGATCTTGATAGTGAATTGGAAATTTCTGTTTCGGAGTACCAAGAACATCATGACATTCTTGAGAGATGTAACACTGACTATGTATGTAGCTGGCATGAAGGTAATTATTAACTGGCTGTTGTACTCTTCTTGGGGTGGGCTTGGTACTTAGATGCTTTCAGCAGTTATCCGCTCACTTGGCTACCCAGCGTTTACCGTGGGCACGATAACTGGTACATCATTTCTGGAAAACAAGCCTGATTAATGTGATATTTTCATTCCTTCAGTTCTTTATTTAACAAGAATTTTCAAATGTAGCCAAACCATTGACCACATTGATCCCAATAATGCTCGCTTTTTGTAATATGCCTGGTAATGGTTGATTTTTTAATGTGTACGTCCACTCGAATTTTCTCATGTTTCAGATGTATAAGACTCACATTGAATCCTAAAGTTTGTTTGATTTCGAAAGGAAATAGTAACAGTTGTGATCTGTATTACAAATTGTCTTATGAAATTGGAAAACAAGGTTGACTGACGATCTACTGCAGGTAAAAAACAAGTAATATGGTGCATCTAAAGTGGTCAAGTATATAAAGATTGGAACAGTTATGGTTAATCTGTAATGTCTTGTCATGTTTCAGTCCGTCTAGGGCTCAGATGGCCGTATTGAAAGTAATTAGAAAGACGTGCTGCCGAAATTACTGATTTATCGCCGAGAATGAAGGTTTTTATGGACTCTTCAAAGACTATCCTAGCTCAAGGTTTTGAGTTGATATTCCTTATAATAATTACTAGTATATATCTTAGATGTTAACATTATTTAGTTTGTTTAAATTGTTGCTAGTAAATCATATTTAACTAAACCTTAATTATGTTTTAGGACTATAGCAAAAAGATCCCAGGCACATGGAACACGAGATTAGGCACAATTGTACCTATCAAAATAAAGAGATAGATGAATAAGATGGTAGAAAAAATGTCCTTTATTTTTAATTTTTCCAAGATAAATATCTTTGAACATTAGTCTCTCCCATCTTTTCCTAATGTAATTGAGAAAGAGACTAGATGAACTAGGCTCTGATGGGTAAGATAACCTTATAAGGTTTCCT
The DNA here is from genome assembly GCA_020283515.1 of Alliaria petiolata. NCBI lineage: Eukaryota > Viridiplantae > Streptophyta > Magnoliopsida > Brassicales > Brassicaceae > Alliaria > Alliaria petiolata. The sequence continues at coordinate 449,882,258 of JAHZTW010000001.1, read as the reverse complement.
CTTGTATGCATAGGTGTAGTGAAATGAAGAAATCGCTGACGTGTTGGGTTCTGATATGATTCAGAACTGGTGTGCTCATCGGATCTGGAATATCCGGTCTTACCGGACTCAAAGCACGGACCCATGGTGGTTCAACCGACGTGTCGATCTACGTCACCTCTGGTTTCTGGGTCATGCTCTCCGTCTTCTGTTCCACTGATTTCGCCGTCGAGATTCTTCCACCACATTGATGACCTTAATTATGTGGTGGAAGAATTCTCCTATATATTCAGCTCCTCTACCACTTTTCAACTTTCAGAGCCAACAATAACTGCAAGAGAGTCTTGCGGATGGGAACACAAGGCCAAGTTATCACTTGCAGAGGTAATTTGTGTATATAAAATGATCTGTATATGTGTTGACAAAAAAAAAAAAAATGATTTGTATATGTATGTGTGAAGCTAAGCTAAAGTGTGAATGAATATAACAGCGGCTGTGGCATGGGGAGCTGGAGAAGCTCTAGTAATGGAGGATGTAAAAGTGGATCCTCCTCAGAGATTGGAAGTGAGACTTCGAATCCTCTTCACTTCCATCTGTCACACCGATCTTAGCGCATGGAAAGGCGAGGTAATTATTACTCTCTCTGCTCTTCTTCTTCGTTAAGTACAATACAAGCTAGCTATTTCAATACTCATTCTCTCTGTCTTTTGGTCAGAACGAGGCTCAGCAAGCATACCCTCGAATCCTTGGTCATGAGGCTGCAGGGTAATTAGTTAGTCGAATATATATTTTGTGGATCTCATTTTCTTCTTCTTTTCTTTCCTAATGGATGTTGTTGGATGGGAACATTAATTACAGGATAGTGGAGAGCGTAGGGGAAGGAGTGGAAGAGATCAAGGCAGGGGATCATGTGCTCCCTATTTTCACCGGAGAGTGTGGAGAGTGCAGAGTCTGCAAGCGAGACGGAGCCAATCTGTGCGAGAGATTCTGAGTGGACCCGATGAAGAAAGTGATGGTAAGCGATGGGAGGACCAGATTCTTCACCAGCAAAGACAACAAACCCATCTTCCATTTTCTTAACACATCGACCTTCTCCGAATACACGGTCATAGACTCGGCCTGTGTGGTCAAGGTGGACCCTCTGTTTCCTCTGGAGAAGATGAGCCTCCTCAGCTGCGGTGTCTCCACTGGTAATCAACATCTTCTAATTATGTGTGACATGACATGTAGTTATGGTCTCTCTTTTTTTCTTCGTGGTTTCGTTCATAATAACCACCATTCCTCTCCTCCTTGGAGTTTATTTCCGGTGTCAATCACGGTGGTGCTACCGATGTATTGTATCTAAGATTGTTGTGATATACTCTTTGAACCAAATTCTCCAATTTGGTCCAAGATTGAAGCAACGTTCTCAATGAATTTTGTTACCCGACACTTTATGTTTTGGGTATGTCATTTTGATTTCTGATCCCGAAATTGGTGGGTTAAAGGAAGAGAGTCCACCACATGATGGATTACTGATAAAGAGGAGGTCAAAGTAATTTTCTTGTAAAGTGACTCATAGTAACAATATCTTAGAAGGATTTTGGTACATAATGTTTGGTACCACAATATCTATTGTTCAGAATTATATTTGGTTTTACGATGTGGTTTGAAAAGAAAGTTTAGTCAAGAGATGCTACATTCAAATCACATCATACAAAGATCAAATATAAAGTTGGATAATAATCGATTTTATGACCGGTTAGCGAATAAAACTACTCTTCTGAAAGCATCGTTAAACTTTCTTTTGCTATATATTTTTTAATATATGGCAAATATATCTACGTAGATAAGAATTTGTTTTTCAATAATTTTGTATAATGTCTCCGTAATTACTTTTTAAAAATAATAAAAATTATTTTTCGAACAAAAATTGACAACTTTGAAACCTCAAACTTATAATAAGATGTATATCTTCTTGCTTACTTATTTGTTATCATTATTTTTTCTGGAAGCAAAAAGATTCTAGTAATTATATGTGTATATATATATATTCGGCCATTCGGCCAAGAAAAGGAAACATTTTTAGGCAGTTCTGGAAGTATATTAAATTTATTTTAAAATTAAAGTTCTAAACACCACCGGTTAAACCCCATTTCAATTGTAAATTTGGTTTGACAACTAAACCGACTTTTAATTCGTTTGAAAATGAAGGGAAAATCCGGTAATCCGGTAATCTCTTCATATATCGAATAATACATAGAGATTTTGGAAGAGATGAGGATTGTGACTGAACTCGTGTCGAGCTGCCTACGTACCCGTTAAGGGATCAAATCTAAACATAGTTCGATTATAGTTATCTCGAATATATTAAATTATATTTTCTGGAGAGACGACCACCGTTAATCTTGCATGCGGTTGTAACGAATTAAGCCTCTTCAGAGGTTAACTTAATATATCAATCAGTTGTTCAAAAAAAAAAAAATTTCTGGAAGCAAAAAGATCCTAGTAATTATATGTGTTCTCAAAATCGAAACCAAAGATAGATCGTCAAATCGCTTGGAGGATTTTTAGGCAGGTCTGACCCAAAAAAGGTGGGCGGGCAATGATTCAAATTTTCGAGGCTCATTTTTTTGAAAATAAATCCCCTATAATATATATTATAGAAACATGTTTAGAGAGTATGCTTATTTTTTGAAATATTTACAGTGGTGCCATTTTACTGATGTGTCACCACCACAATTATTCTCTCATTTTTAATACAAATTTCCTTTTTTCATTAGACTAACTAGGAGAGAATCCGCGCGATGCGCGGGTTTTATTTTAAATTAAGTTTTAAATAAATTGTTTTTATATTTATATTTTTGACTATTGTTTTTTTTTGAAGAATTTTAATTTTTTACTTTTTTCTTGATGATCTGTGCAATTTCTTTCATATATTATTTTATGAATATTTATTTATTCTTTAATTTTCATACTCTTCTCATTTATCTATATCTTAACATTATAATAATTATTTTCTCCAATTTATCACTTTGAAGTTTTATTTTACATATCTTGCATTATATCCATATTTTTCCATGTTTTAAAATTTTGTATATTTTTGTATCTATTTTTCTTTTTCATTATTATTATCTTCTTCTCTATATTTTTTTATATAATTTGTTATCTTCTCGATTTTTTATTGAATATTTTGTTGTGTCTTAAGAATTTATAGGTTGGAGTTAACTGCTTAATTTATTCCATATCATTTTTTTGCACGTATACCAAAGTTTAATTACCGTAATTTATTTGAAAATAAGGATTAAATCACTCAAAACATATAATGATTTATTTAAAATTATGCATAATATAATATTAATATATTTTTTATTTTTAAAAATTAAATTAGAATTTTATCTACTTACAATAATTTTTAAATAATTGAAATCAAATTTAGTGGTTTTATGTATAATTAATTGTACATATGTTAATATTTATTTATGTTACTTGATGTTTTTTTAAAAAATAATTACTTTTTCAATTTATCATTTTGAGAATTTATTTATTTATGCGTTTGGGGCATAAGTTTATAATTGATATACATATAAATTTTTAAAAAGTCCTTCTAATTTAATATGTTAAATATATAGACAATATCATAAGTTTTTAGAAAGGATTGTAAAGAGTGCACATGACATAATGGGAAAGAACGGGCTTCTTTATTGAGAGGATTATAAGTTTGAATCCGCATGAATGCAAATAAGAGGATAAAAATATTTTGTTTGGTTCAGATTTAATACAAATAAAATAATTTTTTAAAAATTAAATAATAAATAACACGTGGCATACTATGAGATGTTGAAGTGGCATGTCGTTTAGACAGCCATTAAGCTTTCATATAGTTGAAAATAAGGACACTCAAAAAAATATTATGATATATTTAAAATTATGTATTTTATAAGATTTATATATTTATTATTTTTAAAAATTAAATTAGAATTTCATCTACTTATAATAATTTTAAATAGTTGTATTCAAATTTAGTGGTTTTTATGTATAGTTAAATGTACATATGTTAATATTTATTTATGTTACTTGATGTTTTAAAAAAAATTAATTGCTTTTTTCAATTTATCATTTTGAGGTTTTTTTTATTGATACATTGGGGCATAAGTATATACATATAAATTAAAAAAATGCTTATAATTTAATATATAAACATAGAGACAATATCATACGTTTTTAGAGATGGTTGTCAAAGAGTGTCTATGGCAGAATGGAAAAATGGTCTACTTTAATTGAGAAGGTTATGGGTTCAAATCCCCATAAATGCAAATAAGAGAATAAAAATATTTTATTTTCAGATTTAATTCAAATAAAATAATATTTTTGAAAAAATTAAATGAGGAAAGTGCCACGTGGCACTCTCTCACGTGCTGACGTGGCAGAAGCAGGAGAGAGCCCTTGTGCTTTCATATAGTAGATTACACTATATGTCTTTATCCATTTATTACTTATGTAAAAAATATGTTTACAATAAACAAAACTTAGATATGTGTGATTTCAATAAAAAAAAGGTTAAAAAATTATAACAAATGAAAACATATTTTCTAGGTTATAATAAAAAATACTACGGTATGTGTGATTCATTAAAAAATTAAAAAATCGGAAAAACATACAAATTATAATATTAGTTATGTTTTCCAATCGAACTTAATACATCAAAGACAACATGATCACACACAACCATGTTCACAAAGATATTTCATATGTTTGCCATTCTATTTTCTTTTTTATGTATCCCAAACCAATTATAATTAATTAATTGTGTTTTAACAAAGAAAGAAAAGTGATTAGTCTGAAAATCTATATACATAAAGTTAACTTTTCTCTCTTCTCATGCTGCCACTTCAGCAATCATTTTATTAATTAATTTATTAACTTAAAATTCTTTATTTTATTTATTATGTTTTCTGTTATTCAATTTAATTCTTATAATAATTAACATGCATTAACATTAGAATTTTAAAAGACATATATTTATAAAACATATGTCTATAATTAAAATAAATAATAAAAAGTTTTTTTAAATGGTTATCCTAATATATTTCAACCTTTATAAATATCTAATTAGGTTAAGTTGTATCGTTAATATTATAAAAAAACTACGATATCAAAAAATTCTCAACAATTAAAAATATAAATTATCGTAGAGCTAAATTTATAAAGAAAAATATAAATTTCTAAATCTTAACATCTAATAAAAATATAAATAAGTAAAATTAAGGTATACTTGAACAAACAATTGAAAATTTAATACACATTTTTAATGAATATTTAATACACATGCTAATTATAAATTTTATTTTAACATTATAAAAGAATTTCAAAAGACACCATTCATATTTTAAATTAAACCAAACATTTATATGAATATAATTCAAATAAATAAATAAAAAGTTTTTTAAAATGGTTATCCTAATATATTTCAACTTTTATAAATATTTAATTAGGTTAAGTAGTATCGCTAATATTATAAAAAAAAACTATGATATCAAAAAAATCGTAACAATTAAAAATATAAGCTATCATAGAACTAAATTTATAAAGAAAAATATAAGTTTCTAAATCTTAACATCTAATAAAAATATAAATAAGTAAAATTAATGTATAAATAAGTAAAATTAAGTTGTTAAAAATATCTTTCTTTAATAAAAATATGTATAGAATGAAACGTCAAATTAGTAAAATTGATGTATGATTAGTTAATTTTCAAAAAACTAATTAAAAAAATAAAATGGAGTAATCATGCTTATTATTCCTCATTCTCCTTCCACCTCATCCTCTTACATTTGACAACACATAATTGGGACAAATTTCAATATCAACCTCACTCAGCCCAATTTAAAATCACTCTGACTTCTTCTTCCGTCGTAATCTCCGCTTCCTTCTACAGCCATGGATGCCCTTCTCGATAGCATCACGGTTCCGCCAAGTAATATTTATAGAAGTTGTCATCTAAAATCTTTTTTTCTCAAATTCATAGACTATTAGTTACTTTTAATTTATAGACCTTGCAAATACGCAGGAGAAAAAAAAAAATTTGACTACAACTTTAGCTGAACACAAAATTAACTGCAGAAGATAGCACAACCTGATCTGGCTCCCTTCTTCAAGTGATTAAATACGGTTCAAGTATAGTTATATAAGGATAGGGCAATTGAGAGTTGGTTGGGGATAAGAGATTTGATTTGGGTCCGGAGTATCGTCTGGATTGTTGACGGTTGAGAAGTTGTATCCATTGATTATCATCAGGCGTGAAGCGGAGGACCTTCTTGGTCTTCATTTGCTTCTCGCTCGGTCTCTGGGAATTGAATTCAACTCATTGGGTCGAAATTCATGTTCTTTTCAGGCAATTACGAGCCCAAACAAAATTGGGTTCAATTAATGATCAATTGTTGGGTTTCTTGCGCTATTGGGCTACACAAGGGCTATGGGCATAAAATAAGAATTGTGACCGGTTATTAATTTTAAAAATAACTCATGCATTACAATGATTGCCCCTTAGCAGAAAGGGAAAACAAAATTAATACAAACACTCCTCAATGTTCGCTTAAAAATTAACACGAACTCTACGTGAAGAAATATGCAAATTCATTTACATATAATTTAAGTAACACAACACAATGAGTAACAAAATAAATCAAAACATGGCCATAACATCAAACACATACGAATATTCGAGAATTATCAAGTATTAAATAACATTAAAAAACAAAACATAAGTAATTAATATATATGTAAAAAATCCTGCTGCAAAATGAAAGTAAGAAAGCATAGATCAAAATTTGACGTGAGCGAATATTATAAGAACTAATAGATATATTTAAAGAATAGAGAATGTATAATGAACCAACACAATAATTGAATAATTATACTATGGAAAAAATACAACTAAAGATTAGTGACAAAAAACTTCCGCGCGAAGCGCGGACCAACCCCTAGTAAAACATAAAATTCGATTTTTTCAATGTGGTCTAATTAATTGCAACCAAACACTTTCCTTCTTTTTTATAAGGTTTAAATTAATTGCAAAGAATATAGGGGATATATTGTGTTTTAACAAAGAAAAGAAAATTGATATACCTCAAACAAATTATATGTAATTAAATGTGTTGAGTACAATTAAGGAAACCAAATGGTCTAAAAATAAAACATAAAATCCGATCAAATCATCATGATTTAATAGACATCAATATTTATAAATATTTTTGTTTGTTTAATATATTTGTTAATAGAATCATATAAATTAATCAAATAATATAAATACTAGGTGATAACATGCGCCCTGCGCATGGTGAGTAATTTATTGTTTATTTAGTTTTGTATAATTTAAAAATCAAACCATAGTAAAATATTTTAATCCAGTCTTTTTATATATATAATAAGCTCTTATGTTGACAATATAGTATGTTTTAAAAAAATATTTTTTGATAAGAAAAAACAAAATTAAGCAAAGTAGTAATTGAATGTGTATAATATTAAATCATAGTAAATTTTGATTTCGTTTAATTATTTTGTATAAAATGTTAGGAAATGAATCATAACAGAAAATGAATTATAATCTTTTTGGTTATATTAAAAATTAAATATTATATTTTTATGTATATTATAAATTATTTGTAAATTTTGATTTTGTTTAATTATATTGTATAAAATTATAGGTTATGAATTTTTTTTGAAAATGAATCATAACAGAAAATGAATTATAAATTTCTTGGTTATATTAAAAATTAAAAATGGATAATACCTTATAAGTTAATTAGTTTATTGAAATAAGTTTTTTTTAGAAGATTGGTAAGAATGAATGTGGTGGTGACACATCAGCAAAATGGCACCACTGTAAATATTTTTAAAAATAAGGGTACTCTCTAAAAATGTTTCTCAAATAATATATAGGAGATTTAAACTTTATAACAAGTTAAAAATATTATATAAAAAATTGAAATATTAAATTATATTATTCACATAAATATAAAACAAATTAAATTATTTTTACTTTAAAAAATTTCAAAATCATTTTTAGTAAAATTATTTATAGATTTTTTATCATGCGCATGGCGCAGGTTATCACCTAGTTATATGTAAAAAGAGGTTCAATTTTTTAAAAATACATATAAGAGGCGATCCAATAGTTTTTAAAACTGGATTAAATCCGATTTTTTTTAAAAAAATATTTTATTTAAATAGAAAAACTTAAAAATTTATAAATATATATATATATATATATATTGTTATAAAATTTGGACAAAATTTAAAAGAAAAATATATTTATTTCTAATAAATGGGCTAAAAAGTTTTTTTCCCAAGGGCCCGTTTGAATGCTGGGCCGGTCTTGTTTGAAAGCTGGGCCGGGCTTGTTTGAATGCTGGGCCGGGCTTGTTTCTAGGTCTGCTCAGTTGATTCTTGCTACAGCCAACGTCGTTTCTGTTTGTTCCTCTTCTCTATATATCTGCCCTATTTTGTTGTTAGGGTTTTCTGTTCGATTTTGTTTCCACCTCGGTTTGCAATCAACAGTGGTTGTTTGTGTGAGATTTGTTGTCTTCGTAGCCCATTAGAGCCATGAGACCGATCAATATCTTGGGAGGTGTAGTAATATTCTCAACGTGTAAGTGTAAAGGATCTTTGGGTCATTGATTAGCTTATGTTTGTTGGTAGCTGCACTTTTTGAAAAACAAGCCTGATTAGTGTACTATTGTCTTTCCTTCAGTTCTTGTAGAAATGGATTGTACACATGAACACGAACAAGTAAGCACATAGATTCCAATATGCTCTGAAGCTTTTTGTAATTACACTGGTTAATTTTTAATGCGTACTTATCATGTTTCAGCCGTATACGACTCAGACTGGGTCTTAAAGTTGGTTTGGTTTTGAATGGACATATATAGTTGTGGTTGATGATCTGTAATGTACAGTGGTAGCTATTGCTGAAGATCAAATAGCCAAGTTGAAAGAATTGGAAAAGAAGTTGGACAAGTTGGACAATACAGTACAGGTAAAAACAAGTAATGGTGTTAATGCATCTAGAATGTTTTTGATTATGAAAGGACACAGTTATATATATGTTTGATTTTTAATGTGTCCACTCGAATCTCTCATGCTTCAGACGTACAAGACTGAGATGGAGTCATTGAAAGTGGTAAAAGCAAGAAACGGTGTTAAAGTTTTTCTTTTTTGAAAGGACATTTAGATAGTTAATTATTTTTGAATGTTGATGTATAATTTCTTGTCACGTTTCAGTTGTCTAGGGCTCCGACGGCCTTGTTGAAAGAACTCATAAAGACGTTTCTCCCAAGAAACGACTGAGAGGAAATTTCATATGAGGGAAACGATCTGATTTATCGCAAGCAATATATATATGGACTCTTTAAAGTTTTGAAGATCTGTTTTTGTTTGCCGCTTCTCTTTTGTTTCCTCCAGCGTTTCACGTTCACTCACTCTCTAGGTCTGCTCGTTTTGTCTTTCTACAGCCAACGAAGTTTTTTTTTTGTAGAAATCATTATCTTTTTAACTTGCCCTGGAAGCAAAAAGCCCTAGTAATTGTATGTGTATAGATTCGGTCGTTTGGCCAAGAGGAATAAGATTAGAAACATTGCTTGTTGTCCTCATATATCGAAACCGGAGACGATATATCGTCAAACATTGATTCAAGTTTACTTTCTAACAATTTCTAGGTCTGCTCATTTTGTCTTTCTATAGTCAACGTTTCTCCGTTTGTTTCTCTTTTCTCTGTCCGATTATTTTGTTAGGGTTTCTCTTCGATTTTGTTTCTATGTCAGTTTGAAAATCAACAGTGGTTGTTTGTGTTAGAGTCGTTTTATTCCAGAGCCCATTAGAGCCATATATATATAAGAACCATAATAAGCTTAAAAGCTCCTGTTTTTGTTATGTTTCTTTAACTTTTGGTCAACTGTATATGATCTTGATGGTGAATTGGTTCCGGTGTTTGTTTATGATTGAAGAATAAGAGAATCCCTAAAATTTCTGTTTCCGAGTACCAAGAACATCATGACATTCTTGAGAGATGTAACACTAACTATGTTTTAGTCAGCATGGAGTAATTAAGTGGCTGAAAAGGATCTTCGGTCAATTGTAGCCAAACCTCTAATTAAGCTTTTTGTACGTCCACTCGAATTTAATCATGTTTTCAGGAAGTACAAGACTCCAATTGAGTCCTAAAGTTTGTTTAATTTCGAAAGGCAATAGTAACGGTTGTGATCTGTATTAGAAATTGTTTTTGTCATGTTTCAGCAAAAGGCTAGTCTTGTGAAATTGGAAAATAAGGTTGAGTAAAAAAACAAGTAATATAATGGTGCGATCTATAATGTCTTGTCATGTTTTCAGTCCGTCTAGGGCTCAGATGGCCAGAGTTGAAAGTAATTAGAGAGACGTGCTGCTGAGATATCCTCTCTTCAAAGACTAGCTAGCTCAAGGTTCTGAGTTAAATTTCCTAATAATACTTTCTAGTAGTATATACTCCAAATAAGGTAGTTTTGAGTTTTTCACACATATTAAGAAAATTTTACAAAAGACTTTTCTAACCTTGTTTTTATTAATTATTACTTAAGTTATTATTTAAATATTAAATGTTATAAGGGCAAATTAAGTAAAAATAGACAACAATTACACCTATAAAATTAAAAACTTCTTTTTTTTGAAACAATTTTTTTTTCTAAAACTACTTTTTTTAAGGAACATAGGGAGTATATATCATAGATGTTAACATTATTTAGGGGAGGTTATTGGAAGAATATTTATGTAGATTTTGTGGATATCAAAAGTTAGAGAGATTTTTTTAAAAAATTCTAATTTTTATGAATTCTAACAATTATGTTCACAATTATTTATAGAATCCACATAATTTTTCTTTTATAGATTTTCATGGATTCATATTAAAAAAAATTCAAAACAATTATAAATAGTATTAGCTTTTTGAAGGACTTGTAATTCATTTCACATGTGTAATTATTAATTAATTCAAATTACACGTGTAATTAATTCATATTAAACCACTTTATTCTTTTGGGCTTCTCGAACTTCATGGGCCTTTTCTTACAACTCGGTTGGCAAGAGAAACCAAACCGAATTAAATCGAAGTCGAATTATCCACAAAACGAACCGGACCAAACCCGGTTTGCCTTCTTCCCTTTTGTTTCCAACGTTTTCCCTGAGAGCGGAGCGTTCTCACTCACCGTCGTCTTCTCAAAATCGAAACCGAAGAAGACAAACCGTCAAATCACGCTCAGGATTTCTAGGTCTGCTCACTTCCATCCAATTTCTTTCCTTAAGGTTTCTGCTGTTCGATTTTGTTTATAGGGTTTCTGCTGTTTGGTTTTGTTGTTAGTGTCGTTTTTCTCCCGAGTCCGTTAAGACCCATTCGCTCGCTAATGCTTGAAAAGTCCTGCTTTTTTTCATTTAAGAGATAAATAATCCATGCGAAAGTGATGCTCTCATGGTGGGTTTTTCTTTCCTTAGATTTTGCGACCGAATTTGTTCTGGTTTTTTTTTAAGTCTGTTTTGTTATTCTTTTAGCTAACTTTATGTGAAATCCATGGAGGATTTGTTGTGTTGTTTGTTTTTGATTCTCCCATTTCCATTTATTTTTATTGAAGAACAAGAGAATCCCTGAAATTTCTGTTTTTTCCAGAGGATCAAGAACATCATGAAAACCTTCCTGGGCTCCAATCTCTTAAAGGTAACTAACACTCGCCTGCTTCTTTTGTTCTTGTATTCATCTTTCTTTTCGCTTGTTATTTGATAAACCCATAGACTGAGATTTAGAGAGAAAATTGCAGAACGGTGTATCCTGGAGAGGTTTCAAGGGATCTCTAATATTTGCTTTTGGGTTCTACACAAGTATGTGGCTTTAAAGGATCTTCGGGATCACTGGTTATAGTTTATGATTTGTAGCTGTTTTTATTTGGCGAAAGAAGCTTGATCAATGTGTGTTATTTGTCTTTCCTTCAGATTATGCTTTAACCCCTAATTTAAAAACATTACTTAAAGAAGCCACAGAGGTAAAAGCAAGAAATGGTGTTTTTGAAAGGATACAGTTAACAACAGCTGAACTCTAATGTCTACATCTGATTTTTTGTTTCTCATGTTTCAGTCGTTGGATGAAGCCAAGTCCTTAACAGAGGTAAGCAAGAAGTGGTGTTATGAATCTGTAGTTGTTTGATTTTTGAAAAGATAGTTATATTTGGTTGACCTGTAATGTCTTGTCACGTTTCAGGATTGTGTGGCTCACGTGGATAAGCTGAAAGAAAAACAAAAGACAATGATCCATCTAATGCAGGTAAAAGCAAGAAATGGTGTTAATGCATCTAAATTTTGTTGATTTTGAAAGGACATAACATAACGTAGTTAAGCTTGATGTGTAATGTCTTTTCTCGTGTTTCAGTTGTATAATGCTCGAACGGCTGAGTTGAAAGAACTTAAAAAAAGCCGATGAGGGAAACGTGTTTTGGATCGCAGGCAGAATCTGTGTGGAGTTTCATATGAGGAAAATGGATCAGAAGAAGAAACGATCTGATTCGGTGCAGAGTAGCTGAAGGTTTTGGATTTTGATGATGATGATCTGATCTTATTTGGCTCTTAACTGTTGAGTTCTGTTAGTAAATTAGTAACACATAATTAAAATGTTAATCCTTGAATATGTATCAACTTTTGAGTAACATTATTTGTAGTTTGTTTTGTTGTCAAGTAATTCTCATATTTGACCACTGTTCTTATGGGTTCCTAGATCTTCTTCCCAACAGCAATAATGGCTCTGTCTAGCAATAGCGTTAACCAAAGACAACTCCAAACCGAAATAAACCGAATTTCAATTTAATTTAACCACATTTCTTATGGGTTTCTAGAGCTTTCTGGATCTTTCTGGAGCGTTTTTGTTTCCAGCGTTTCGCGTTAACGGTACTGAAGACATTTGTCTTCTACATATCTACCTCTTCTCAAAATCGAAGACTTAAGCCTGAAACAAATCGTCAAACCTCGCACGGGATTTCTAGGTCTGCTCTGTTTTCTTTCTACAGTCAATGCCGTTTCTCTGTTTGTCTCCTTTCTTTCGGTCCGATTTTGTTGTTAGGGTTTTTGCTGTTTCGATTTCGTTGTTAGGGTTTATGCTTTTTCGATTTTGTTTTTAAGGGTTTGTGTTCGATTTTTCTGTTGGGGTTTGTGTTAAGGTCGAATGTTAGACCCGTAAGATCGCTAAATGCTTTGAAAGACTCGTGCTTTTCTCCTATGTGATAAAATTAATCTGTTGGTGATGATTCTCCATTTCCATCTATATTGAAGAATAAGCGAATCCCTAAAATTTTCTTTTTTTCAGACTGGTGAAGAAGATCATGGGCTCTTTTCTCTTAAGGGTAACACTCTCATGCTTCCTTTGTTCTTTGTATTCATCCTTTTTTTTTTTGCTTGATCTTGATAAACCATGAACTGAGATTTAAAGAGTTTTCTCTTCTCAGGAAAAGAATGGAGTATTCTGGAGAGGTTTGAAAGGATCAGCAATATTTGCTCTTGGATTCTACACTTGTATGTGGCTGTAAATGATCTTGATTATAAGTTTATGATTGTAGCTGTTGTTTTTTTATTTTTATTTTCTGGGAAAGAAGCATGATCAATGTGTGTTATTGTCTTTCCTTCAGATGATTCTTTATCACCTTATTCAAAAGCAACAATTAAAGAAGCCAAAGATGTAAGCAAGAAATGGTGTTTTTGAAAAGGATACAGTTACAGCTGATTTATTTATAATGTCTCCATCTGATTTTTTTGTTCTTTCTCATGTTTTCAGTTGTTGGCTTAAGTCAAGTCTGCAGCAGAGGTGAGCAAGAAATGGTGGTTATGCATCTGAATTTGATTGATTTTGAACAGACATAGTTATATTGGTTCGTTACAGTGTAAATGTCTTCTCATGTTTCAGGAGCGTAGGGCTCGCCTGGCTAAGTCTAGAGAAATTGAAAAGGAAGCGGACAAGCTAATACAGGTTAAAGCAAGAAATGGTGTTTAATGCATCTAAAGTTTGTTGATTTTGGTAAAAAGAAGAAGACATAGGTTATGCAGCTTATGCTTGACCTGTAATGTCTTCTCATGTTTCAGACGCTTACGGCTCAAATAGCTAAGCTGGAAAAAGCTAAGCTGAAGGAACTTAAGAAAGCCGAAAGACGATGTACCGTTGGAACGTGTTGTGAATCGCAGGAAGAATCTGTGTGGAGTTTCGTATGAGGAAGAGGATCAGAGGAAACGATCTGATTTGGTGCAGAGAACGAGGAAGACAGAATATGAGCTCTTTAGTGACTAAGTAGCTGAAGGTTTTGACTTATGATGATGACCTGGTCTTATTTAGACCTTAACTTTTGAGTGCTGTTAGTAAGTAGTATATATTTATTTAAATTGTTAATCCTTGAATATGTATCAACTTCTGAGTAACATTATTTAGTTTGTTTTGTTGTTAAGTAGATCATAGTTAACCTTAAATATGTTTTTTAGCAATATAACAAAAATATCCCAGCACATGCCGAGCAAATACACAAGGGACATGACTATATCGTTGCCCTTGTATGAAACTTTGTTGTTGTTTTTCGAGTTAAGCATATCTAATTCATCAGTATATGCAAAACGTAAAAAAGTTACATCAATAGAAGCAAGAACAGGATCAGATTAACAAATCTGAATACGAAACTGTGTGAAGAACACGTGTATTTGAATAAAGAATGAATAATGGTGAACTCTCGTGGTCTTGCCAACGGTTGTTTATAACAGAATTACCTGAAACATGAAAAATGAAACTGGGTTTTTGTTTTCCGGTTTCATGTTGTTTTGGCTCTCTAAGAAAGAAATATATATACCTGATGATAAATAGGTCAGATTTTGTCAAGAGTGGTTTAGAGGATGATGCTTCACGTTGCTCTGTGTTCTCTAGTTGGTGGACTTGCAGAAGAAGCAGATACTAGTTCTTCGGCTTAGTTCTTTGAGATTTTGTGTTTCTTAGCCTCCACGAGAGAGATCATTCATGTATTGAACCGAACAAATAGAATTTAACAAATTCAACGTTTAATCAAATTTAACCGATGCAAAACCGAACCATAATTTTACTTTGGTTGCTTGTTTATAAGTAAAGTAGTCTCAATAATTGAAATAGAGCTTAGATCATTGTGGTTAGGTCAGACGAGTAAACTTGTTAGACGGCTCAGAAAGAAAAAAACCTTAGGAGGAGGAGAATGGAATTCTGGGGTTAGGCTTCTTTGTGTTGAATCTCGCCTCCTTTTCTTGAATTTTTGTTTCTTCCATGATTTGCTAATTCTTTCTTGTTTGCAGGAATTGAATTGAAAACCGGGGAACCTCATTGTTTTCGTCTTCAAAGTGATGAACATCCATCGGAAACTCCACGTCACCGATAGGATAATAGTATTTGATATGTATATTGGCCCGGTGAGGATGTTGTTGATCTATTCTGTACTGCCTCTGCCAACTTTTCAGGCAACTGTAGGCGAGGGTTTGGGCAAAGAGATGAGTGTGGTTCAGTACTTGGTCGGAGGCAGCAAGAGCCGAGTCGTTTTTTTGCGAATTTTCGCCAAACGAAAACGAATCCTGCTCTCTCTGCCTTGAGTTGGAATGTGATGTCGAATTCTCGGTGATTGGTGATAGATGCATCCATCTGACTGGATACTTGGAGACTTATGCGCAGGAGGAGGTGCAGGAGACTTATGTGCAGGACAAGGTGCAAAGATAGAGGTACTGTACGTCTTTAATATGCCTTAGTTGTAACTAAGGAGAGAAAAGGTGTTAAGCCGTACGGGATAGGCTCCATTTTGAGAAGTAAAGATCCATTTCTTATGGCTCTTGCGCTTAAGTTGGGCCATGCATGCGAGTAAATCTCTCTCACTTTATTTATTTACTATTTCTCCTCTCTTTCTCTCTCTTTGGCTCACTCTTTTCTTTGCATTTGACAGATGCCAGCGAAACCGGGTATGGTGTATGATTATTAAACGTTGTATCTCTTCATCTGAAGAATTACAAGAAACAATGAATAAAGGATTTTGCTACATTAGCAATGCTGGTTTTGAGTCTTCCTTCTTGTGTTTAGGAACCCTATCTCTTCTCCTTTTTCCCAAAAAGAAACAAGATTTGAGTTATACAGTTCAGCCACCAAAATGTAAAAAAAGGTTACATCAAGAGAAACAAGAATACAATCACTTTGAGATTAACAAATTGAATTACATTTTCCTTCTGAATACAGTCCTAATCGAGGTATGCACATAAAAAACAGGAATACATTGTGGTTCTTTTGTTTGGACTTTCATGTTGTTTGGGAGTTGTAAGAAAGAAATCTGCCTGATCATAAAAACGATCAGGCTCTGTGTTCTCTAATTGTTGGTCCTGCAGAAGAAGCAGATACTGTTGACCCAGCTCTTCTTCGGCTTAGTTCTTTGAGATTTTGTGTTTCTTGCCTCCACGAGATCATTCATGTATTGAACCACGGCCTGAGAGAGGATGTCGAAAAGAATGAATCAATAATCAATGGCTGACTCAAACGAGAAACTCCATAATCTAAGACATATGTGGAAGAAGGACAAAAAGGATGAGATAAGAAATAACCTGAGCGCCCTTTGCGATTATATCCCTTGGAAGCTCTTCGAGTGGATTTTGCTGTGTGCGAAGAACGCGCAGCTGCGAAAGCGCTTTGAAAGAGTAAGGAAGGAAACGGATCTGGTTATTGCTCATATCAAGCTCTTCTAGCTTCTCAAGGTTGCCTATCAACCCAGGGAGTGATCTCAGGTTGGCAAAATTGTTCCCAATGTTCAGCTTAACAAGCGTTTTGGCGTGACATAAGCTCTCTGGTACTAACTCGAGCTCGTTGAAACTCACATCTAGCTCCTTGAGGTTAGCCATGGAGGACATCGTCGTTGGTAGCTGCCGAATGTTATTGTAACGCACGGTCAGAATCTCCAAGCTAGCTATCTTCCCAACAGCTTCAGGAAGAGCTTTGAGCCTGTTGTAATCTGCACGGAGCTCTTTCAGGGAAGAACAGCCAGAGATACTATGCGGAATCTCTTCGATGTTGTTTGTTTCAACATCGAGCTTCTTCAGGCTCACAAGAGAACCGATAGATTCAGGGAGCACGGAGAGGCTGTTAGAGCTCAAATCAAGCTCCTCGAGATTGATCAATCTACTAAACGCTGATGATGGCAGAGATGATAACTGGTTTCCACTAAGATCCAGGTTGACCAAGTTTAGCAAATCTCCTATAGACTCAGGGAGCTGACCAATTCTATTCGAATGCAGATCGAGTCTCGTCAAGGACAAAAGCCCTCCTACGGTTCCCGGTAAAACCATGATGCAATTCTCAGACAAATCTAGCCTAACCAGACTCGATAACTTGCCTATAGAATCCGGAAGCCACTCGAGCTGATCCATAAGCTTGTGCTGCAGGTTTAGCTCCTGAGTAGCTTTCTTGGCCGATACTTCAATCAAACTAGCAAGTTTTATGAGACTCAACTTCTCCCCATCATGGCCTACACACATGCATTAACAATGATTACATTGGAAAACAATCTAATCACACATGAAAACACTATTACGAATCTTTAAGCTCAGTTTCTATCCAAAAGTCAAAAAAGCATTTCATGGCCTACACATATATATGATGGTTCCACTCCAATCAGATTCCTACGGAAAGCAAAACGAATCATGAAAGATCAGATTCTATCTCAAGGGTTCGGCGGAACCGAACTCACCGGCGACTTTCTTAGCCTGAAGTGTTGAATCCGAAACCTGAGGCTTGCGAGGAGCTAATAACCCGTCGCTGTAAATCGAGGATTTGGATTTCGTCACAAATGTATCGTCGCGCGTGAACATTTCCTTGGGTTTCACAGGAGCCTGATCGGAATAAAACAAACTCCTCGCCGGAGAATCAGGAGAAACAACAGGCGCGGGCCGAGCCAGAGCGGCGGAGACATCGGAGGAAGGCGAGGGAGCAATGCAGTTGGAAGCCCTCTGGATCAATCCGTCGAACATGACGTGCACGGACTCCAGATCGAGAAGCTTCGTGGCTTCGCTCTTCTGTTCTTGGCTCTGGAAACGAACAAGACCTCTCTTCATCTCTTGCAACACGTCGAAAACCTCCCGAGGAACATCGGAGCTCTTTTTCTGTCCGGCAATGGCTTCCAAGCGGCTCTGATCATCCTTCTCGACGTTCTGTATCAGAGAAGTCGCGGCTTCGACGTCGTCGATCTCTGGTCTTGGCGGTAAAGATCTATGAATTCTCATGATTTCTTCCACCACCTGATTCACCGAATCCAAACGCTTATCCATATCTACAAATCCAATCTAGAAATTTCTGCTGCGTGTTGTAGAAAAAAGAGAGAGATTGAGAGAGGAAATAAAGAAGAAGATAGTTTTTTATGGAGATTCACAAAATGTTCTTGTTTAGCCTCAACAATACAGCTGTTTCCATCATTCTCTCTCTCTCTCTCTCAAATCTATTATCTCTCTGTCAAATTTTGCTTCCGATCTTGTTTTCTCTTTCGTCTTCTCATTCTTTCGTCAGTTCTTCTCTCTCTCTCTCGACCTGCAAAATAATCAATTTAATTATTTTAAAACAATATTAGTATGATATAATCACCTTCTCTCTCTCCCGTTCTTTTCAATTTTACGTTAAATGATAATTTTGTTAATGTCGAGGAGCGAAGTAAACAATAATTAAGTATTAACATGATCGTATAATGTGGACACTGGGGAGGAGAAAAAAAAACATGATCATATTTTATAGTATGAGGATCTTTAAAGACCCCATGGGGAATTAAATAAAGTGAATATCACTCCCCTCTATCAGTTATCTATAAACTCGGCGAATGTCAGTATGTCACGTTCTTTCCACTTTCTCGTCTTTTTTCTGCCTGTCAGAGTTATCTATAAACAAATGCCACTTTCTCTTAATGTATTTTTCTTATACTGTTCAGAAAGTATTAGCAAAAAGTATATATTTTTTTGGGGCCACTTATACTTTTATTAATAGACAATAAAATACATAACCCACAAAATAACAAAATATCCCGAAAACAAAACCCAAAAGAAAGAAACTAAACAGGGAAACAAACGGTGAAATTAACGATAAAGAAAGACAAATAAACTAAAATCTCCAAAACATTAAAATTGAAACTCTGAGCAAAGAAAGACCTAGGCGCTAGAGCCGCACCAATCCCAATGGTAACACTTGGGTGTATTACGTTAAAAAAAAATAAAAATAAAAAATAATGACATGGCAATGAACAATGGAAAAACGATGTCTTATTTAAGATCCGTTTTTAGGGTGTTTTATGACACGTGTCACGACGCGATTCGTCACATATTTTTTATTTTCTAAAAAATCGTATTTTTTTTTCAAAAATTATTTTTTCTTTTATTATTATAAAATTTTAAGATATTCAACATAAATGTCTCCATTAGGGATGGTGTAAGAGACAAGACCCAGAAGACTATCCGTGCAATAATTGGTCAAAGTGCACATGGAAGGAGAGAGACCTCCATTAAAAGTCTCTCTAAACCTGTAATCGCTTTGCCTAATCTAATACAAGGAATTCTCTTTTCTAAATCTATCTATCTTTTGACTTCAATCTTTTCATTTTCATGTATCATCAGGATCCTTTGTAATCATTAGTTAGTTTAAAATAGTTATCTTATACTCAACCATCTTTTGCAGGATGAACCACTAGATATTTTATTATCGTAACTGAGAAATACAAAACATGTATTCTTCAGTGGGATGCCAAGTCCTGTGAGCTTATTACACGGTATAGCTATCTAAATATAATATGTTATGTTCTCTTGTCTTTCAGGTAGAACTTCAGAACCATCATGTTGTGTAACATCTGTTCTGTTTATTTTCTTCTTCTGTTAGGTTATTCCACTTGATAACAACATACAACTCAAGGAACTTTTAACATCATGTAGTGTTTTATTCAGCTAACATGTATTTTATAGCGCAAGCTTGTTAGATCCAAAAAAATGAATGATATGTTTGGGTGTGAGGTCTACATATCAGGCTGGAGAGTTTGCAGGTTGAGGATATCAAGTTTCTCTATGGATATGAAAAATCTGTTCATTTATCCATTTGCTAACTATGCGTAGAGAGCCATCTTTTGAAACTCCAGAACAAGTTACACCCTGAGCTTGCCCATATCTTTCCAAGCTTTTGAATTAAAAAAACCATCATTACTTACAATTAAAAGTGAGCGTTTATCTTTTTCTTCTATTTGAAGTTTTTAATATAGTCATTTGAGTATTAGTAACTGAGAACGATGGTGTTAAAACAGATGATCTTATAATTTATGTGTGTTAATGTTAGCATTTTCACATCATGGTGTCGTGTTATTGCCTTATCTATAATATTGATGTCAGAGGTAAAATCATATCGTTAAAGATAAATCGGTTGCAAAATGCTAGTTAATAAATGGTTTATAGAGATGAGCCATCAGAACATATTATGTCTTAAAAATAGGTTATATCACATCATCGCCCAAAAATTTACAATTCTTTTTTTGTTAATAAAAAACAATAATAAATATGAGAAACTATTATTGGTATTTGAAAAGTCTATACTTCACAATGGTATTTTGTGGATGCAAAAGGATGGGATCTATGACTATGACTTTCAGAGAACAATCCTCTAATTCGTGGTTACTTTACAAGTCAATAACCCATATTCAAAGTATCGAACATGGAAAAATATTCATCAAGTTAATGATAATCACATACATGTATCGAAAAGAAACTTAGACCTACTTATAAAAAAAATCTTAAAATTACCCTAAATATTTACAATTATTTGTTCAAAATAACTGTAACATTTTTACTAATGTGATCTTGTTTATTAAATTTTATTAGTAGAAATTAAAATTGTTTTTGTTCTTTTGACTGCCTATAAATTATAAAATAATGTTTTAATTAACATAGATAAATATGCGTACCCCTCCATCACTATATAACACAACACATCCACGAACTCAATACACAAACACAACACACTAAACAAACAAACAAAACCAAAGATAAAAACAAAAGAAAAAAATCTATCATGACGACGAAGAAGGTTAAATTACTTTTATTTCAAACGATTTTTCGAGATAAACACTTTTTAAAAAAGAAAAAAAGACCTATTGAAGAAAGTGAACGAGACCTACAACTCCAATTTTGAGGAACCATCAAATTTTGTTGTGCAACCTCAGAATCAGAATCTAAATCATAATCATAATCAGAACCAACAACACCGGCTTATGGAGACGATGAACCATCTTGAGCAAATGAATTTTTGCAGCTGAGTGGATGAAATTTTTGTTCATGGATGATAACCACCTCCAACCACAACAGCAGTAGATCTCCAATGATTCTTCCACCACTCTGACAACCGTCATCTCAAGCAGTATGATTTCTCATACCAGTCCAAATCTCACCAATAATATAAAACAAAATCATATAGGAAATATATATTATTGGTGAGATTTAGACTGGTATGGAGAATCATACTGCTTGAGTTGATGGTTGCCATAGTAGTGGAGGAATCATTGGGGATCTCCTGTTGCTCTGGTTATCATCCGTGAACAAAAATTTCATCAATAATATAAGACAAAATTATAATTGAAGTTCTTTTTTGTTGTTGTTATTAGCTTGCATTGCAATTTTTTGTTTTTGGTTATGATTATGGTTATATATTATTATATATTATTCTTGTTTTAGTATAATATATAACCATAATCATAACAAAAACAAGAACATATAAAGAAAATAAATTGCAATGCAAGCTCATAACAATAACAAAAGAAACACTTCAACAACCATAAAAGTATTCGCAATTGTTGAAGAGAAGCTCGATCAGGGTTTTTGGATGTCTTTTGGTTGTCGAAGTTCCAAAAAGCTTGTTTTTTTTCCCGACCAATTCGAAAAAGCTTGTTGGAGGTTTGGTTTGTATGTATGTGTGATTTTTTATAGGTAAAATTGGAAATAAAGGACAATTTACACCTTTATTAAAATTGGAAAGTATGTTTTACACCACAATGACTAATATATACTTTAATACTAAGGAATATTATTTATTGTTTTATCTTTTTGCTCTCTATAGCAGCATTGGTATCAGCTTCAAGTGTTTCTTGTACCGGACAAGATGGTTACTGTAGCATCCGCGACCAGAAATCCTAAGTATGGTCGTGCGGGTCATGGGATGGCCGTTGTATATATGTCCTGGTATAGTGGAGGTTCATCCGTTTCTGTAAATATGTGGTACGTCCGTGGTACGTCCGTGGTACGTCCGTGGTACCGTGTTGTGGTACGTTTGTGGTACGTCCGTGGTACCGTGCTGTGGTACGTCTGTGGTACGTCCGTGGTACGTCTGTGGTACGTCCGTGGTACGTCTGTGGTACGTCCGTGGTACGTCTGTGGTACGTCCGTGGTACGTCCGTGGTATGTCTGTGGTACCAAACCGTGGTACGTCCGTGAGGTTAAGCACCGTACTGTGGCTTGATCGAATAAATATTGTGGAAATCTGTCTAAGTGTCGAGAGACAAAGGTTTTAGGCCGTGGGCCGTAGTTTTTCTCGAGAGAATGTAGTTTTTCTCGAGAGGAAAATGATTTATCCCGTGTTTGGCCGAGTGGTTTAAGTCTGGCCGAGAGAAAAAGGAAAGTTGGCCGGTTTGGCCGAGAGAAACTTGAATTGGACCGAGAGAAAAAGTAAACCGTGTGACTAAACCGAGGAAGGACGGTCGAGCTAGGGTTTTCGGGCCTATTTATATGTTTTATCTCGCGGCCGCGTGGAGGGATCACAATTTTTCTGGAGAGAAAAGCACCTAAGGCGATTTTGCCCGAGAGAAAAGGGAGTTCGTCGAGAGATTTCGAGATTCTGAGAATTATGTTCGAGAGAAACGACTTAGAAGGGTCGATTTGCCGAGAGAAGTGTGTTCGGCCGAAGGATTTCTCGATCGGATCGCGAAGCATCCGAGAGATAATCAAGGTAATCCGTTTTCACCCGAGAGAAAAGTGAGCCGCTCGAGAGATCGTGAGTTCCGTGCCGATTATGGGAATTCTGTTCGGGATAAACGACTTGAAAGGGTCGATTTACCGAGAGAAGGCTCGATTGTTGCCGAGGAATTCTGCCTAGATCGAGAGTTATCCGAGAGAAAGAAGTTTCGGCCGAGAGAAAGTCGAGTTCGTCCGAGAGAAAAGAAGGGTCATCGAGAGATCGCGTGTTCGGTTCTGTTTCTGGGAATTCTGATCGAGAGAATCGACTTGGAGTGGTCGATTTACCGAGGGAAGGATCAAGTTGTCCGATGAATTCTGACCGGGTTGAGAGATAGCCGAGAGATGCTGATCGGGCAAAGTGATATCCGACCAATAGCCGAGATGAGTCGACTGGATCTGAGAGACGCGTGACTACGTCCGAGTGATTTCTGTTCTGGTTTATTTTTCACCTAGAGATTTATGTTCTGATCGAGAGAAAGTGGGGCTGCCGAGAGATAGTCGAGAGAATTCGACTATATCCGAGTGATAGCCGAGAAATAGTCAAGAGGATTCGGCTATATCCGATAGATAGCCGAGAGTACCATGACTGTGGTCATGAGAAACGTAGATATGGTCAAGGAGATCATGACTGGGCTGGCTGGCGATCAGGATTGATCGTGGCTGGACTGACTGGCGATCAGGATTGATCGTGACTACAGTGTCTGGCGGTCCATGTGGATCGTGTCTGGCGATCGTGTGGATCGTGTCTGGCGATCGTGTGGATCGTGTCTGGCGATCGTGTGGATCGTGTCTGGCGATCGTGTGGATCGTGTCTGGCGATCAGTGTTGATCGTGTCTGGACGTGCAAGGGATCGGGGATCCGGGCCGTCTCTCTTCTGTACTTGGTCATGTGGGGATGGTTGGTTGAGTGACTAAGTACGGGGGGGAGATGTGCTTTGTGGGTGGCCAGCGTTGTGGCTGAGACAATTGGAGCGTGGGTCAGTGCATCCAAGTCTGCGAATGGCCAAGGTAATTACTAAGCCGAAACTGGTATTGATTATTCTGACTGCGTAGGTTGTTGGATAGTCGATGAGAATGGACTTTGTTAAGTTGTTAGATGGAAGGAATGTATTAAACTTCATCTAGGATATCGGTTAGAAAGGAAAAAATTTATTCTGGTCCGGCCGCGGGTTAGGAAATCCGGGTCGGAGCGCTACAGTTACACTACCAAGTGCCAAAGATAAAAATACATGTGCAGATTAAGTTAATACAAATAAGTCTATTGGCTAATCAGTAAAAACACATAAAACACTTATATAGGACCATTGTTTTCTCACAATTTCCAGTTACTGGACGACAATTGTTTCAACTCAACCTTTGAATAATAGCACTACACTAAAAAAAAGAAAGCAGCTAAGAGTGGTCGAATTATTACTGCTGGTCTTGAAACCTTTCAGTAGCATCCCCTGATCCAGTTTCGAGATCAGAGATCTCATCATCTTCTTGTTGTTGTTGTTTGTAGTAAATGGTGTTTGAAGAGTGGCCAGTGGTCTTGGAACGGTGTAGAGTGGTTCCAGAGGAAGATGGAGAGATGCTGAAACTCCCCGAATCACCAAGTGTCTTGCTCGGGAGCTTCCTCGCTTTGCCTTTCTTCATTTTGATGTCTTTGTGCCACTTCTTTAATGCCTTTGCCATTTGCTCATCAAACACTGCTTTCTTCATGTGTGAACCCATCTTCTCACACATAAAAACATTTCATCAGTTCTCTCTTTTCTTTCATTCAAGACTACTCTCATTAAGAAACCATTTATTTAGCTAGAATATCGAAAAACCGTTGTTTACAAGTTACCTGAGTCACAAGTGCGTACAATGGGAGAGTGATGTAGCTGCATAAGATCAAAGCTCCTAGGCTGCATAGACATTACACACACATTTTTTATACTTTTTCCTCCATTGTAATTACGATGCATAATGAAGGTTTCGAATAAGCTTTTTACCATAGAAAGAGTTTGATGACTACAAGATTGAAATCTTTATGGAAGCATGATTTTAATCCAAAAGAATACTGCAAAGGCCAAATTTATATGTGTTACTAACTAATATCATTTCTGAAACTAAAAAGTGATGCTTCTTTTCTGTTTACCCATATCCAGAAGAAGTGTGTTATCTGGAAAGCATTCTGCATAACACAGAGGAAACAAATACTCATTAGAGATAAACATTATAGAAGAACACAGAAGCTGCAACACATGGTGTTGATAGTGTTATTACCTGAAACAAGGCAAAGTGGATAAGATGAAGAAGCAATTGAGGGCAATCGAACCAAAAGTAACGATCTGAACCTTGCACTAGAGGCATCCCTTGAACTACTGCATGTGTCTCTGCTATTTCTAATGCCATTGTTGCCATAATCGCTTGAAGCTTTGTTCCAACGGCCAAGATTATCTGCAACAAGTTCTTAATTATTCACAAAAAAACTTCCAAGAAGTTTTGTATAAGTGAAGAGAGAGAGAGAGAGAGAGAGAGAGAGATTGTCTTACGAGCACAGGAGGTATTGATGCCCAAAACAATGTTCTCCATCCTGGAAATTGAATAGATAGATTTCAGTATACATGAATTGAATTTGAATTTAAAGATAGATATGTGTAGCTCACCATTAACATTAAACAGCAAGAAGATCACAAATGATGCCCAAAGAATTGGACTGCATGCAGAGCCAGAAAAATGTTTTCAAGAAAACGTTATATATAATTATAAAGAAGCAAAATTTCATTTGTATTTGACTTTTGATGATTGTGGATCGTGTTGTACCTTATTCCAACTATTAACTTGAAATCATCCTCGAGAGATCTTTTGATATATCTCTGGAAGTTGAAATTTCTTCCTGGGGCTAAATGAGCCTGAAGTAGATCACAAGAATCAAGCATCAAGAAAGAACGTGAGAAAAGAAAACGGAAAGATGAAAAAGATTTTAAACTCACAGAGATGAATCCATGGCGCAGAGTCAAGTAATCGGTTCTTCCCACGGATACAAAGAACTGCCTCAAGAAGCATCCCTGTATCCAAAATTTTCTTTGAGTGCTCAAAACAATCAAGAAACGTTTGATGCAAAATTAGAAATGGTTTCTGTACCACGTAAAAGAAGAATGGAACTGTTGTCCAGAAACTTGTATGTGATTTCACAAAAGATGTCTCATGAGTGAGCCTAAGTCTGGATTGATCTGCTCCACAACAAAAGTAAGTCTTAAAGACTTTAAAACAACAAAAAAACTTCAAATAGAATCTGATGAACAGAATTACCAATAGAAAACTCATAATCATGAGATAATGTCTCTTGCTCCCACTTTTTCCATCCACGAATCTGTCACAATTCAAATACAAAAGGTTGCATTGTTATTCAGTAATCTATCAAACATAGTTTCTTTTCAAGCATTTCAAAATTAGATTTCTCGTACCTTGAGCCTGCTAAGCATCATGGTCATTAAACTATAAAGAATGTGAAAGATGGCCAAGAAGAACAACAAGATGTGAAGTTGGTGCAAGCCTTTCAAAGTTATGAGTGGCTCAGATCCGATTTTGCAGTTCACAGATAAATCACCAACAGCCAAAAGATGTCTGCTAAGAGATGGAGCGAGAGTCTTTGCGTTTTCAAATGAACAAGGTAACATAGAGAGCGCAGCTTTTGAGGGAACGCAGATCTTGAGAATATATGTTTCTCCAAAGGTAAGTAATAAAGAAATGAATCCAAGAATCATCAGCTCTGCAGAATCAATCAATCACCATTTTCTTTTAGTTTCTTGAAAAACCAAAACAAGCATTTTGACACAATAGCAATCATTACTTACTTACCAGCTTTGATCTTCTCTAAGGCTTCAAGCAGAGAGTTTTTATGCTTCTTCCATAACCACTGAGAAGAAACAGTTAAAGATGGTTCAGACATTGAGTATTTGAACAAGAACAATTCTAAGAAGAAGAAAAAGAAGAACAAGCATACGTTTGCGAGTCTCTGAAGACCCTTTTCGAGGAGATGGGAAATAAGGATGAGAAATGTGCAGACGACGGCGACAGCCCACGTGGGTGTCTGAGAGAGAGTTTTCTCGCCGGAGGGAACTCCGGTGACCGTAGCTCCGTGGAGCACAAGAAACCATAACAAAGATCTCTGACTCTTGCTTCTTGTGATCATGAGTGAAGGGAGAGGTAGAGAGATAGAAGATACAACTAACGTAGAGTTTAAAACTTATGTTAGTGCTTCTTAATTACTACTATGTTGTAAAACGTAAGTTAAACTGGTCTTTAGATAAAGAATTGGTTTTCCATTTGACTATATTTATTGTGAGATTGATTATTAGGACCACGGTACACGTATAAGTTTATATAATTTTGCTCATTTAAAAAGAAATCTCATATGTGCACCCAAAAAAAAAGAAAATCTCCTAATCAAAGAATTAGTTGTGTATGTGTTCATTAAAATGGTGTAGTAGTTCTGTATTGAAAAAAAAAACAAATGTGTAGTTCAGTTTTGTAACTCATCCTCTTTAATTAGTGGAAGTTACTTAGAAAATTTAAGGTTAAATTCAATACATTCTTATATAATATTTTAAGGTTTTTTTTACAGAAATACTCTGATAGAAATTGACATGTGTTACTCTAAATTCTACATAACAACATAAAATAGGAGTGAAAACAAAAACACTAATACTCACAAACGTTCATAATATACTAGTCAACAAAAAAATCAAAAATTAAACTACACTAAACGAAAATAATAAATACAATTAAATACAATCCAAAAAAAAAATTGTAATAGAAATTCTACAACAATCTATAAATAACAAGAACAATATAACAATCTACAAACATAACTCACTTTTATTATCATCCAAAATTCCAATGAAATATATACTCTATGTATTACAGTATCAGAGAATTCCTTTCACCTCATCAACCATCAGCCGAAAACAAACTTCATTTCAAAATCAGACGTTCATTCCGTCAAGAAAACAATATCAACTACACAATCATTTTTAGCACCGATCAAATACTACAAACAAATAACACTACATTCAAAGATGTGATTAGATCTCACTTATCATGATATAGATAACACAACATCATGTATATTAACCGAGGGTGTAATAAACTTTATTAAGACAATTATATTATCACGTCGACCACATAACACACAATGCTTCAAAGTCTTTTTTTAAAATTGAAGATTTCAACCCAAATACATCAACAAGACTAGATGTTGATTTGGCAATTGGAGACCTAGAGAAAGCACAAAAATAATAAGGCAATTGTATTTTATTTCTTGATAATTTACAAGTACATAAAAATATCAACACTTTATCACAAATCCACACAACGACGGACCTTCTCCTGCGTTGCATATTAAATGCTAGTCTAAAAAGATAGTGGTTATAAATGGTGATCAAATGAATGAGGAGGAACATTAATTTTATTTTATTCTTTAAAAATTATACCATTTATAAGTAATATTTTGTACAAATGATTCATTTTCATTTTTTACATTAAATGTAACTATAGAAAAAAAATATTGCTTATCAAATTTAAGAAGAAATAATAATTTATATATTTTTTTTTATTATTTTTCTTCTACTCATTATATTAATACTTTAGTGTGGCCAACAGTTAGAGCAGTATATATTGAAAAGATTTGCACATTATAAATTATTCAAATATAGTTGTCAAAAAAAAAAAAATTATTCAAATATAATGAATATCTTAACAACTTGTCATATATGCATATTGTCCAATAATTCACCACATATATATATATATATATATATATATATATATATATATATATATTCCCCCTAATATACATCACAATATTTAGAAATATAAATTCAGTTCTTATCCAAAAAAAAATATTTTAGAAAATAAAGGATAAAATCTTACTCTATTTTCTAAGACATAAAATACACTTGAAAATGCTAATGTGAAAAAAGGGAATTACATCAAAGGTAATGCAAAATTTTTAACAACCTCTCATGCATACAATATCAACATAATGTGTAGTTTCGGTAAATGCAATGCCCCTAGTAATATGAAACCGTCTAACTGGTATGGCATGTTGACAGTAAATTTTAGTAAAAGAATCTACACAAAATTAAAAGAAAATGCATATGAAAATATTATAAATAGAGGTTGATTTCTTAAAAATAAATTTAACAGTGATAAGATAACCAAAACAAAGTTTGCTTTTGTAGGATCTAAAAATGGGAAAATGGAGTGCAACAGTGGTGCTAATGATGCTGGTGATTGTTGCGGCGGTCACGGTAGAAGCAGAAGAAAGAAACAGTTGGATCAAGTGTTTTCGTGATTGTTCAGATTCAAAACATTGTAGCATTCACGACGGTGATTGCTTTGAACGTTGTAAAATCCAATGCGGTGGCCCAAACCCTCCCGGTGGTCTCTCTCCTCCCCCTCCACGGTACGTACTATTTTCTCAAACTCCTTTCAAACTATATTTATAGCTTTACGTATTTATATTCTAATTAGTTTTTTTTTTGTTTTGTTAAAGATTAATGTTCTTACTATCTATGATTTATTTGCATGAACAGAAGAATTTCACATGAGATGGCATCGGTAGAAGCAAAACAAAACAGTTGGATTAAGTGTTTTCGTGACTGTTCAGATTCAAAACATTGTAACATTCACGACGGTGATTGCTTTGAACGCTGTAAAATCCAATGCGGTGGCCCAAACCCTCCCCATGGTCTCTTTCCCCCTCCACGGTACGTACTATTTTCTCAACTCTTTTCAACTATATTTATAGCTTTATGTATTTTATATTCTAATTAGTTTGTTTTGTTTTTGTTAAAGATTAATGTTCTTACTATCTATGATTTATTTGCATGAACAGGAGAATTTAACATGAGATGGCGTCGGTAGAAGTTCGCGGAAGGCAACAATGATTAAAAACAAATTGTGAAAGCTTTGTGATCATGTTTCAAATTCAATAAAAATATTGATTATATCTTTGTATTAGATTCAATATAGCTCATACATACCGAAAGTGTGTGTATGAGCTTTAAAAGACAAAAAGAAGAAGAGTAAAGCCTACATATTTCTCATTGTTCTATCGATATTGAAATAAGAATTTCAACTGCTAGGTGATTATCAATTGATACATGTTAAGAACTAAGAAGTAACCAATAGAAAAACCATTTTCATTATAGTTTTAATGAGAGCTCTGGCGACTCCAATCCAAACCAGTTCAACTAAAACTGAGATTACATAATCAAATTAAGTAAAAAAAACAAGTCCTCTCACCTGAGGAACAAATCAAGATGAATTGGTCGAAGCAAGAGTTACAACTTGGCACAAAATCCAGACTCAAGCCCAACTGCAAACGCACATAACAAAACTCTACTCAAAGTCCCTTATCGGTTTGAGATCAATCTGATTCTTTATTGGTTTGACATTTCTGAAAAATGACAAAGCAAATAAGGGGAGAGAGAGAGAGGGAGAGAGCAGCTTTATAAATGGGTCCTTCTCCTACACCTTCTCTAATCACTCTTACCCTCCTGAGATCCAATCTCCTGTAAGTAATGCTCTGCATCCAAGGCAGCCATACACCCTGCACCATCCATAAGTTGTGATCAGAGTTGCTTATGAAAAAAAGATAACACTTGAAGGTAATCACTATCTAGAAAGGTATGCAAATTGGGTTTGACCGACGGAAACACAACTATCGTTCTAGACCTGAGAACAATCTGATTTCAGCTTAGTCATCAGCAGAGTTCAAAGACCACACACCATGCCGTGTAAATAGTAAAACATGTCTGCTTCTTCCTTGTAGCAAGAGAACATTGAGATAACAAAATCATATAACGAGACTTGAAACAGTTTAATTTGAACTTCTTAGCTTTCAAGACACCTACTTTGAACAATGAATGACCATTACTAGTCTTTCTACAGAGTATATGAGAATGAAAGTACATAACAAAGGCACAACACACAGGACCACTCTATAGCAGACACAAATCATGCCTCAGCTACTTTGTTAAGTGAATCAAATGATATACAAAACAAGCAATGAAAGGGTCCCATCATAAAAGCTAATGACTTTCAAAAAGCACAATTATGCTAAACGGATTCACTTAACCAAACACCTAACTACCAAATATCCTAAATCATTATGCTATTAGGCAACAAGAACATATCCTAAAAAAGCTAACTCATTGTGCAGGAAAAGGTAAAAAAAAGAGGAGTAGAGAACGAACCAGTTCCTGCAGCAGTGATGGCCTGCCTGTACTTCTTGTCTTGGACATCTCCGGCGGCGAATACACCGACCACGCTCGTCTTTGTTGTACCAGGCTTGGTCAGTACATAGCCATCTTCATCAAGATCAAGCTGCCCATCCAAGAACTTCGTTGCTGGCTCGTGACCAATGGCGAAGAACAGTCCAGAAACCTTCAAATCAGACACATCTCCAGTAACGACGTTCTTCACCTTCAACCCTCCGAGAATGCCTTTCCCGTTCTCGTCTCCGTACGCCTCGACCACCGAAGAGTTCCAGATCACCTCGATCTTAGGGTTTGACATTGCTCTCTGCTGCATGATCTTTGACGCCCTGAAGGTGTCCCGCCTGTGGATTATGTAAACCTTAGATCCGTACTTGGTGAGGAAATTCGCCTCTTCCATAGCCGAATCGCCGCCGCCTATAACCACCAGGGGTTTGTTCCTGAAAATCGGAGCAGCCCCGTCGCATACAGCACAGGCGGAGATTCCGCGGTTCCAGAAACCGCCAGCGCCTTCTCCTGATCCAGTGAAGCTGAGCCGCTTGGCCACAGCCCCCGTCGAAATGATTACGGCGTCAGCGAGGACCGTTCTCGAATCGGTGAACAGCTTAAACGGCTTCGACGAGAAATCAACCTTGCTAACCGTCTCCGTGAAGATCTTCGTACCGAATCGCTCCGATTGCTTTCGGAATTTATCTACGATGTCTAGGCCGAGGATACCGTCGGGGAATCCAGGGAAGTTCTCGACGTCGGTGGTTGTAGTTAACTGGCCTCCGGGAGCGATATCGTTAGCCATCCATCCTTCGAAGAGAAGAGGCTTAAGCTCCGCCCTAGCCGCGTAGATCGCCGCCGTGTGTGCCGCCGGACCACTACCGACGATGCAGACTTTGGTTTTATGGGTTTCCATGACGGCGGCGGAGGATGAAGAAGAAAAAGCGGAGGCTAGAGACGGCGGATTTGAGGCAGATGATGAAATGGAGAGAGCGGATCCAAGTAGAAAGCCTCCTGCTCTGCTTAATATAGACTTTAAATGGCTCATAGAGATCCAACACACACACGTTCCACAACAAATTGAATACGACGACCACTTTATTTGAATTTACTTTTCTCCTTGAATTTTTTTTTATTTAAAACAATATTACTACTAGATTTGCTTTTAGTAATTGATGCCCATATATTATTGCATAATTATTTATTAGCAGAAGACCACTTTATAATTATTTTATTTCTCATTTGCTTCATACTACTAATTATGTCAGCTGGACCGGGTCATTGGTAATGAAGATTGGTTAAACGAATTGAATTCTCAAATTATGGGCACGGCCGAATATTCGAGTTTTTTTATTCAGTATTATTAGTTCTATGATTTTAAAATTTATATTTAAATTTTGTGTTATTGATTCTATGATTTTAAAATTCATTTTCGAAACCTATGTTATTGATTCATGATTTTAAAATTATAGATTTAAATTTTAGTGTATTTGGAAGAATTTTCATGTTAAAAAAATACAAATACTCAAATCCGAGGTTAAACCTATAGATTTACAAATACTAACTAAAATCAACATGTTAGATTTGGAAATCAATAAATTTTACAAAATTTTTGTTGGATTTCAAATTCAACTAAATACATAAAACGAATAACACCCCATTAGTATATGCGCGTGATCCAACCCACTTTATACTTGGGTTAACGGGTACTTGCCAAAAGTTTACAAATTTTAGAGAAATTTGAAATGGTTTTATGGTTGGAATATTGATTTCATATGTTTAGACCATAAGGCTTTATGGTACCTAGTAGGCCTGGACATTCGGGTACCCGTTCGGGTTCGGATCGGTTCTTTTCGGGTTCGGATATTTCGGTTTTAGAGAATAGAACCCATTCGGGTATTTTGTTTTTTTGGTTCGGGTTTGGTTCGGTTCCGTTCGGGTCCGGGTCGGTTCCGGATATCCAAATTATCTAAAAAAAATTTAAAATAATTAAAATTTGATAAATATAACTAAAAAATTTCAAATATTCTGAGTATTTTAGTTATTTTGTCTGAAACATAATTAATATATTTGGTTTATAATTGCAATTTTGAGTATTTAAGTTATTTAAAGTATAAATACAACTAATATTTTGGATATATAATTATATTTTGGGTATTTAACGTACCTATTCGGTTTCCGGTTCGGTTTCGGTTCGGTTTCGGTTCGGTTCCGGTTCGGTTCCGGTTCGGTTTCGGTTCGGTTCCGGGTTTTCGGATATAAAAATATAGAACCCATTCGGATATTTAGGTCTGTTCCGATTCGGTTCGGTTTCTTCTAATTCGGGTCGGTTCGGTTCGGTTCTTCGGATCCGATTTTTATGCCCATGCCTGGTACCTAGTACGCGAAAGTAGCTGCACCAAAAATAAAGTTATTTGGAAAACCAGTTCTGTTGAATAGCTATAGAAAAGCGAGCTTTTGGAATTTCCATGGTTGAGAGCATATATTGCTGGACATGGTTTTGGTTTGAACATATTATAGTATCACTTGGAGCGGTTCATGCTTCATTGACTCCGCGTGAAACCATTTTTAAGGTAAATTCTGCTGTAACTGTTTTTGGACAAATGACATTCACCAATATTCCGGTGGTTTTTTTGGGCAACTTAATTGTCAGAATGACTAGATCTTGTAGTCGTTGGATTTCTTGTTGTGAACACTATGTAATAGTTTATTTATATGCCAAAATCGAAATTCACTTTGAATGAGAAATGGAGATCTAAAGTGGGTTGTTTGTAAATCTTAAAATGTAACATTTGTAAAATGTCCCAAATTAAAAATATGAGATGAAATCCTCTTATATATAAATTAGAGATTATATAATAAGGTTCAAGACCTGATATATTAAAAATGAGATATTCGGGCTGGGCTCGGGTTTTTGAATTAGACAAATAAGATTAATTTTTTTAGGTCCAAATTCATTATGCTAATTGTTTGATTAGATCAACAATGTATAATATCTCATTTAGTGTTGTGTAACAACACAAATAAAGTGGATTGATTTTGTAACATTTCAATCTTGACTTTATGAAGAGCATTGATTCTCACGTTGATCACATAATGACAAATTCAAAGTTGAGTTCCTTTTGTAACGTACAAAGTTAACTCACGACATTATGGGAGAGAATCAGAAACGTCGTTCTCCACTTTATGGCTCTTGTTAAGCATTTTGGCTATAAAAGAAAGCCATCATCTCCTTCAAAACAAATCGATTACACAATCACAAAAGCAATTCTCTCACAATCTCTTCTTCTTATGTTTTTCATTCACAGAATTAAGATTTGATTGATTATGTTTTCGGTATTTTTCTTTAGAGAGTACTCACAGAATTAACATTCGATAGATTATGTTCTTCGGTGCTGGAAAACACAAACACCGCAGTTGTATCTTGGAAATCTTACCGCTACAAAACCGTAACACTACGGGAGTTTAAAGATTTAAGGAAAGAGTTTCGACATCTCGCCTCTACAATTCCTTTTCATCGATTGATTTTGGTATTGTATTTTTGATTTCTGTTCTTCAATATTACCTTATAATTATTAGTTGCTCTATTGTAGTAATTAAGGTTCCTAGAGATTCTATGTCTTTATTAGTGTATGAACATGGTTTTGTTTTTTGTTTTTCCGAATATTTCTCTTTGAGGATGGATTCGAGCGAAGACAATCACATTTGATCAGTTCTCCTACTAATCATTCATTTATAGACGATACATCTATTAAGTTCTAGTTGGCATTGAAACTAGAAGTCATTGTAGATAAGGAATTAAAAAATTTTAAGAAACGCTTCATCTTCGCGATTTCGCTTCTATCCAATTTTCAAATTTTCTCCCTCGATTTTGGCTCGATTATCATCATTCAAAGGGAAATTCCACCCAGATTATCATCATTCGAAAGGCAATTTGGCTCAAACACAAATTTCTTGAAATTGGTAAATTTTTCGTGACTCATGCTCGATTTGTTATTCATAAGCAAGATTAATGCTGTTTGTGGCTTGGGTAATCGATTTCCTTGATTAGTATAGTGAGAAGTTTGAGTTTTTGAAGAGTTAAGACTCATAACCATGAATAGTGGCGATTTTTTTTTTTGAAATATTGGAGACAAAGGTTTATCTTGACAAAATGGTTTGAGTTTTTATGAATTCTTTGCAAACTTGATGATTGGTTACACACTTTCTGCTTCTCTGCGGAATTTAAATTGTGTTCCAGGTAAAAAAAATGGGATGGGTTTTTCATATGACGAAGAGTTTGAGATCATCGAGTCATAGATTGATGACTGTTCTGAAACACTGTACCAGTTAAACATGACATAACCATGTGACGGCCATGGAAGAGGATTGTATTAATCCTTTGAAAGAAACATAGATTTTTGAATAGTGGCGATTTTTTTTTTGGAATATTGGAGACAAAGGTTTATCTTGACGAAATGGTTTGAGTTTTTATGAATTCTTTGCAAACTTGATGATTGGTTACACACTTTCTGCTTCTCTGCGGAATTTAAATTGTGTTCCAGGTAAAAAAAATGGGATGGGTTTTTCATATGACGAAGAGTCTGAGATCATCGAGTCAGAGATTGATGACTGTTCTGAAACACTGTACCAGTTAAACATGATAGAACCATGTGACGGCCATGGAAGAGGATTGTATTAATCCTTTGAAAGAAACAGAGATTTTTGATTCTCTTGTTTTCATCTCTAGTGTATATTAATAGTTTGTTTATATGCTTTATGCTACATGATTGATATGGTGCATAATTTGTTTCTCAAATTGTGTTTTATTGTGTGTTGCAAATTGATCATCTTGAAGTTCATACATGTTACAATTTTCAGGTTGTCACTTTACAAATTCTATTTTCCTCTCACAGATAAAATACTACAGTGACTTCTTGGCAAGCATTTTTACTATCGGGGAGCGTATCAACTTTTCTTCTAAAGGACATGTAATAGACGATGTCACAAACGTATTGAGAAGAAACGAAGGAAACCACTTATTAGAGCGTTTATGCAACTCTGAAATTTGGGAAGTTGTTCAAACTCTCGGTGGCCAGGTGCCTCAATTCCGGAAAACTAATTCACCCTATTCTCTCTCGTCACCTGATCACCAAAAAAAGACATGAAATGTTGTCCGTTTTTGGTGGAAGGCCTATCATATTCTTTCTCCATGAATTTCATATCATATCTGGTCTCCATTGCGGCTAAATCCCTTGTAAAAACCCGTCGAAACCCATGGAGAATGTGGGATCAACTCTTTAGATCTCACATGGGTCAACTCAAACTAATTGATGTTGTGAAGAAGTTAAATGAGTCAGATCTGCATGAGTGGAAGAATTTACCTCTGGCGCTCATAGCCCTTGTTGATGGATTCATTTGTGTCAAAAACAAACTCAAAGTTATGCCGGAGTGCGTTGAAATGCTGGATGATATCGATTCCATGAGGAAGGTGTCGCTTACATAAACTCTGAGTCATTCTATCCATGGCACTCCGACTCATAAAAAAACCTAAACCAATTGTAGCCTTCATAGATAAGCTAAAACAGAAAACTTTCGTGTGTCATGGCTTCCCTCTTACATTATAACTTCTGGTGTTTAAAGCAATCCCTCTACTAATAGGTACTTTAGGTAGAAATCGCTATAAGCCAGCATTTCAACGCACTCCGGCGTAACTTTGGGTTTCTTTTTGGCACAAACGAAAATCCATCAACAAGGACTATGAGCGCCAGAGGTAGTTTCTTCCACCAGGCAGATCTGGCTCATTCAACATCTTCACAACATCAGTTACTTTGAGTTGTCCCGTGTGAGATCTAAAGAGTTGATCCCACATTTCCCTATGGGTTTCGACGGGTTTTTAAGAGGGATTTGACTGCAGTGGAGACAAGATATAATATGGAATTCACAGAGAGAGAATTTGAGAGACCTTCCTCAAAAAAGAATCACATTTCGTGTTTATTTTTTGTGATCAGTTGACGAGAGTGAATGATGTGAAATAGTTTTTCATAATTGGGGCACCTGGCCACCGGAAGTTTCAGCAACCTCCCAAATTAAGAGCTGCATAAACGCTCCAATACGTGGTTCTTTTGTTTCCTCAATGCGTTTGCGACATCGTCTATTACATGCGCTTTAAAAAAAAACTTGATAAGCTCCCCGATAGTAATAATGCTCGAGAAGAAGTTCTTGTGGTAATTTATGTGTGAGAGAAAACAAAAATTTGTAAAGTGACAACTGAATAATTGTAACTTATAAAAGCTTATATAGGAGATTTTCATATATATTTTTTGATATATAAAATATTTTACATGCTTGAGGAAGAAAGCAAACTTATATAGTTAAGAAAATGCTTAATTCAAAATAATATTGAATTGATTTTCGTAGTTTCAAGATGTATGTTGATGCCTAAGTATGTGGGCCTGGCCCAAGTTTCTCATCACCGACTTAACTGAATTATATGGGCTTGATCCAAGTTTTACTCACTCTATATATTATAAATTTAATTTTTGTTTTATTTCTCATTTAGTTCATATTCATTATGGTTGGGATATTTTTTTTTTTGATAACCCAGGTATCCGGATCTTTTGGATCCGACTAAGCACCGGACACCAACCGGACACTAATTTACAAGGTCCTGTGTAGTGCGGAACGCCAGCCTAACGGCAGGTCCCGCGGGAATCCTGGAGGCGCGGAGAGACCATTTGAATGCCCCGGTGGCCAAGTGGATTAAATGTTGCAATTCTGCTTCTATGGGGAATCGATCTCTGGCCTAGACCAGCAGAGCCGACTCTCACCCCAGAAGAGAACCACCCCACTACCACCACTTGGTTTTATGGTTGGAATATTGATTTCATATATAGACCAGAAGGTTTTTCATGCATTGAGAACTCATCATATTTGCACACAAAAAAAAAAAAAAAAAAAAAAGTCGTATGATCTTCAAAAAAAAAAATTCATCATGACCACTGAAATAGATATGAGTAAGATTTATGATCTTGTTGTAAAAATAAAGTCGTATGATCTTCAAATTAAGCTCTGGAAGCAGAAGCTTTAGTCAAGGTTGAAAGATAAATGCGTTAATAGTGACATATCACTAAATACGATTTTTTTTTGGCAAAAAATTAGACCAATTCACCTATAATATAGGTTTTAACAGCTTGTTGTCATTTTTTATTTAGTTAGTTCTGACTTTTAACATTTTGTATAATATATTCTAGAAAAATTATTATAAAAAGTTTGTAATAGCCGAGTAATATTATTTTAAGTATTCATCACTAAAGTTTGTCATCGACTTCCAGTTATGTTCCAACAACTTTTAGTCTGTGTCCACCAGTATTTGTACTTGCAACTAGCATTTCTCAAGTTCACTATGCTCAAAAACTTAGAGCATCTACATCAATGGTTTTTGCAAAGTAAGAAATTTTGAGTGGGTTTCTTAAGTTTTTAAGAACCTCATATATTATTATAATAATTTCTATTTGTTTAAAGAAACTTTTTAAGAGATGGTCTTATAATGGTAAATTCGAATAGCCGAGTAAAAAAAAACAAAAGCTAAAATCGCTGAGAAGCATAGACCTTCGAGCTATATAGCTTGATAAGGATTAAGAGTAAGGTAAGATGATCTTGTGTATTTTTTTGGCAACAAGATTTATGTATTTCAAATTCAAATTTATTCTCCTTGCTTGATTAATAGTTTGTCTTTAAAATAGCATTACAAAACGTATTCTTACATTCCGCGGATTAAAAACCAAACCACAACAAGAAATTAATGCTAAAAAGAGAGACCAAGAAAGGCTGAAACCTTTTGTTGTTCCTTAATTTTTACATTTTAGACATTAATGACTCCAAAATTGGAATTTCACTAATCGGGAGATCCGCTTCTTGAAATTAAAATTCAAGGCTTTGATAAGAAAAAATATATATAGGTATTGACAGTATCACGGGTTGCCAGCACGAAACAATAAATTTAAAATTGTGGTCAACTACTATGTTATGATATACAATTTGAATAAAGTTAACTAATAAACTGATTTGAGTATGAGGTTTGTGTAATTGAACCGTTGTATTATCCAGGTTGTTAACAAAAATAAAAAATAAAAAAAAACTGATTTGAGGTTTTTTTATTTATTTAAAAATCTACTTTCTTTTCTTTTAAGTTTCAAGATCAATAAATGATGAAATAATAGTTGGTCAACTTATTTGTTACAGTTCATGATTGAATTAATTAACATACACATGATCAAGTTGAATAATTGTAAAGTTGTATACATCTCTCTTCAACCTTTATCATACCAGAAAAAGAACCAGAAAATAAGATCAATAAGGCTTTCTCATGGAGAAAACAAACACAAAGACGTGAGAATAAAATCAAATCTCTATCCTATATTCCTATGTAATATTCTCAAATATCTATCTTGAGTATAAGATTTCTACTGTCGATTTCTTGTTTTTACAGCGTTGAAGATGTTGAGACTGTTGATGTTTATACAGCAAAAGGTTTGCTTACTGTTGATCATCGATATGTTGATGTTAGGTAAGTATATATAAAATTATATCAACTCGTTTTAATCATTCTACATATATATATATATATGTGTGTATATATAATTTTTGTTGATCTTTATGGGTGATCTAAGGACAAATGAAGAATTCGAAAAGAGTCATTTTGAGGATGCCTTGAACATTCCTTATATGTTCAAAACAGATGAAGGTGATTTTTAAAATTTTGCAATAGTTCCCACTTCCCATATTAAAAAAAAAAAATTACAGCAACAAAACTTAAAACCAATGTGAATTGTTTTTGTAGGTAGGATTGTAAATCCTGATTTCCTTACTCAAGTGGCATCGATTTGCAAGAAAGATGACCATCTGATCGTGGTTAGAATCTTATATTTAACAAAAATTATATATACACACATATATATATATATATATATATGTAGAATGATTATATAATTAAGAGTATTAGTTTCTCTTAATTATGGCGAATTAAGATTTAGATTTTAAGTTTTAAGTGAAGACAGTTTCCTCATACTAAAAATTTTCGGTTAGGCTTGTAACTCTGGAGGAAGAGCAAGTCGTGCTTGTGTTGATCTTCTCAATGCGGTGAGTCTATGTATATAAGTATAATAATATCTATACAAAAATACACCGTACTTACGTATACTGTATACATATATGTATGTCTATATATACTCCGCAGGGGTACGAGCATGTAGCTAACATGGAGGGAGGCTACTCGGCTTGGGTTGACGCTGGATTCGCCGGCGATAAACCTCCGGGGGAGCTCAAGGTTGCTTGCAAGTTCCGCCCTTAGGACAACCAAACCGGCCCTGTTTTGTTATTCCCTAAAACCCTTCATGTTTTTCGGTTTGATGCAGAATGAAATAACACATTTTGAAACTTTTAAAAGTGCTTTTGTGATATTGTTTTGTTTTGTCAATGGATGATTAATAAGGAGTTTGGTTTCGAGCTCGATGAAGCTGCATCTGTCATGTGCTGTTTATTATCTATAAAAATACTTCTTGGCCAAATTTGACACATACGAAG
Source organism: Alliaria petiolata (assembly GCA_020283515.1). NCBI lineage: Eukaryota > Viridiplantae > Streptophyta > Magnoliopsida > Brassicales > Brassicaceae > Alliaria > Alliaria petiolata. The sequence continues at coordinate 449,841,447 of JAHZTW010000001.1, read as the reverse complement.
AAACAATCTTGAGACAAATGTAAATATCAAGAAAGCATAACGCAGGTCAACAATAAAAAGGATGTAGTTTTGTGCTTCTTCATAGAAAGGTTTTAAAGATCTTTGTGCTACAACAAATCAATAGTGATTTTAAAAAGTCTAATCAAAGAGAAGGAGAGACCATAAAAACTAGATGGCCTAATTAAAGGATCCTAAAGTGATTTCTCTCAGGTTGTATGTTATGCTGCTGCTCTCAATCATAATATACAGAATAAAGACTCTCTTCACCAACTACTTCTAACATTTCTTCTCTCTCTCTCTCTCTCTCTCTCTTGGATCTTCAAGGCTTTGTTAAACTGTAAAATGTTTTCTAATCAGATTGCTCGAGCGGCACACGGACGAACAACTGCCCGTTTAGGGTTACCACAGCCGATGTATGGTGCGGATCAATTCTTGTCGGTAAACTTACCACCTGCAATTTCAAGAGAGGTTAAAGAATAATGTCATCCAACAACATTCTATGTAATCATCACGTAACACAAGATGTTTTGTTCTTGCAACAGGTTTTGGAACGAGCATTACCTTCTTGAAAGGAGTAGCTCCCCACGGATTCATAGGGTTCTCTGGTTCGCCACTTATCACCAACCGCCCTGCCGGATCTGATTGGACTCGGACCTGTGTTATTATTAGCCAAAGATAGACTGATATGTAAACAAACCGAGTGTTTCAAACCGAGTACAGAGATTCGATTCCAAGTGTGTGTGTGAGAGGGAGCTAACCTCTTCACGGACTAGTCCTGGGACTAATGCATACACCTCAAAGCAATCTTGCTGCAGGTTGGAACAGATTGTTAATACATATATAAAATCAGGTCAAGTGATTTTGCTCAGATTATCGAGAAAGCAACATACCGTCCTCTGTACGTTAATCTTCACCCAGTCAGCTGGTGGTCCAACATCAACAACAGTCACATCCAACCTAAGAAAAGAAAAAAAAAAAATGGATTCAGAATTCAAACCTGATATATGCACATGTCGAAAAATCAAGAGCACAAAACTAATAACCATACATAGGTTTAGACACTTGGATGACATTTTTTGCACCATGTTCAGTAGACGATAGCCTCTTGCGTTTAAGCAAACCTGATGGCGTTGCAAGATAAAAGTGATAAGCCGAGTCAAAGTTTCAATAATGCAATTGCGAGCAAAGACTTCTTCATCGAACAGAACTCATACCAGGGGTGGTTCCTATCTGTTTTTCGCGCTTTTGATGAACAACTAAATTCTTATCCTGCAAATTCCAAAACAGCGTGCGGTTCAGACTATGACCACAAAGATATAGAGTGAATGTAAGATGAAGCATATGTTCGGTAACAAGATTATGTCGGACCTTAATTGCAGGGTCACTAACTTCACCGTTACCATTAAGACGCTGTGAATGCCAACCTTGCATAGCACGTGCTGCTGCATCTCTCCTCGCTCTACCAGATCCAGAAGTCTAGTGCAGAAAACAAGACAGCAGGTTAAGTTGAAACACAAACATTAATCATGAGAAGAAGATCAAACAAAAACTACAGACGCATGATGTGATTTTCACAATCTTACCTGATTATCAATATTCATCGGTTCTGGTTCAGAAGCAAGGGGTATATGAAGTTCACCCCCAATGACTTTATGCCGCTCATATTCAAGAAGAGCCTGAAGAATGAAGAAACAATATATCGTTATAAGATGTAAAGAAAAAAAATATCTCCGGAAGATTCACAGTTGTTCTCTGTTCAATCATTTAAATTATCTTTCAGAAGGACTGAAGCACAGACACCCATGCCAGTGTATAAAAAAGCCACATGAATAGAGAAAAAAAAAATAGCAGAGAATGCAAAACACAAAAGAGGGTGGACATATAATCTCACCTTTTCGTAGAAACCTCGGAAAGTCCATGACACTGTTGTACATGTCCTGGACAAACAATTGAGCAATTAGAACGAATTCTTAAGAATATGCACATAATTCCGCAAACTTAAAAAAAAAAAAACCACTAATAAGAAAAGCACGAGGTCAATGGTAAATGACCAAATTCTTCTTACTTTGGGGGCCTGAAAGACTCTCCTACTTGCCTCCATAGTTTGCATCCAGTAACCTATTCAGAATATAGCATAAATAATCATATTAGAGAATCACCGAAAGCATCACTGCTAGATCATTGAACAGCAGTATGCATGCAATACAAAAATCAGCAGAGACAAGAAAGGATGGAAAAGTAAAAGCCACGTTTGCTCGTCGACAAATATGCTGTGATTAGTGCCACGTACCTTGTCATAACTGCCCAATCTAGTTACAGCTCTCCACAACCTTGCGCCAAAAAAAAAAAAAAATTGAATATCAGCTTCCCTGAGATTTTTACACCCTATAATACACTAGAGTTACTAAATAAAGATGGGAAGCAAAAGCTTACTTAAGGCAGTTTAGCCCCTCCCCATAAAATTTTGGAGGTTTAAATTCCAAGCTTCTCTCTTTAAAAAACTGGTCCAGTTCTTTCATAAAAGCAGATTGATCCTCCTCCGTTCCAGACTCATTGCCGTCCGACGTATCATCCAAGAGGAAAGAGCGCTTTGTGTTCATGGTCCCATCAAAACCAGGTGGTACCCGATTTGCCCGCAGGGTCCCGTCAAAACCAGGTGGTGCCCGATTTGTTTTGTGGACACCATTATTCAAACCTCCACTTACCGCCACTTCAGACGCTATATCGGAAGATGCAACACAAAGAGGACCAGGTTCAGGTCTCACTGATGCACTCTCATTATCAGCATCACTTCTCGCAGGTACTATAGAATTATCTTTCTTTTCAGCATTAGTAGGAGCCTCGACATTCATATCCTTGTTACTAGTAGAGTGAACACTAGCATCAGTAACCAATTTAGAACCAGGGACGTCAAGTTCCATGACTTCCGTAGGTTCAGCCTCAACTGTAGTCACTCCTTCATTATGGTCAGATGAAGTCTGGGTAGCGGGCAAGAGAGTTAACCCTTTGTCACTGTCTCCTGAAACTCCAGCGTCCAACACATCAGGGTTTTGGTCATTCTCTGTCAAATTTTCAGTGGCAGTCATGTCTGGCTCTTTTTCCACGTCCATTGAGGTTTCTATGATAGGCTCGAATGGCTTATTCTCCAGTTCCGAAACGGTCTCAGAACCAGGCAATTCTGGCCCTTTGTCAAGCTCCGTTGTGGCTCTTTGATCATGATCAACAGGTCCACTTCCATGGTCAGCCAAAGTCATATTGTCAGCCTCGCTCTTGTCTATCCTGTCATCGTTCTCCTCAACATCTTTGGCATCAGGATTGGCTGGAAATTCGTTATGGTCTCCCGAGGTTATCATCTCATGTTCTTCCGCAGCTTTGTCCTGCTCCATCACAGTATTAGCCTGATGAAGCGGTGATCCTTTGTCCTCCGAGAGTTTGGTATCAGGATCGACTGGAATTTCGCTATGGCCTCCTGAGGATATAATGCCATGTTCTTCTGCAGCTTTGTCCTGCTCCATCACAGAAGTAGCATGGCGATGCGGTGATCCTTCGTCCTCCGAGGGTTTGGTATCAGGATTGACTGGAATTTCATTACGGTCTCCTGAGGATATCATCTCATGTTCTTCTGCAGCTTTGTCCTGCTCCACCACAGTGGTATCATCACAATGCGGTGATCTTTTGTCCTCGGAGGTTTTGGTATCAGAAGGTATTGTAGTCGTTTCTCCATGTAACACTGCAGTATCTTTGTCAACCATATCAGAATCTCCGTCATTTTCCATGACAGAAACTACAGTGTCTTCCACAGTAGGCTTCGTTAACCCTTCTTCAGGATCTACAGCCACTGAAGGAGAACGAATTTGATGCGGGCTTGTTTCAAATTGGGAGTTCTTCTCATCATCAAGCTTTGGTAAATCAGCATCGTTAGTCCCCTGGTCAAGGGTAGAAGCATGAGAGCCAGATACGGGATCTTCCTCTACAATTGTCTCTCCTGGATTCATATTCTCGGTTTCCATAACGTTATCATGACTTTGCTCTTCAGTCTCAATTTCCTTATCGGTTTCCGTAACATTATCCTGACTTGGCACTTCATTCTCAATTTCCTGATTGGGGCCTTGTTCGACTCTCTCGCTCTCCATTTCTGTTATATTCTCCATTGTTGGTTCCATTTCAACAGCATTCCTATACCAATTCACGCATACAAGAACATTTATCAAATCACGAATTGCAGGAAAAACAAATGAAATGACCACAGGGTGCGTTGAAGCTCACAAATTAGATAAACCCCAAAACAGAAAAGTATACAAAACAAAAATAAAGCATAGTGCAATACTTGAGTGTGAACTAACTTTCACCAGAGTCAAAAGACCACAACACAGAGGACATTCAATTGAAGGCAACACAAAGCAATAACCTTTTTTCCATTATAAGGGAAAAAGCAACAGTTTTGCGTCAATCTCTAGTGAAAAAAAGGTTGAAACTCATCTCGACTTCATTAAACAAGCCTTTTCGACCAAATTCGAAACCAATTCTCAAAATTCATTGACAGTAACACAAGCAAAAAGAAGCCTGATTCCTACAAAAATTCCACGAGGGTGACTAACAAACATCGAAATTGAAATAGGAGACGATCTAATTACACAGTCAATTTCAGATTTGTAACAGAAGAATACGATTTACAAACCTCTAACAAGAAGCAGCATATAGTCGCAAATTTCGGATTCGATTATGAAAGAAAACAAATAGAATTCCAAATTACGGCGTTGAAAACCCGGAAAACTCACCTCGGAAGAAGAAGCAGGAGGAGGAAAAGTAGATTAGGGAGACGACAAGGGATGAAATTTCGCAGCTCCTGCAGTGACTGAAACACTCTTTCGTCCTCCGCAAAATCGTACCCACCGAATCGAATTGGAAACGAAGCAAATGAAATCGAGGGTTTTCAATTTGAACCGGGTTTTCTAGGTTTTGGGCTCACGGGGCTTGACCTAATCTCGGCCCGATCAACATCCAAACTTTTGCACGCCTATCAGAAATTGTCGGGAAAGATTTTGCTTTAATGTTTTTTGTTTTTTTTTTAATAACAGATTTTTCTTTAATGTTTTTGGATTATAAATAATAATAATCTTAAGAAAAAAAAATTGTGATGGTTTTGAAGGAAAAATGTTCATTTAATTTTTCAATTATCTGAAATTAAGTAGGGAAAATAAAGAATCACTTACATATACAAAGGAGATTCGTTCCGTTTCTAGACAAAAAATTGTATTCTTCGTAATGTTTTTCATGATCTCGCTATCGGAATTTAACATTTCTCTCGGCGAATCCTCTGTTCGGTACTGAAAATCGCCTAAAGGACTTAGGGTTTTTGATTTGGGTTAAAAAACTGGGAAAGAAGAAGATGGGAGAAGATAATATAACGAGCTCGGAAAATTAGACTTAACGACTTCCGTTTATTGTTTAACGTTGATATTAATGAGACCTAATTTTGTAAAGTCAAACTAGAATTGGAGATTTAATTTGCACACAATGTATTTAGGAAATAAATCTGCGAATTTTGGATACTTTGAAAATTAAAGGGAATGAGCACTTTTCTACTTTGTATTAGTTTTTTATTTCTTTCAACAGATTGTATTAGTTTAAAAGGTTAGTTTTTACTTTTTGTGATTGTGAAACTAAGAGAGTATTTCTAAAGATTAAAAAAAGGAAGAGAGACAGAGAAACGTGTCTCGTTTGAGAACTTAGATACGTATCTTCCAACCATATGTCTCTGTGTAAGTGGATCAAACTATTTATATTTAAAAATTAGTTAAATTATTAAATTATATTAATAAAATATATGTGAGAGACGCTTGGAAGCGTATCTCCCATTGAAAACGCTAGGGGTGGGCGCGGAGCGGATATCCGAAATTTTTTCGGTATTTGTATTTTCTCCATTTTTACCGGATATATAATTTTATGATTTGATTTGCTCCGAAAATATACGGATATCGGAAAATCCGGATATCCGAAAAATTTACGAATATTTGCGGATATTTGCGAATGTTCAGTTTAATCTTTTTAATACAGACAAAAACAAAAAATGCATATATTTTTATGAAATTTTTTTTTATCCAAACTATCAAATAAAATATTAAAAGAATTATAAAAATAATAAAGTAATAAAAATTCAAAATTTAACTTATAAATAAAATAAATTCATATAAAAACAAATTTATTTTTAATTTGTTAAACTTAAGTATTAAAATAACTAATATAATAAATAGAAATTCACAAAAACTTATATATACATATAATAATAATACAATATATATATGTAATTTTGTATATACATATATCGGAGTGGATCGGATATCCGTCTCTTAAAAATTTAGTATTTGTGATTTGCTCCGTTTTCAACAGATATTGATTTTTACTATTTGATTTGCTCCATACAATTACAGGATATCCGGATTTTTTGAATCGAATCGAAGCAAATAACATATCGGATCGAATTTAACGGATATTCTGCCCAGCCCTAGAAAATGCTCTAAGTCCGTTGATACAAAATGGACAAACTTTTTTTTGATACAAAATGGACAAACTTTTTTTTTGTCCCGACAACATTCATTTGTATTACATGGCCCAAGTAAATGAGGTTTCCATGATTTTACTGTTCATAAGATACAAATGAATATAAAAAAATCGGTCAATCGGTGCCTTAATTCTTGGCAGAGATGAGAACAATTTTGGTGTACTCATTCATATCCAAACTCTTAAAATTTTAAATATTCATATATGAACCTTGTTTCGTTTAGCAAAAACAACATTGATCTATTTCCCATTAGTCAACCCTCTGAGTAAATCCAGACTCGCTTTAAAAAAAAGCCGATAAAAATCGAAAATGGAACGGAATAAAAAAAAAACTAAAAAGAGGATATGAGTTCTCTTTGAAAGATCCAAGAGAGAGGCGAAAGAGAAACTTTTTAAATGGACATAAACATAAAAACGAAAAGAGAGAACAAATTCAAGAAGAAAAAATCATTCATTACAAAACCATAAATATCCATTTTTCTCTTTCCTTATTTTTCTTTTTTCTTTCTTCCAAATATAATAATTAAAAAAACCACTAAAGACGAAGGATGAAACAAAGACAATGGCCTGTCACACTATTACAGAACACAGAAGAGATATAATAATATCCCTAAAGAGTCACAAGACATGATCGCAAAGCTCTCAGAGGAAAGCGTCCTTCTCAAGTAGCTTCACCACATCGAGCTGGTTGTTAAGCTTGGCCACATCAATTGGAGTTTTACTGTCCATGTTTTGCAGAGTGCTGCGACACAACAACAACATAAACAAAAACACTCTCGAGTCATTCATATAGAACCATTTTAAATTGTTTGAAATCGAAATTCGAGATTTCTTTTTCTTGCAAACTTACACTGCAGCACCATTCTCTAGGAGAAGGCTTACACACTCTTTCCTTCCGTAACCCGCGGCATAATGCAATGGAGTGTTGTTGTTTTTGTCTACCGCGTTGACATTTGCTCCAGCATCCAGAAGAACTTGTGCACATTTCATCTATAGAAACAGACCCAACCAAGATCAATCCGGAGATTAAGCTTTTATAAACCACATGTAAGCACAAATATATCTAATGGTAGTTTTTAACTTCCTTCTTCATTCTTCGTAAACCACGTGTGATATTAATCTACTAAGCTAATCTATCAGGTTCATGGCAGTAAAGATTCTTAGTTTGTGAATCCATAGAAAGTGCTTCCCACTAAAATCATATAGATCCTCCATTATTATTTTTATCATAGTCGAAAGGTTTTTGTTGCTAGGATTTGATTTAAGAGAGATTGACATACCTCGCCATATCCACATGCAAAATGCAGTGCTGTCCTTCCCTCGGAGTCTTCTTCATCTTTGTTACCACCAGACGCCAACGCAGTTTTCAGACCCTGATTGGTTCAGGAAGTCAATGCACAGTGAGTTCAAAAGGTAATCTCCGGCAATAATCTCAATTAAGGATAAAACTTCAAACCACTAAGAAGTAAGAACAAAAGTTTACCTCCACATCACCAAGACTAGCAGTCTGATGAACAATAGACTCTTCCTCTTCTCCTTCTTCCGCCTCCTCAGGTTCAGGTTCAGCTGCGACATTCTGGTCTCCTCCACCAACAGCTACACCCATAGCTTCACCCAGCTTTTTCAGCACATCTTTATCATTCCAGTACCTAACACCCATAGTAACAGATTAATAAACCCACACAGAAACAAAACGGGATACGAAAACAAGTTTCCATTCACATACTTCATCATAGCAGAAGGACCACCAGCGTCTATCTCAGCTAGTATAGGTTTCAACTCTGGATCTTCTTTCATCTGAGCCATACGCTCAGCAAACTGCTCTGACGCTCCAGGGTTTCCAAAAGCCTCCAGAAACGGAGACATTTGTGGATCCTGAAACAAACAAAACCAATCAATCAGAGAGATTCAATGTCTGTTCAAGATCACGCCTTTTTAGTCCCAGACTCTCTCGATCAGAGGAGCTTGTGTAAAATATCTACCTGTACCAAGGCGTTACCAAGGCGCTCGGCCATAGTCCTGAACTCAGGGTTCCCCATAACCTGATTCATGGTGTTCATGTACTGTTCTGGGTCGAAGTTAGGGAGACCTCCTTCATGCGATGCAGTTGGAACAGATCTCTGAAGCTGCTCAGCTAACTGGTTAAACGCAGGATCTTTAGCTATTTGCTCAGCCAGCTCCTTGATGCTTGGATCCTGATATTAAACCCATCAACATAAGAGAAAGACATCGACTTTTCTATACTTGTAATCAGAGAGAGAGAGAGAGACGAGAGATTTACATTGAGAAGACCGGCCATGCCTGAGAAATCGAAAGCACCGAATTCATCAGCCGGTGAAGGTGAAGGCGAAGCTCCTGAGCCCGATTCCGGTTTAGTAGTCTTACTCTCCTCCTTGGAATTGTTTTTCTCGTCTGCGGAGAAGAAGAAAACAACCACCGGAAGCTCCTTAAAATCGAGATGAACAACAATCGAATCTGATTACAACGCTTCAAATCGAGATCAAACACAAAATACCTGAAGGAGGAAGAGTTTTCTCTGAATTTGAAGCCATCGGATATAACGTAAAACCCTAGAGAAAAAAAGAAAAAAAAAAGGAGAATTCAAATCAGAAAACCGAACAGAGAAGATCTCCAGATTGGAACTGAAACACGTGATCCGAAAAATCCAAAGTAAAGAGAAGGTGTTCAAGGCGATGATACCTCTCGAAGCGAGTAAGAAGAAGAAGCAGAGAGACGAGAAGAAGAAAAAAAAAACCCAAACGAAGAGGTTTGTGGCAAAGGTAAAACACTCACGGAAACGGATATTCGTATTTTTTTTTTTTTAATGAAAAAGGACTTTACGGATTAAATTAATACTTTCGGCCCCTTAGGTAATCTGTACGAAGAAAAAGGACTTAATTGAAAATAACTGGTGAAATCGAGGAAACAGTACCGGAGTTTACAGTTTGCGCCGGTTCTGGTGAGTTTTGTGTTCTTGGCTTCCTCGAAATCTTCGTATTATCATCTGTTGCCAGTCAAATTCTCAATTCTCGACAAAGCTTGTCAAAATATGCGGAAGTGTTGCCTTTATTCATTGAGCCAAGCGGCTTATATACATGTACATCATCTTAACCTAATTGCTAAGAAAAGGAGATTACATAGAAAAGGAAATATGTAAATATGTATATACGAGATTATCGGAAAGAGTATATTCCAATACTCCCCCTCAAGCTGGAGCATAAAGGTTACGAATGCCCAGCTTGCCCAAAAGAAACTCGAACTGAACACGTCCAAGAGCTTTAGTGAGAACATCAGCCGGTTGTTCCTTCGTAGAAATGTATATCGGTTTGACCAGCCCGGCAAGGACATCGTCACGAACAAAATGACAATCATTCTCAATATGTTTCGTTCTTTGATGCATAACTGGATTTGCAGCAAGATGAAGAGCAGATTGATTGTCACAAAAGATAGAGATTGGTTGCGATGTGGAGATACCAAAAAAGGTCATTAGGCCGCGAAGCCATTTTAGTTCTTGGTTAGTATCCGCCAGCGACCTATACTCTGCCTCAGTTGAAGAACGAGAAACCACTCCCTGCTTTTGTGTTCGCCAAGAAATGGGACACTCACAAAGAAGAAATATGTAGCTCGAGAGTGATTTGCGAGTGTTGGGACATGCTGCCCAATCCGAATCACAATAACCCGTAAGTGTCAAATCAGAATAAGCATCAAAGAAAATCCCTTGGCCAGGTGTGCCTTTGAGGTAGCGTACGACACGCATGACTGCTTCCCAATGAGACTGACGTGGAGACTGCATAAACTGGGATAAAATGTGGACCGCATAAGAGAGTTCAGGACGAGTGTATATCAGATAAATGAGTCGTCCGACAATTCGCCGATACTGCGATGGATCCGAGTAAAATGCATCCTCAGCTCTGCCTAAATTATGATTTTGTTCCATCGGTGTTGTTGCAGGACGAGCCCCCAATAGACCACATTCTGTCACAATATCAAGAGAATATTTCCTCTGACAAAGAAAAATTCCATCGCGTTGTCGTGCCACTTCTATACCCAAGAAGTACCTAACAGCGCCTAAGTCTTTCATGTGGAAACAACTGTGGAGATAATCCTTAAATGATGTAATACTCGCTGAATCATTCCCACCAATCACCAAATCATCCACATATACCAGAACATACAATTCGGTGGAGCCACAAACTAGAGAGAACAGCGCATAATCAGAAGTAGATTGTCGAAAACCATATGTAAGCAAAGCCTTCTGAAACGTAGCAAACCAACATCGTGGAGACTGCTTAAGACCATAAAGAGATTTCAGAAGCCTGCAAACCTTGTTAGATGAATCCGTAGAAAAACCTTGTGGAGGACGCAAATAAACTTCTTCATTTAATTCCCCGTGAAGAAAAGCATTATTCACATCCATTTGATGAAGTTCCCACTTTCTTGTGGCAGCCACCTTGAAGAAACATCGAACTGTTGTCATCTTAGAGACCGGAGCAAACGTTTCATCATAGTCAAGCCCTTCCTCTTGACGGTTTCCAAGTGCAACTAGGCGAGCTTTATATCGAGCGATCGTCCCATCAGCATTATACTTAATTGTAAAAATCCATTTTGTATCAATAGCATGTTTACCGGACGGCAAATCAGTAAGGTACCACGTTTGATTATCCTCAAGTGCTTTGATTTCCGCAGCCATAGCATCACGCCATTCCTGATACATCATTGCTTTTGCGAAAGATTTCGGTTCATGTACTGCCGATATTTTGGCTAGGAAACCCTTGTAGCTGTCAGAGAAACGAGCACACGACATATAGTTAGCTAGCGGATACGGAGTACCTGAGGGACCAGGAGCAGATTGGAGCGACGAGTGTGATGGATCAGTGATGCATTTGGCTGAATACGTGTGATATGGTGCAAGTAACACCGAAGATTTCTTTTCTCTATGGCCACGGCCCAGAGGAGGTTCAACACACGGAGTAGGTGACGCAGCAGGAGATTCGGAAACTGAAGTTGTAGGACCACAAACAACTTCAGGAGCATGTAGAGACGGAGAGACAACATCACTCCCCCTCAAAGATGTATTCTCACCCGAAGAACTCCCCCTTAACGGTTCTTCAGATGGAGAATTGACACCGAGAGGTAAATCATTATCATCATCGAGAAAAGGCCGTGAAGGACCAGGTAAATCACCCTCGGGAGATGAATCTGTAGGCGTGAGAGAACGTTCAAAAGGAAACATGTCTTCATTAAACACCACCTCTCGCGTAACAAAATATTCACGACGCTCTAAATCATAGACTCGCCATCCCTTTTGATTATACGGATAACCAAGGAACACTCATCGAGTTGCCCTTTCATCAAATTTGTCACGCACCCGAGTACCTTTATGTGCGTAACAAAGGCAACCAAAAATCTTGAGATGCTTATAACTGGCGTGCGACCCAAACAAGAGTTCATAGGGCGTTTTTCCTTGTAAGACAGATGAGGGAGTTCTATTAATCAGATAGCAGGCTGTCAACACGCAATCGCCCCAAAACTCTATTGGTAATGACGCTTGAAATCGCAAAGAGCGAGCCACATTAAGAATGTGTCGGTGTTTCCGTTCCACACGACCATTCTGCTGAGGTGTCCCTACACACGATGTTTGATGAACTATTCCTTCAGAGGCTAAGAAGGATTTAAGGCACATGAATTCTGTTCCGTTATCACTACGGACTGTTCTGATTTTTGCATTAAATTGGCGAGAAGCCATGGCACAGAAATTCTGAAGATGCTTAGAGACTTTGCTTTTAGATCGCATCAAGAAAACCCAAACAGCCCGAGAGAAATCATCAACTACAGTGAGGAAATAAACTGAACCACACGTTGCAGGTGTGTTGTACGGACCCCAAACATCGCAGTGAATTAGGAGAAAAATCGATTCATCTTTATTACCACTTTCATCAAAGGAGAAACGAGGTTGTTTTGCTCTTACACAAACATCACAAGGATCACTTGTTTGATGACTAACACTGCCTAAATCAATAACATCAGATAAACTAGAAAGCAAAGCTTTAGCAGGATGTCCAAGTCGCCTATGCCACAGCTCACGACCACTCACAGCACCCATATCATTGGCTTGGACAGAAAACACCTCACGAAAATAGTAGATCCCATCACACTCATCACCCGCTCCAATCAGCATCCTCGAGGTACGGTCCTGCAAGTAACAGAACTTCTCAGTAAACACAGCAATACACGGTTTATCTTTCAACAATCTTGCAACGGACAACAATGTATTCGTCAATTCAGGAACGTAAAAGACGGATAGAAGTACAATAGAACTTCCTAGATGAAGTTTTCCTTGTTGACAAGTAACGACTACGTCTCCATTAGGTAAACCAATGGGGCAAGGAGAAATATCAGAAACATCTACTATGAGATTAAGAAATCCTGTAAGATGATGAGATGCCCCAGTGTCGATTACAATACCAGACAAGCGATCTGAAGAATGGTTTGCTGGAGCATTCAAGAGTTGAACGAGTTGAGTTACTTGGTTAGTACTCAATGTAAGACCCGTCCCATCTTCTGTTGAGAACGTATGGTGTTGCCCATACGAACCTCCGACGTTGAATGCAGTCGCATGATGATCAGAACCACGTCCTTCTCTGCCACGATTAGAGTTGTATCCACCGCGACCAGTTTGGTTTTGACCAAATTGATTTTGACCAAACTGATTTTGACCAAGCTGATTCTGTCTTGTTCCTCGTCCTCCCGAGGAGCCTCTTCCACGTCCAGCAGCACCAGTTTCAGGAAATTCGTGCAATTGATAGCAATCTTGCACCGGATGTCCATTACGACCACAATATGTGCAGACAACGCTGCCACGATCACGACCTGCAGATGATTGATTTTTGGTTTGTACTTGAGCAGAAAAACCAACAGCATCAGATCGTGTTTCAGACACAGTGGATACACGTTGATGTCGTTCTTCTTGTACGATCATTGATAATACCGTATTCAACGATGGCGGTGGATTCATGCACAATATGTTGGATCGAATGGTGCCAAAATGACTTGTTTCAAGTCCCATCAAAAATTGACGTCTCCGTTGCTTATCTCTTTGCTCGACAAGATCTTTTATATCCTTGCAATTTGAACTTCCACAACAGCATTCCAGAATCGGTTCGAACTCATTAATACCATCCCACATCAGCTTTATCTTCTTAAAGTAATCTTGTACCGTCTGTTTATCTTGTTTAAAAGAATTGACTGATGCCTGCAACTCATAAATTCGCGGCTCATTACCCACACTGAAGCGATCTCTAATATTTGTCCACAACTGATATGCAGTGTCAGAACAGGACACAGAGCTCCTCAGATTTGGTTCGATGGTGTTCAAGATCCACGCCACAAGCATCGAATTCACTATACCCCACAGTTTGAGATCATTCCCTCCTGCTGGTTCGGTAATGATGCCATCGATAAAACCCAATTTGTTTTTCGCTTTCAGCGAATTCCTCATCAATTTTGCCCACCTTTCATAATTGTTTTCGGTCAACAACACGTTGCATATCACTTGTCCCGGATCTGCTGAAGCATGAAGAAAGTAATCCGCCAAAATATCCGGATCCCTAGATGTCTTCGCTGCTACAATATCACCCATCGTTATCACACTTAGCTAAACCTCGTCAGTTAGCTAATCACCAAAAACAGAGCCTCGTCGGCTCAGAAACACCAAGCGAAACCTCGTCGGTTTGCTATCACCACGAACACAAGCAACAAGGAAGAAAAAGAGAGCCTCGTCGGCTTCTAAAAATCAAAATATTTTGTATAGCCTTATGGCTCTGATACCNCTAAGGCTCAGGACCTTTATGGAGATTGATCGACCGACCTACAAGGAACTCGCCCAAGAGTTCTTACCTTCGGTTCAGCTGACATACAAGAGAGGAAGGAAATCACACCCGAAAGACGGTATTCTCTATTTCACCATTGGCTCTCGAGAATATGAGTTGAGCATACCTAGACTTTGCGAGATATTTGGTTTTGACTTGAGGAGCGAGACAAGCATTGAAGAAGAATGGAGTGCTGACATTTGGGGACTCTTGGGCCGAGGCATTTACGACAAGGGAAGGCACCCGTCCGCCTTTCTTTCACATCCGGCCGTACGTTTCATGCACCGCCTCATAGCACCGCCTCATAGCACACCGACTTTACTCTCGCAGCAACCAATCATGCATCCTCATTCCAGAGCTCGTCCTACTTCAGTCCGCCTTTAGGGACGAGCCACTTTCAGCATGCTTTGGATGCGTCCTGGCAGAGAGACTCGTGCGAGTGAAGCACGAATATCACCGTACCTAGGTGCGCAACCGCCTTCACTACATACGGAGGCATCATCACAGCGATCATGGAGGCCGCAGGAGTAGACACCAGCATTGAGACGCCTTTAGAGGAGGCTTGGTTTGACTTGTCTCAGTTTCAGACGGACAAGAACTTGACAGGCGCAGCCATGGATCCGGACAGGTTCGGATACCGCTACCGATTGGGAAAGATAGACAACCGTACGGTCAACTTACCGTCTCCTACAGTCCCGCGTCTTTCAGAGGGCTCACCACAGTGGATCCCAAACCATGATGAGTTCCGTACCGAGTTCTCACGTCTACCGCTTACCATTGGAGAGTATGTAGCCGCCAAGACTAGGAGAGAAGCGATCCGTCAGAGGACTCACCACACCTCATCCTCCTCAATGCGCAATACTTCACGATCCACTGCACCGTCCACCTCGACTGATCCCGCGATCACCGCACTTCAGAAGCAAGTAGCACGCCAGAACGAGATGCTTGAGAAGATGGCGCGACAGCTTCGAGAGAGAGGACACATAGATGGCAACCTTTAGACCATGAGTTCAGATGCCTAGAAGAATTCGCGTCTCGGCCAACACTCTTCCTGCTTACGAGCCTGGTTCCATCTATTCCACCCCTATCATTTACTTTTAATTTTTTTTACTTTATCTTTCATCTATTTCAGTCATTCCCGATCTATCACCACTATTTCACAATGGGAAAAAAAAAATTAAAAAAAGGGGGAAATAAAAAAAAAAAAATTAAATTAATTTAGATTTTAATTAAAAAATTTACATTTTTTTAAGAACTAAGAATGATGTATTTCGATATATATAATATGGTTTTAAGGATTATGAAGCAAAACCAAGGATGACATTAGACCAGTGTGCTTCTACGCAATTTCTAGCAACAGATCTTTCAAACTCTAGTACTAGACCAGGCAGTAGCTAGAAAGCCAGAGATGCGAAATCCTGGAGAATGCCGATCTATAGAGATTTCAGGGGAAGGAATACACTAGCTCTATTTTAATTGGACTTTAAACTGACTATTAATTTCCTTGTCAACAGATGTAAACATTCAACGAAAAAGCTAGAACGTTCGGGACATCTTCTTCCATTTTTACGCACTCCCTTGTTGTTCCCGAACGGCCAACTCATCAATAGTTGGTACCATACCCGAAACCCTTACCATCTTTTCATACCTCATGCAACTCTCTTGTTTTCACCATATGCAGATATGTGTAAAAACGCCGGAGAGGGAGGAACGACAAGATTTCTAGTCACTCAAGACAAAGGATCGAATGGTTAAGGAACGGAAGTGTTAGCTACAAAAGAAGGACAACTCGTGCCTCTGAAAACTCGAAAGAATGGTAATATTCTTGCGATCTTTAAGACTCTCACAACAAGGCACTTCCCGTTTCATAAAAAAAAAAATATATATATAAAATAACTCGGATAAAGGACCCGAATTCTTTGGAATGATGACGGTACTTATCTATAAAAAAAGGGAGTTACAAAAAAAAGAGAGAAAAAGAAAAGGAACGGGAAGAAAATGCCCAAGAGCCTTAAGAGGATCGTGACATACATAGAGGCAGAGTTTGGGCGATATGGTGAGAAGTTTTAGACGCCATCCAATCCGAACCAGAAACAAGAATCTAAGTCTGGGGGGAATGGCTGTATCGAGGAGAACTTGCGGATATGTACGGAGAGTGATTGGAAATCGTGGATCTCAACAGTTCCACCTTCTCTTGCTGTTTTGCATAATATCTCACACCTTCCGGAGATTTATACGGTAACCCGAAACACTCTAAATCTCACCAATAAAAGCCTTTATATACCTAACCTCGTTGAATCTAGCTTTATATCCCTTGACAAGGATCACGCCAAACCTAATACTACTTAGAGAGCTAGTTGACTGAAACTTGGAGTTTAGATAGTGAAAGTTTCGCAAGGGACTAGTGTTGAAGGAACTATAGTGAGAATTTTCTAGAGTGAGCTTGGATAGACTTGTTCGATGACTTATGGTTTAGAAGGACGGTCGCTGAGTTTTTGCTAGTTCCTATATTTTCAAACCTCTTTTCCAGGCTTTGTCTGCGTTTTGTTTGAGGACAAACAAAGGTTTAAGTCTGGGGGAGTTGATAACACTCATATTTTA